>OY720348.1:14422308-15022308 GCA_963082975.1 Labia minor
ACCCGATTAGATTTTTAATATGAATAGTTTGGTTTTTCTATTTAAGCTGGGGTGAGGCCTTCACAGAGTCACTTCTACAAGAGTTGCCAAGTATGAAACATCTCCTATATAATATTTTCAAATGATAGTCTCAATTGAATCAAAGATTTACAGAAATAATAATAATAACAATTATAAATTTTATTAAAAGTAATAATTATGAAAATTAACTCTTTTATTTATTATTGTTTAATTTAAATATTGAAATAATTGAAATTCACATGAAATTGAATATATAACAAATTGTTAAGATAAGATTTTAGAAAAGCTATTTTTTTCATTTGTATATTAATTGAAATATAATTTGTTTAAAAATATGTAGTATAAATGTTTGATCTCTCTTTCATATTTCTATATTAAGATAAAGAGATAGACATCGTGTGAGACGTCGTTATTAGTAATAAAATATTTTTGAATATAAAAATATACATTTTTTTAAATATTTAAAAAAAAATAAAACTAAAAAATTTTATTGGGAATGTTTTATTTTTCTCAATAGAATGTTAAAAATTAAAGGGTTGGAATTTACCATGAAGGTATTGGAATTTTTAAAAAAAATGAGAAAATCCAATGTTTAATGATTAGGACCTAGATAAGAGTAAACTATAGATAGTGAAAGTAATTAAATCATTTTTAAAAGAAATTTTAATAATTTGAAGAAAGGGTTGTTTTATATAAAGGTTCATTAATTAATGTTTTTTGAAATTTAAAAATAATTTAATATAAAAATATAGATTTTTTTAAATAATTTAAAAAAAAAAAAAATTAAAAAATTTTATTGGGAAGGGTTTTTATTTTTTTCAAATTGAAAGTTAAAAATTAAGGGGTGAAATTTACCCTGAAGGTATTGGAATTTTAAAAAAAATGAGAAAATCCCCAATGTTTAATGATTAGGACCTAGATAAGAGTAAACTATAGATAGTGAAAGTAATTAAATCATTTTTAAAAGAAATTTTAATAATTTGAAGAAAGGGTTGTTTTATATAAAAGGTTCATTAATTAAAGTTTTTTGAAATTTAGAAATAATTTAATATAAAAATATAGATTTTTTTAAATAATTTAAAAAAAAAAAAAAATTAAAAATTTTATTGGGAAGGTTTTATTTTTTTCAATTGAAAGTTAAAATTAAGGGTTGAAATTTACCCTGAAGGAATTTAAATTTTAAAAAAATGGAAAAAACCATTGTTCAATATAAGTGCCTAGATAAGGTTGAACTATAGATAATGAAATTAATTAAATCATATCTAAGAGAAATTTTAATAAATTGAAAAAAGGGTGTTTTTCTAAGAAAAAACGTATTTAGGGTGAGTTAGAGCAAAACGGATGAAATTTTTATTCCCCCTATACATACACCCCCTACCAGAAATATCAATTAAAACAATATCCGATATCATAAAAATAGGGGTTGATTGTCATAAAATTTCATCAATATTTTTTTTAAAAAAAGTGAATTTTTACTATGCCCCTTAGAGATAGGCAATTGGCATTATGGCTGCACGCGACCACGAAACACTCACTTTCCCACCCGCTTTTCATATATATCACTATAATTTCTATATTTCTTATATAATACATGTAAATATAGGATTGTATGGAAAAGACTAATTGAAATCTCCCAACAACCGTTTGTATTAATAATACAATCATCCTACATTTATTTATACGCATCTCGTTTCTATTTTTTAGATATATATTACAATAATAATTAATAATAAAAATGAAAATCTCATCTCTCATTTTTATTATTATAATTAAATTAATAAAACATATTCTTTTTTTATTCTTATCTATCTATCTGTCTATCATTTATATATTCTATCTATTCTTATTTTATTTTATTTTCCTAGCATGATGTGTTTAGAATTCGATAGAATTTTAACCAATGATGAGTGGAAATAGGAAAAGAAGTGGGAAATAGGAATAAGAAATTAAATTAAAAAGTTTATGAATATTTTTGATTTTCTTTTTATTATAAATAATAATTCACATATTCACATATAAACAATATTAGAATATACAAGTAAACATGATAATACATTGATAAATAAAATAATACATAAATTGTTCTCATTTCTCTTGATATGTGAATTCTGTTTCATCTTTTTTCTTATTTTCTATTCATTGATGAACTTTTCATACTGAAAGTAAAGTTTACATGAGATAAAATTTCGAATTAAAAGAAATTATTCAAATATTTGTAAAACATATATGTAATAGAATCTTATAAAAAATAATAGCTAGAAAACCTACATGTAGTGTCATCTATTGAGAATAATTAACACTAAATTATTAGAGAACAAATAATTTAAAAAAAATCTAATCAATTTCTATAAATATAATCATAAATATATAATGATAATATAATCCAAAAATCTTGTTAATTAATAGAAATTAATTAATAATTAATTATATATGAAATATTTAAGCCGGCTACATGAATAAGTTACATTTTCATTTATTAAAAATATAATTTTAATTAATTATATTCCCTCTCTTTAAACATATCCATTGGATTGGTAATTGTATATTATGTAGATATCTTAAATTTGCTTGAAATTGGATGAAAAATATGGATATTTTAATGATAAATATGAAAAACGGGTGGAAAGTGGGTGGTGAGTGCGCGCGTGCAGCCTCGTATCAATTGCCTATCTCTAAGGGGCATAGTAAAAATTCACTTTTTTATAAAAAATATTGATGAAATTTTATGACAATCAACCCCTATTTTTTATGATCGGATATTGTTTTAATTGATATTTCTGGTAGGGGGTGTGTGTATAGGGGGAATAAAAATTTCATCCGTTTTTGCTCTAACTCACCCCTAAATACGTTTTTTCTTAGAAAAAACACCCTTTTTTCAATTTATTAAATTTCTCTTAGATATGATTTAATTAATTTCATTATCTATAGTCAACCTTATCTAGGCACTTATATTGAACAATGGTTTTTTCATTTTTTTTAAAATTCCAATTCCTTCAGGGTAAATTTCAACCCTTAATTTTTAACTTTCAATTGAAAAAATAAAACCTTCCCAATAAAAATTTTTTAATTTTTTTTTTTTTTAAATTATTTAAAAAAATCTATATTTTTATATTAAATTATTTCTAATTTCAAAAACATTAATTAATGAACCTTTATATAAAACAACCCTTTCTTCAAATTATTAAAATTTCTTTAAAAATGATTTAATTACTTTCACTATCTATAGTTTACTCTTATCTCGGTCCTAATCATTAAACATTGGATTTTCTCATTTTTTTTATAAATTCCAATACCCTTCATGGTAAATTCCAACCCTTAATTTTTAACTTTCAATTGAAAAAATAAAACCTTCCAATAAAATTTTTTAATTTTTTTTTTTTTTAAATTATTTAAAAAATCTATATTTTATATTAAATTATTTCTAAATTTCAAAAAACATTAATTAAAGAAATATTCATTTTTTACTTAGTCCCTTGGAGATCGGAAATTAAGCTTACGTATGCATTCACGGGGGCAATTATTTTGAAATATTAATAGTATTAATATTATTATTATCATTAATTTTTGTAATACTTACAACTAATATTAAAAAAAAATAATAATAAAACTTACTATTAATAAAACGAAATCAATTATTATTATATAGTAATATTCCAATATAATAATTAATTATAATTATATTTTCATTTTTTCTTTAACAAAAGAAGTAATTACCCGATTAGATTTTTAATATGAATAGTTTGGTTTTTCTATTTAAGCTGGGGTGAGGCCTTCACAGAGTCACTTCTACAAGAGTTGCCAAGTATGAAACATCTCCTATATAATATTTTCAAATGATAGTCTCAATTGAATCAAAGATTTACAGAAATAAATAATAATAACAATTATAAATTTTATTAAAAGTAATAATTATGAAAATTTAACTCTTTATTTATTATTGTTTAATTTAAATATTGAAATAATTGAAATTCACATGAAATTGAATATATAACAAATTGTTAAGATAAGATTTTAGAAAAGCTATTTTTTTCATTTGTATATTAATTGAAATATAATTTGTTTAAATATATGTAGTATAAATGTTTGATCTCTCTTTCATATTTCTATATTAAGATAAAGAGATAGACATCGTTGAGACGTCGTTATTAGTAATAAAATATTTTTGAATATAAAAATATACATTTTTTTTAAATAATTAAAAAAAAATAAAACTAAAAATTTTATTGGGAATGTTTTATTTTTCTCAATAGAATGTTAAAAATTAAGGGTTGGAATTTACCATGAAGGTATTGGAATTTTTAAAAAAAATGAGAGAAATCCAATGTTAATGATTAGGACCTAGATAAGAGTAAACTATAGATAGTGAAAGTAATTAAATCATTTTAAAAGAAAATTTTAATAATTTGAAGAAAGGGTTGTTTTATATAAAGGTTCATTAATTAATGTTTTTTTGAAATTTAAAAATAATTTAATATAAAAATATAGATTTTTTTAAATAATTTAAAAAAAAAAAAAATTAAAAAATTTTATTGGGAAGGTTTTATTTTTTCAATTGAAAGTTAAAAATTAAGGGTTGAAATTTACCCTGAAGGTATTGGAATTTTTAAAAAAAATGAGAAAATCCAATGTTTAATGATTAGGACCTAGATAAGAGTAAACTATAGATAGTGAAAGTAATTAAATCATTTTTAAAAGAAATTTTAATAATTTGAAGAAAGGGTTGTTTTATATAAAGGTTCATTAATTAAAGTTTTTTGAAATTTAGAAATAATTTAATATAAAAATATAGATTTTTTTAAATAATTTAAAAAAAAAAAAAATTAAAAAATTTTATTGGGAAGGTTTTATTTTTTCAATTGAAAGTTAAAAATTAAGGGTTGAAATTTACCCTGAAGGAATTTAAATTTTAAAAAAATGAAAAAACCATTGTTCAATATAAGTGCCTAGATAAGGTTGAACTATAGATAATGAAATTAATTAAATCATATCTAAGAGAAATTTTAATAAATTGAAAAAAGGGTGTTTTTCTAAGAAAAAACGTATTTAGGGGTGAGTTAGAGCAAAACGGATGAAATTTTTATTCCCCCTATACATACACCCCCTACCAGAAATATCAATTAAAACAATATCCGATCATAAAAAATAGGGGTTGATTGTCATAAAATTTCATCAATATTTTTTTAAAAAAAGTGAATTTTTACTATGCCCCTTAGAGATAGGCAATTGGCATTATGGCTGCACGCGACCACGAAACACTCACTTTCCCACCCGCTTTTCATATATATCACTATAATTTCTATATTTCTTATATAATACATGTAAATATAGGATTGTATGGAAAAGACTAATTGAAATCTCCCAACAACGTTTGTATTAATAATACAATCATCCTACATTTATTTATACGCATCTCGTTTCTATTTTTTAGATATATATTACAATAATAATTAATAATAAAAATGAAAATCTCATCTCTCATTTTTATTATTATAATTAAATTAATAAAACATATTCTTTTTTTATTCTTATCTATCTATCTGTCTATCATTTATATATTCTATCTATTCTTATTTTATTTTTATTTTCCTAGCATGATGTGTTTAGAATTCGATAGAATTTTAACCAATGATGAGTGGAAATAGGAAAAGAAGTGGGAAATAGGAATAAGAAATTAAATTAAAAAGTTTATGAATATTTTTGATTTTCTTTTTATTATAAATAATAATTCACATATTCACATATAAACAATATTAGAATATACAAGTAAACATGATAATACATTGATAAATAAAATAATACATAAATTGTTCTCATTTCTCTTGATATGTGAATTCTGTTTCATCTTTTTTCTTATTTTCTATTCATTGATGAACTTTTCATACTGAAAGTAAAGTTTACATGAGATAAAATTTCGAATTAAAAGAAATTATTCAAATATTTGTAAAACATATATGTAATAGAATCTTATAAAAAATAATAGCTAGAAAACCTACATGTAGTGTCATCTATTGAGAATAATTAACACTAAATTATTAGAGAACAAATAATTTAAAAAAAAATCTAATCAATTTCTATAAATATAATCATAAAATATATAATGATAATATAATCCAAAAATCTTGTTAATTAATAGAAATTAATTAATAATTAATTATATATGAAATATTTAAGCCGGCTACATGAATAAGTTACATTTTCATTTATTAAAAATATAATTTTAATTAATTATTTTCCCTCTCTTTAAACATATCCATTGGATTGGTAATTGTATATTATGTAGATATCTTAAATTTGCTTGAAATTGGATGAAAAATATGGATATTTTAATGATAAATATGAAAAACGGGTGGAAAGTGGGTGGTGAGTGCGCGCGTGCAGCCCTCGTATCAATTGCCTATCTCTAAGGGGCATAGTAAAAATTCACTTTTTTTAAAAAAATATTGATGAAATTTTATGACAATCAACCCCTATTTTTTATGATCGGATATTGTTTTAATTGATATTTCTGGTAGGGGGTGTGTGTATAGGGGGAATAAAAATTTCATCCGTTTTGCTCTAACTCACCCCTAAATACGTTTTTTCTTAGAAAAACACCCTTTTTTCAATTTATTAAAATTTCTCTTAGATATGATTTAATTAATTTCATTATCTATAGTTCAACCTTATCTAGGCACTTATATTGAACAATGGTTTTTTCATTTTTTTAAAATTCCAATTCCTTCAGGGTAAATTTCAACCCTTAATTTTTAACTTTCAATTGAAAAAATAAAACCTTCCCAATAAAATTTTTTATTTTTTTTTTTTTTAAATTATTTAAAAAAATCTATATTTTTATATTAAATTATTTCTAAATTTCAAAAAACATTAATTAATGAACCTTTATATAAAACAACCCTTTCTTCAAATTATTAAAATTTCTTTTAAAAATGATTTAATTACTTTCACTATCTATAGTTTACTCTTATCTCGGTCCTAATCATTAAACATTGGATTTTCTCATTTTTTTTATAAATTCCAATACCTTCATGGTAAATTCCAACCCTTAATTTTTAACTTTCAATTGAAAAAATAAAACCTTCCCAATAAAATTTTTTAATTTTTTTTTTTTTTAAATTATTTAAAAAAATCTATATTTTTATATTAAATTATTTCTAAATTTCAAAAAACATTAATTAAAGAAATATTCATTTTTTACTTAGTCCCTTGGAGATCGGAAATTAAGCTTACGTATGCATTCACGGGGGCAATTATTTTGAAATATTAATAGTATTAATATTATTATTATCATTAATTTTTGTAATACTTACAACTAATATTAAAAAAAAATAATAATAAAACTTACTATTAATAAAACGAAATCAATTATTATTATATAGTAATATTCCAATATAATAATTAATTATAATTATATTTTCATTTTTTCTTTAACAAAAGAAGTAATTACCCGATTAGATTTTTAATATGAATAGTTTGGTTTTTCTATTTAAGCTGGGGTGAGGCCTTCACAGAGTCACTTCTACAAGAGTTGCCAAGTATGAAACATCTCCTATATAATATTTTCAAATGATAGTCTCAATTGAATCAAAGATTTACAGAAATAAATAATAATAACAATTATAAATTTTATTAAAAGTAATAATTATGAAAATTTAACTCTTTATTTATTATTGTTTAATTTAAATATTGAAATAATTGAAATTCACATGAAATTGAATATATAACAAATTGTTAAGATAAGATTTTAGAAAAGCTATTTTTTTCATTTGTATATTAATTGAAATATAATTTGTTTAAAAATATGTAGTATAAATGTTTGATCTCTCTTTCATATTTCTATATTAAGATAAAGAGATAGACATCGTTGAGACGTCGTTATTAGTAATAAAATATTTTTGAATATAAAAATATACATTTTTTTAAATAATTTAAAAAAAATAAAACTAAAAAATTTTATTGGGAATGTTTTATTTTTCTCAATAGAATGTTAAAAATTAAGGGTTGGAATTTACCATGAAGGTATTGGAATTTTTAAAAAAAATGAGAAAATCCAATGTTTAATGATTAGGACCTAGATAAGAGTAAACTATAGATAGTGAAAGTAATTAAATCATTTTTAAAAGAAATTTTAATAATTTGAAGAAAGGGTTGTTTTATATAAAGGTTCATTAATTAATGTTTTTTGAAATTTAAAAATAATTTAATATAAAAATATAGATTTTTTTAAATAATTTAAAAAAAAAAAAAATTAAAAAATTTTATTGGGAAGGTTTTATTTTTTCAATTGAAAGTTAAAAATTAAGGGTTGAAATTTACCCTGAAGGTATTGGAATTTTTAAAAAAAATGAGAAAATCCAATGTTTAATGATTAGGACCTAGATAAGAGTAAACTATAGATAGTGAAAGTAATTAAATCATTTTTAAAAGAAATTTTAATAATTTGAAGAAAGGGTTGTTTTATATAAAGGTTCATTAATTAAAGTTTTTTGAAATTTAGAAATAATTTAATATAAAAATATAGATTTTTTTAAATAATTTAAAAAAAAAAAAAATTAAAAAATTTTATTGGGAAGGTTTTATTTTTTCAATTGAAAGTTAAAAATTAAGGGTTGAAATTTACCCTGAAGGAATTTAAATTTTAAAAAAATGAAAAAACCATTGTTCAATATAAGTGCCTAGATAAGGTTGAACTATAGATAATGAAATTAATTAAATCATATCTAAGAGAAATTTTAATAAATTGAAAAAAGGGTGTTTTTCTAAGAAAAAACGTATTTAGGGGTGAGTTAGAGCAAAACGGATGAAATTTTTATTCCCCCTATACATACACCCCCTACCAGAAATATCAATTAAAACAATATCCGATCATAAAAAATAGGGGTTGATTGTCATAAAATTTCATCAATATTTTTTTAAAAAAAGTGAATTTTTACTATGCCCCTTAGAGATAGGCAATTGGCATTATGGCTGCACGCGACCACGAAACACTCACTTTCCCACCCGCTTTTCATATATATCACTATAATTTCTATATTTCTTATATAATACATGTAAATATAGGATTGTATGGAAAAGACTAATTGAAATCTCCCAACAACGTTTGTATTAATAATACAATCATCCTACATTTATTTATACGCATCTCGTTTCTATTTTTTAGATATATATTACAATAATAATTAATAATAAAAATGAAAATCTCATCTCTCATTTTTATTATTATAATTAAATTAATAAAACATATTCTTTTTTTATTCTTATCTATCTATCTGTCTATCATTTATATATTCTATCTATTCTTATTTTATTTTTATTTTCCTAGCATGATGTGTTTAGAATTCGATAGAATTTTAACCAATGATGAGTGGAAATAGGAAAAGAAGTGGGAAATAGGAATAAGAAATTAAATTAAAAAGTTTATGAATATTTTTGATTTTCTTTTTATTATAAATAATAATTCACATATTCACATATAAACAATATTAGAATATACAAGTAAACATGATAATACATTGATAAATAAAATAATACATAAATTGTTCTCATTTCTCTTGATATGTGAATTCTGTTTCATCTTTTTTCTTATTTTCTATTCATTGATGAACTTTTCATACTGAAAGTAAAGTTTACATGAGATAAAATTTCGAATTAAAAGAAATTATTCAAATATTTGTAAAACATATATGTAATAGAATCTTATAAAAAATAATAGCTAGAAAACCTACATGTAGTGTCATCTATTGAGAATAATTAACACTAAATTATTAGAGAACAAATAATTTAAAAAAAAATCTAATCAATTTCTATAAATATAATCATAAAATATATAATGATAATATAATCCAAAAATCTTGTTAATTAATAGAAATTAATTAATAATTAATTATATATGAAATATTTAAGCCGGCTACATGAATAAGTTACATTTTCATTTATTAAAAATATAATTTTAATTAATTATTTTCCCTCTCTTTAAACATATCCATTGGATTGGTAATTGTATATTATGTAGATATCTTAAATTTGCTTGAAATTGGATGAAAAATATGGATATTTTAATGATAAATATGAAAAACGGGTGGAAAGTGGGTGGTGAGTGCGCGCGTGCAGCCCTCGTATCAATTGCCTATCTCTAAGGGGCATAGTAAAAATTCACTTTTTTTAAAAAAATATTGATGAAATTTTATGACAATCAACCCCTATTTTTTATGATCGGATATTGTTTTAATTGATATTTCTGGTAGGGGGTGTATGTATAGGGGGAATAAAAATTTCATCCGTTTTGCTCTAACTCACCCCTAAATACGTTTTTTCTTAGAAAAACACCCTTTTTTCAATTTATTAAAATTTCTCTTAGATATGATTTAATTAATTTCATTATCTATAGTTCAACCTTATCTAGGCACTTATATTGAACAATGGTTTTTTCATTTTTTTAAAATTCCAATTCCTTCAGGGTAAATTTCAACCCTTAATTTTTAACTTTCAATTGAAAAAATAAAACCTTCCCAATAAAATTTTTTAATTTTTTTTTTTTTTAAATTATTTAAAAAAATCTATATTTTTATATTAAATTATTTCTAAATTTCAAAAAACTTTAATTAATGAACCTTTATATAAAACAACCCTTTCTTCAAATTATTAAAATTTCTCTTAGATATCATTTAATTAATTTCATTATCTATAGTTCAACCTTATCTAGGCACTTATATTCAACAATGCTTTTTTCATTTTTTTAAAATTCCAATTCCTTCAGGGTAAATTTCAACCCTTAATTTTTAACTTTCAATTGAAAAAATAAAACCTTCCCAATAAAATTTTTTAATTTTTTTTTTTTAAATTATTTAAAAAAATCTATATTTTTATATTAAATTATTTCTAAATTTCAAAAAACATTAATTAAAGAAATATTCATTTTTTACTTAGTCCCTTGGAGATCGGAAATTAAGCTTACGTATGCATTCACGGGGGCAATTATTTTGAAATATTAATAGTATTAATATTATTATTATCATTAATTTTTGTAATACTTACAACTAATATTAAAAAAAAATAATAATAAAACTTACTTTTTTTTTTTTTTTTTTTTTTTTTTTTTTTTTTTTTGTACAGGAGTTGAAAAACCTTCAGAAGGTACCAGTGGGGAGTGCTTAGTCTAAAGCAGAGATGCGCCCCTCCTGGTTATGTGGGATTTTTACCTCACTAAAAACACTCTCCTGTGGGCCACGGAGAATCCCAGACCGGAACCCTTTCGGATGACTTCAGTCTGGGCCGAGCTTTGGGCATTTTCGCTTCTCCTTAGTCTAAGCACCCCTCATGTCTCTTGGTTCGCAGCACCTCCTCCACAAATTCAGCTACGGCTTTCCACTTGTCCTTGCTCTGTAGCATTACGGATATGATAGAATCCGGTGCTACAGGTCCGACGCTGGTTGTAAGACTCCTCTTTTTTGTGATGAACCGCGAGCATTCGAAGAAGGTATGATGAGCGGTATCCTCGCTACCCCGGCACCAGAGACAGAAGGGTGAAGCGACTTTGTTCATTTTAAAAAGGTATGCCCGGAAGTACCCATGCCCTGTAAGAAATTGGCACAGGTAAAAATTTATATCTCCATGGCCCCTGTCAATCCACGATTTTACGTGAGGGACTAATTTCCTTGTCCATTGCCCAAGGTTATCTTCCCAACGACTCTGCCAACGCTGTAGTGTTTCTTTCCTTGCCTCTTGCTTGTTATTTCTGGTCAGGAAAATTGTTCTTCTTTCTTCAGCTAGAAGATCTATAGGAATAACTCCTGCTATTAAGAGAACCGCCTCCCCATCAACCGTTCTATAGGCGCTGGTAATTCTCAAGGCACATTTTCGTTGGACCGATAGTAACCTTTTCCTATATTTCTTAATCCTCATGGCAACAGCCCAAATCTCCGATCCATATAACATCATCGACTGGGCAGCCACCATAAGCAGTCTTCTCTTGCTCTGACTAGGACCACCGGTATTTGCCATCAGTCTCGACAGAGAGGCCACAGCCTTTGCCGCGTTGTCAGCGATATTCCTGATATGATTCCAGAAGGTTAATTTGCCATCCAGAATCATAGCTACTTAATTGATTTCTTCGCCTGGACCTGCTCAGTGTCGACGACCATTGATATTTCCGTGGGAATTCTCTTCCGAGTGATAACCACGATTTCCGTCTTTGCCATCGCGAGCTCCAAGCCGTGATCTTCCATCCAGGCTCGAACTCTTCTCATGGTCATGTTGAGTTTGAGTTGAGCTAGTTCCGTAGTTCGAGCTGTTATAACTGCGGCCGTGTCGTCTGCGTAGCCCACTAGAAACACATCATCAGGCATGGTAAGACGAAGTAAACCATCATATGTGACATTCCACAGGTCCGGACCGAGAATAGACCCTTGCGCAGCTCCTGCAGTAATCCTCTTACGAGCTTTTCCATCGGATGTTTCATATGTCAAGTTGCGATCCCTAAGATAGTCTCGTATTATTCTTAGAAGATACTCCGGAACATCAAAGTTAACTCGCAGAGCTTGAATCATATCCACCCATCTAGCTGTATTGAAGGCATTACGCACGTCCAGAGTGACCAGAAGCACCAATGGTGTGTTCTGTGAACATCCTATATTTCTAGCCTGTTCGACGGCATCAACTACTTTAGAGATGGCGCTCATCGTGGAGTACCCTTTACGAAAGCCGTGTTGTCGATGTGAAAGGTCACCAGCAGCTATTATTGCTTCCTGAAGTCTAGGTTTTAACAACTTTTCCAGTAGCTTCCCTGATGTGTCAAGCATACACAATGGCCGATATGCAGAAGGAGAACCGGGATTTCCTTTCCCCTTAGGAATCAAAGCGAGTTTACCCGTCTTCCATCTTGAGGGGAAGATTCCAGTTACCAGGCAGGCATTGTACATTTCAAGAAGAGGCCCGGGTTCTTTTCGGGCAATCACTTTGAGTGCCTCAACTGGCACCCCATCTGGTCCAGGAGCCCTCCCACTCTTCATCGATTCAACCGCTGTTTTCAGTTCTTCATTTGTGAAAACTGGAAAAGCTCCAACCATCGAAGTGACTATCTCCTCCGGTCTTTCCGGATGACTAGGAAATAATGTTTCGACAATTTCTCGCATGGTGTGAGCGTTCATTTTACCAGAAGAGTTCATGAGGTTCAGCTTTCGCATCACAATTTTATAGGCATTTCCCCATGGATCGTGATCTACCTCCTCGCAGAGTTTTCGCCAGCTTCAGCGCTTACTCTCTTTGATCGCATTAGCGAGAGCCTTCTTGGCTATTTTGTATTCAGCAGCTAGAGTTGGTGCATCAGATTTGTTTCTGGACCGCTGTGCTCTTCGCCTAGAAGCTAAAGCTGTGCGTCTTAAGCTCGAAATTTCATCAGTCCACCAATAAGTTTGGCGTCTCCTACCAGGCGGCTTGCGTAAAGGCATCGATGATTCACATGCCTTGTATAGAGCTTTCATTATTTTCGCTACCATTTGTTCCAGAGAGTGACGGTCCATGTGCTCAGCTGATTCCGGCGTCACTCCAGCTAACCCAGCTCTCCACGACTCCACCAGCTTGTCCTCGTCAAGTTTTGACGTGTTCCAGCGAGGGGCAGGGCGACCACCACCACTTTGCTTTTGTTTCTCATCTGTAATTTCAAACAGGATGTAGTTATGGTCGCTGGCTGTATAGTCCTCTAGAACCCTCCATCCCTCTACCTTATGCGCCAGACATTCAGAGACCAGAGTAATGTCTGGGATCGACATTCCAAAACCAGCTCTTCGGTACGTAGGTGTCATTCCCCTATTCATTACCAAGAGATTTAGCCTAGAGGCCATCTCTAAGGTATATTTTCCTCTTGAGTTCTGAGTCTGCATCCCCCACTCCAAAGCCCTAGCGTTAAAATCCCCGGCGACAACAAATGGTCCATTCAGAGCGCGAAGGGCATCCTCCAGTTTATCTAGCTTTTCCCGGAATTCTCGAATGGGGTCATTCGGCGAGAAATAACAGCTCACGAGAGTCATGTCCCGCATCGCTATCCACACAAAGCCATCTCCAGATCCCGTTGCAAGCACTTGTATAGCCCCACCGTCGGCATTCCAGATCGCAGCATAGCCTGAGACATCCACATACCAAGCTGGATCATCCTTAATTTTATATGGTTCACTAATCACGACAACTTGAGCAAATAAAACTTACTATTAATAAAACGAAATCAATTATTATTATATAGTAATATTCCAATATAATAATTAATTATAATTATATTTTCATTTTTTCTTTAACAAAAGAAGTAATTACCCGATTAGATTTTTAATATGAATAGTTTGGTTTTTCTATTTAAGCTGGGGTGAGGCCTTCACAGAGTCACTTCTACAAGAGTTGCCAAGTATGAAACATCTCCTATATAATATTTTCAAATGATAGTCTCAATTGAATCAAAGATTTACAGAAATAAATAATAATAACAATTATAAATTTTATTAAAAGTAATAATTATGAAAATTTAACTCTTTATTTATTATTGTTTAATTTAAATATTGAAATAATTGAAATTCACATGAAATTGAATATATAACAAATTGTTAAGATAAGATTTTAGAAAAGCTATTTTTTTCATTTGTATATTAATTGAAATATAATTTGTTTAAAAATATGTAGTATAAATGTTTGATCTCTCTTTCATATTTCTATATTAAGATAAAGAGATAGACATCGTTGAGACGTCGTTATTAGTAATAAAATATTTTTGAATATAAAAATATACATTTTTTTAAATAATTTAAAAAAAATAAAACTAAAAAATTTTATTGGGAATGTTTTATTTTTCTCAATAGAATGTTAAAAATTAAGGGTTGGAATTTACCATGAAGGTATTGGAATTTTTAAAAAAAATGAGAAAATCCAATGTTTAATGATTAGGACCTAGATAAGAGTAAACTATAGATAGTGAAAGTAATTAAATCATTTTTAAAAGAAATTTTAATAATTTGAAGAAAGGGTTGTTTTATATAAAGGTTCATTAATTAATGTTTTTTGAAATTTAGAAATAATTTAATATAAAAATATAGATTTTTTTAAATAATTTAAAAAAAAAAAAAATTAAAAAATTTTATTGGGAAGGTTTTATTTTTTCAATTGAAAGTTAAAAATTAAGGGTTGAAATTTACCCTGAAGGAATTGGAATTTTAAAAAAATGAAAAAACCATTGTTCAATATAAGTGCCTAGATAAGGTTGAACTATATATAATGAAATTAATTAAATCATATCTAAGAGAAATTTTAATAAATTGAAAAAAGGGTGTTTTTCTAAGAAAAAACGTATCTAGGGGTGAGTTAGAGCAAAACGGATGAAATTTTTATTCCCCCTATACACACACCCCCTACCAGAAATATCAATTAAAACAATATCCGATCATAAAAAATAGGGGTTGATTGTCATAAAATTTCATCAATATTTTTTTAAAAAAAGTGAATTTTTACTATGCCCCTTAGAGATAGGCAATTGGCATTATGGCTGCACGCGACCACGAAACACTCACTTTCCCACTCGCTTTTTATATATATCACTAGAATTTGTATATTTTTCATCCAATTTCAACCCAAGTTTTTTTCTAATCAATAAATATTATTCTTTACCCTATTTCACTAATTCAATTTTATTTACTTATATATCTTATAAATTTATATTATTAATCTAATTATTTACCTTTCTGCTGTTTCTCTGTTGTCCCAGCATCTTATGTATCTTTCTTTTTTTACATCAATTAATTTATTATATGATAATACAAATGTATATCTCATCTTTAATTTTAATTTCTAGAGATTTTGCTTGTTTTATATATTTATATTAGTTAAGATAATACAACGATAATTTTAAATCTAATTTTATTTCTTATATAATACATTTAAATATAGTTTTGTATGGAAATGACTAATTCAAATCTCCCAACAACGTTTGTATTAATAATACAATCATCCTACATTTCCTTATACGCATCTCTTTTCTATTTTTAGATATATATTACAATAATAATTACTAATAAAAATGAAAATCTCATCTTTCATTTTTATTTTATTTATTTATTTTTTTTTTTATTCCTATCTATCTATCTGTCTATAACTTTTATTTATTCTATGTATTCCTTATGCTATTTTTATTGTTATGGCATAATTCAATTAGTATATATGTATATATATATATATATATATATATATATATATATTTGTTTTTTATTTAAAGTGTGTTAATATAGTGTTTACTAAAAACTCAATCATCCTACATTTTCTTATCAGCATCATATATATGATGAATAGAAATTTAAAAGGAAAGGATAGGATATTTAATTTCAAATAAAAACATCATAACTATTTACATTTGTTGTTTTTTATTTGTAGTTTTTCAAAAATTAAAACAAATTACATATTATAATCATATATAAATAATAACAATATAAATACAATAACAAATACAATAAATACAATAAATAAATTGATGGATATTTCTTGAAAGATCTCATCTTGCCTTCTTTTTCTTCTTTCTAATTGATGTATGGAGTTATCTTTCTGAAAAAATCAAAAAATAAAATTAGATCAATTTTCGTTAAGTATATTAAATATATAAATTATTAAAAAATATAATATAAAATCTCAGTAATATAATATATAACTAAATAAATATGTAAGAATAACTTTAATTTGAAACTTTGAAAGAAAATATTTTGGAAAGCATATCTCTTTGTTTATTATTATTTAATTTAAATCTTTAAATAATTTGAATCCACTTTAACGAAAAAAATAAAATAAATTCTAGGGATGATTATAGAAATCCTTCTTTTTTCAATTTATGTTAATTGAAATAGTATTTTTTTAAAAATTATGTTGTAAAAATGTTTTCCTTTTAAATTGAAAGTTAAAATAATTAAAAATTTTAAATTTATACTGATTGCTCTAATACACTTATTTCTGGAACTAAAAACTTAATAGACAGATTAATTAATGTTTTTATATAGATAAACCGTCAAAAAATCGTCAACAAACCTCTTAGTTTGCAACGATTCAAATATACTTTAAATAATATATAAGTTTTTAAATTGTTGTTGTATTTATTCAATTAAGAGATGTTTAATAAAAATGACAATCTAATAGATATAAAAATAAAGAATTTTAATAATATAAAATAATATAAAAAGAAATCTAATTTCAAATGAATAAGTATTAAATTAATTGATATACAAGTATAATTGATTGACATTTAATATTTGCTATTATTAAAATAATAAATTGATTTCTTTTCATATTATTTTATTATTTTCAATAACAAAAGAGGACAATTATCGGATTAGAAATGTAATATTAATATAAAGATATTATCTTTTTTCTATTTAAGCTGAAGTGAGATCTTTCTCTCATTTTGACAAGAACTCTCAAGAAAGCAACATCTCCAATCGAATACTCATGGATAACAATTCTAGTCTTGAATGTAATTTTACTTTTAATATTTCTATTACATCATATGTATACAGGTCTATTGAAACACATAGAATTACATATATTTTGATTATTGGATTCAATGAAATATCGAATAATTTTTTCTCATTATACGTGTCTTTTTCCCTTTTCTCTAATCTTTTCTTCATTCCATTTTATTTTTCCGTTCTCCATGTTGTATCTGCAAACATCAAAAGATTAGTAACATGAACCCTTATTTTATTTAACTTATTAATTGGAAATAAATCGAAATAAAATTAACTTCAACTTTCATTTTCTTATCACCACCATTACCATTTCGCTTTTATTTATTAGATATATAATAATGAATAATAATAATGGAAACCTCACATCTCCTATTTAGTTATCATTTCCTTTCTTTTAAGCATTTTTTTCTATCACTTCGCAATCTTATATACTAAAAAATCTTTCTATCTCTAAATTTTTACTAAAATTATTATTATTAATATTTGTGAAATTCATTTCTTATTTAATAGAAAAATGTTCAATTTCACCTGTTAGGCCAATCTGTTTTTTATTTTTATTTTATTCCTGTATTGTTATGATTTTTCTTGTTTCTCCACTTTCTTTCTGACTTTGGGTGCCTTACTTTAAATATCCAAACGTCTCTTGTATCAATTCATATTTTTTCAATTCATGTGTCAAAAAATGATTGTAATTAATTGAAAAATGCATAAAATTTAAAATAAAAAAAAATTCAATTTATCTTCTCTTTTCTAATATATATATATATATATATATATATGTAATGTTAGAATGTAACATAACCAAGAAATTTTTCTATAAGGAACGCAACTTAAGATGCAAGTATTTGCGGCTAAAAAATTATAAAAAAATTATAAAAAATCAAAATTATATAAAAAAAATCAGATATTGTCTGGGAAAAAGATTGTTAAAGGTTTCTTGATTATTCAGTCAATGAAAAAATCATGGCTTCTAGACTGGTCAACTCAACGAATGTTTACATGTGATAGAAAAATGTTTTATGACAAACCAATGAAATTTCTTTAAAAACTTTTTGTCATACATTTTGCAATAAAGTCTGACTACTAGGCTGTTGAAAATTAAATGAACTAACGTTTTTAAGTGTATAGAAAAATCTTTTTTGAAAATAGAATGAAAATTCTTTAAAAAGTTTTGCCATACATTTTACAAAAACGTCCGACTCCAAGTAGGAGTAATAGGTTGCCTATATGCAAGGCGCAATAAAAAAATAAAATAAAAAAGTCAACGAATGTTTTCATGTGTATAGAAAAATCTTTTTTCAAAAAACAATAAAAATTCTTTAAATCTTTTTGCCATACATTTTAAAAAAACATATATCTCCTAGGATGGTGTCTTACCACCCCCACCCCTCTCTCCCCTTCAGAGGAGAGGTAGGCTTGTTGGCTATATAAGTAAGAAACTCTATTGGGATGGTTGGTTGGGGAGGTGGATGGTCATCATGAAACATCTCTAATATATATCTAGGTGTATATATATAAGAATCATCTAATAGATAAGAGATGAAACATCTCTAATATATATCTAGGTGTATATATATAAGAATCATCTAATAGATAAGAGATGTTTCATCATGAAACATCTCTAATATATATCTAGGTGTATATATATAAGAATCATCTAATAGATAAGAGATGTTTCATGAAACATCTCTAATATATATCTAGGTGTATATATATAAGAATCATCTAATAGATAAGAGATGAAACATCTCTAATATATATCTAGGTGTATATATATAAGAATCATCTAATAGATAAGAGATGTTTCATCATGAAACATCTCTAATATATATCTAGGTGTATATATATAAGAATCATCTAATAGATAAGAGATGTTTCATGATGACCATCCACCTCCCCAACCAACCATCCCAATAGAGTTTCTTACTTATATAGCCAACAAGCCTACCTCTCCTCTGAAGGGGAGAGAGGGGTGGGGTGGGAAGACACCAGCCTAGCAGATATATGTTTTTTTAAAATGTATGGCAAAAAGTTTTAAAGAATTTTTATTGTTTTTTGAAAAAAGATTATTCTATACACATGAAAACATTCGTTGACTTTTTTATTTTATTTTTTTATTGCGCCTTGCATATAGGCAACCTATTACTCCTATTTGGAGTCGGACGTTTTTGTAAAATGTATGGCAAAACTTTTTAAAGAATTTTCATTGTTTTTTCATATTTCCATACATATTTCCATACATATGAACACGTTGGCTCAACGACTTTTTTTAAGTCTATTAGCAAAAAATAATTGAGGGTTTTTATAAATAAATGGGAAGGGTGTTTGCTAAATCTTGCAAGACTTCTTTCCCTGACTTTTTTCGGAGTATCTACTAAGTAAATTATTATTTTAAATGAAATAATATATTTTTGGTAACATTTTTCGATATTTGATCATTTTTTACTATCTCGCCAGAGATAGTATTGCGATCACGAAAATTTTCGATGTTGAGATTTTGATGTTTTTATACGTTTTGAAGGTTCCTGAATCATTTTCACTAAGGTTGAGAAAAATGTCTGTGTGTGTGTATGTGTGTGTGTATGTGTGTGTGTATGTATGTAGGCAAGATTACGCAAAAACGGTTTGAGCTAGAATGATGAAATTTGGTACATGGGCATTATTCAAAATTCATAGTTTTCTATCAACTTTTGAGAAATGTAGCTCAACCGGAAGAGGGTCATTACCTACAACGTTTTGATTTTTTTTCCTCTAAAGTGACCGTAAAAATAAAGATATATGTTTGATAATTTTTCACATGATTAATAATTGTATAAAACTGCTATATATAGAATTTCAGCTTGATTGATTCGCTGAAATTACCAGAATTAATTTTTTAACACTGCAAATCTCACGCGCCAACACGTGACGTGGTGCCATCAACAAAAAGCCAAACATGCGCTGGTTTAATATTTATTATTTATTATTTATAATTTATAATTAATTAAATTTAATTTAAATATAATATATTATGTTATTTAATCCAATTCAAATTGCGAGATAGTCGAGTGGAGACACTCCAGCTAATTTCAATGAGATTTGTATTTTCCCTTGTCTTTGTATAATTAAATAATTATTTTACATATTTATATATTATTTATATTTTAACCGTTGAAAATTGAACTTGGTGATTTTTCGACGGTCAAAACCGTGGCTTATCATTATTATTTTGCATTCAATAAATTTATTATTTAAAATTAAATAATGGTATTTTTCTAAATAAAAACATCAATTTGACAGCGAATCAAATATAGTAAGAGAAAGCAGATAAGATTTGTCAAAAAGACAATAATTTTTTAATAATATAAATAAATTATTTCCTATTTTGGGTATTTCAACAAATTTCTATTACAATTCAGCAGCATGAATTTGTCTTTGTAAGAAAAAATAATTTTTAAAAAAATAAAATTTAAAAAAATAATATGAAAGTAGAGAGAATAAATAATAAATAAAGGGTGGTGTTTTAATATCTTCTCTCAAATAAAGTTATAATTGAAATTATTATTTATGTCTCAAAATGTTTGATTCAATGGAGGGTATAAAAATTTTATAGTGAATTAATTGGTTTTTGATTGGAGATGTTGCTTCCGAAGCCATTTCTTGTCTAAGTGGTGCTTCCTTGAGATTATATATTTATTATTTCAATGAGATTTCATAATATTTTATTATGATTTTTTTAGTTATTTTTTTTTTTTGATTTATTTTTCCCAAAAAAATTGATATATTTAATATACTTAATAAAAATTGGATTAATATTAATTTTTCATTTTTCAGAAAGATAGCTCAGTACATCAGTTAGAAAGAAGAAGGGGAAGATTGGATCTTTCAAAAAGCATTGATGAATTTTTTATGTATTTATTTATAATTATCATATGTTACTTTTAATTTACTTGTAATTTGTGTGAATTACTGCTAATAATAAAACAAACAAATTTAAATAACTATGAGGTTTTAATTTGAAGTAAAAATTCCTATCCTTTCCTTTTATATTCCTATTCATCATATATACTCAATATATTTATATATACCAGTATAAATTAGAATTAAAATCAATAATCAAAATGTATGTAATTTTATGTATTTCTATGGACCTGTATAAATAAGATGTAATAGAATTATTAAAAATAAAATTGGATTCAATAATCTGAAACTATAATATTTGAATGTTGTTACCTTGGGTAGTCGATTGGAGATGTTGCTTCCTTGAGATATCTTGTCAGAATGACTCGATGAAAGAAAGACCTCAGCTTAAATAGAAAATAGATAATATTACAATTCTAATCCGATAATTGTCCTCTTTTGTTATTGAAAATAATAAAATAATTTGAAAAGAAATCAATTTATTATTTTAATAATAGCAAATATTAAATGTCAATCAATTATACTTGTATATCAATTATTTTAATACTTATTCAATTTAAATTAGATTTCTTTTTATATTATGTTATATTAATTCTATTCTTTATTTTTCATCTATTAGATATTAGATTGTCTATTTTACTAAACATCTAATATTTGGATAAATACAAAAATAATTTAGATTTTATATATTATTTAAATTATATTTGAATCCTTGAAAACTAAGAGGTTTGTTAACGATTTTTTGTCAGTTTATCTATATAAAAAAATTAATTAATTTGTCCATTAAGTTTTTAGTTCCAGGAAAAAGTGTATTATGCAATCAGTATAAATTTTAAATTTTTAATTCATTTAACTTTCAATTTAAAAGGAAAACATTTTTACAACATAGTTTTGGAAAAAATAATATTTCAATTTACATAAAATGAAAAAAGAATGTTTTCTAAAATCATCGCTAGAATTTATTTTATTTTTTGTTTTAAATTGGATTCAAATTATTTAAATATTTAAATTAAATAATAATAAAACAAGTTTTCAAAAATATTTTCTTTCAAAGTTTCAAATTAAAGTTATTCTTACATATTTATTTAGTTGTTTATTATATAAATGAGATTTGAGAATTGAGATTTTATATTATATATTTTATTAATTTATATATTTAATAGGCTAAAAGAAAATTGATCTAATTTTATTTTTTGATTTCTTCAGAAAGATAACTCCATACATCAATGAGAAAGAAGAAAAAGAAGGCAAGATGAGATCTTTCAAGAAATATCCATCAATTTATCTTTATGTATTTATTTATTGTATTTATTGTATTTGTTATTGTATTTATATTGTTATTATTTATATATGATTATAAAATGTAAATTGCTTTAATTTTTGAAAAACTACAAATAAAAAAAACAAATGTAAATATTTATGATGTTTTTATTTGAAGTTAAATATCCTATCCTTTCCTTTTAAATTTCTATTCATCATATATGTGATGGAGATAAGAAAATGTAGGATGATTGAGTTTTTAGTAAGGATTCATGGGAGATTTCAATTGTTCTTTTTTATACACAACACAAATATATATATATATATATATATATATATATATACTAATTGAATTATGCCAGAAAAATAAAAATAGCATATAGAATAGATAGAAAAAATAAAATTTATAGACAGATAGATAGATAGATAAGAATAAAAAAAGAATATGTTTTATTAATTTAAATATAATAATAAAAATGAGAGATGAGATTTTCATTTTTATTATTAATTATTATTGTATATCTAAAAAATAGAAAAGAGATGCGTATAAGTAAATGTAGGATGATTGTATTATTAATACAAACGTTGTTGAGAAATTTCAATTAGTCTTTTCCATTTAATGCTACATATATTTACATGTATTATATAAGAAATAAAATTATCGTTGTATAATATATTAACTAATATAAATATATAAAACAAGCATAATCTCTAGAAATAAAAATTAAAGATGAGATATACATTTCTATTATTATATAATAAATTAATTGATGTAGAAAAAAAGAAAAGATACATAAGATGCTGAGTCAACAGAGAAACAGCAGAAAGGTAAGTAATAAGATTAATAATATATAAGTAAATAAAATTGAATTAGTGAAATAGGATAAAGAATAATATTTATTGATTAGAAATAAAATTTGGTTGAAATTGGATGAAAAATATACAAATTCTAGTGATATATATAAAAAGCGGGTGGGAAAGTGGGTGGTTCGTGGTTGCATGCAACCATCACACCAATGCCTATCTTTAAGGGGTATAGTAAAAATTCACTTTTTTATAAAAAATATGGATGAAATTTTATGACAATCAACCCCTATTTTTTATGATCGGATATTGTTTTAATTGATATTTGTGTTTTTAATATATCAATATATAAATATAAATAAAAAAAGCATAATCTAGAAATAAAAATTTTGACTTAGAGAGTGAGAGAGAGAAAGAGATAAAAATTATTGATGAGATAAACATTTTTATTATTATATACTAAATTAATTGATACGATAAAAAATAGAAATTAAATAATATTTTAATAAGTGATATGAAATTAAGAAAAGATACATAAAGATGCTGAGACAACAGAGAATCAGAAGGAAGGGGTAATTAATAATAATATATATCGTATAAGTAAATAAAATTGAAATAGTGAAATAGAATATAAATTTATATAATGATTAGAAATAAAACTTATTTGAAATTGGATGAAATATTTAAACATTTTTTCAACAAAATTTTATAGTTTTTCTAAAATCATCCCTAGAATTTATTTTATTTTTTCTTTAAAGTCGATTCAAATTATTTAAATATTTAAATTGAATAATAATAAAGAAAGAGTTACATTTTCATAAGTATTTTCTCTCAATTAAAGTTATAATACATATTATTATTTCATTCACACATGGGTTTTTGATTGGAGATGTTGCTTCCTTGAGAGTTCTTGTCAAAATGAGTGAAAGATCTCACTTCAGCTTAAATAGAAAAAAGATAATATTTTTATATTAATATTACAATTCTAATCCGATAATTGTCCTCTTTTGTTATTGAAAAAAATAAAATAATTTGAAAAGAAATCAATTTATTATTTTAATAATAGCAAATATTAAATGTTTATTATATTAATGAGATTTGAGAATTGAGATTTTATATTATATTTTTTATTAATTTATATATATAATATGCTAAACGAAAATTGATCTAATTTTATTTTTTTATTTTTTCAGAAAGATAACTCCATACATCAATGAGAAAGATTAAAAAGAAGGCAAGATGAGATCTTTCACGAAATAATGTATTTATTTATTGTATTTATTGTATTTGTTATTGTATTTATATTTTAATTATTTATATATAATTATAATATGTAACTTGTTTTAATTTTTGAAAAACTACAAATAAAAAAATACAAATGTAAATAATTATGATGTTTTTATTTGAAGTAAAATTTCCTATCCTTTCCTTTTAAATTTCTATTCATCATATATATATATATATATCAATTGAATTTTTTATTCCTATTTTCCTCTCCTTTTCAATATTCAATCATCATTGGTTAAATTCTAAATAAATTATGCTAGAAACATAAAAATAGATAGAAATAATAAAAGTTATAGACAGATAGATAGATAGGAATAAAACAAAAATGTGTCTTATTAATTTAAATATAAGAGATGAGATTTTCATTTTTATAATTATATAATAAATTAATTGATTTAAAAAAAGAAAAGATAATAAATAATAAGTGATATGCTAAGAAGAAATGATAACTAAGATGTTGAGACAACAGAGAAAAAGCAGAAAGGTAAGTAATAAGTTTAATAGAAATAAGAATAAATTAATAGCAATAAAAAAAAGAATATGTCTTATTAATCCAAATATAATAATAAATAAGGCTGTACACATCTATACGGACGGACAAATGGACGGACGGACGGACAGACATCATGCTAAAAATACTTTTTTCTGTTAACAAAATGCATGTTTCATGGAGATATGTAAAAATCTCCACATGTGAAATTTGGTGTGAAAACAATACCTCCCTTACTATCGTCGGTCGGTAAAAATGATAGATGAGATTTTCGTTTATATTATTTCTTAATAAATATCTAAAAAAGAAGATGATTGTATTATTAATAAAAAAGGTTGATGAGGGTTTTTAATTGTTCATTTCTATCCATTCCTATATATTCACACTTGAAATAAGATAGAAAAAAGATTAAAAATACTATTTCAATTTACATAAAAAGAAAAAAGGTTTTCTAAAATTATCCCTAGAATTTATTTAATTTTTTGCTTTAAAGTGGATTCAAATTATTTAAATATTTAAATTAAATAATAATAAACAAGGAGTTATGTTTTCAAAAATATTTTCTTTCCAAGTTTCAAATTAAAGTTTTTCTAACATATGTAATTCTATGTATTTCAATAGACCTGTATACATATGATGTAATAGAAATATTAAAAATAAAAATCCATTCGATCTGGAGAATTGTTATCCATGAGTATTCGATTGGATGTGTTACTTCCTTGCGATTTCTTGTCAAAGTGACTGTGAAAGATCTCAACTTCAGCTTGTATAGAAAAAAGATAAAATATATTTCATATTACAATTCTAATTCGTTAATTGTCATCTTCTCTTAATGAAAAAAATAAAATACTTTCAAAAGAAATAAAATAATTTTCTTATAAAATACATATATTTATTTGTTTTTATTTTATTTAAATATGATAATTCTTTGAAAACATTTTGTAATAAAAAAAAAATATATATTTAATATAACAAAGTTTTCAGACATTAATATTTTTAAATTGTAATTCAACCTTTAGTAGAGAATTTAACCAATAGGATTACACAGAAACCCCTCCATTTTGTAAATACATGCATTGCGTTCGTCTTGATTATTTATTCTAACTCTAACCTTTCTATAGCTAATAGCCTATACTTTTTCTTTTACTTGAAGAGAGGTTACGCCATTTTGTTCCATCGAACAACTAAAATCTAATTATGAGCACAAATAAGGTAATATTTTATACTAAAAATAAATTATCAGAGTGACATTAGTTATCGAATTATTGAATTTATTCATTATTTTATTTGAATGTGTTTTTTTTAATTTTAAAGGGACTCAAATCAATCCTGAAGCCGCCATCGCGAGATTCTAACAATATTTCAATAACAGTTGGCGATGTGAGTGATTTATTATTTTATTAAGGTTTATTAATTGATCTTTAATTGGAGACTAATGATACAAATTTTTACAGGATATCTTTGAAAGGAACTACCTAATAAAGAAGACCACCCCAATGAGCATATTGAAACGAAAATATAGTCATCAACGTGTGAGTATATATTTATTTTTATTTTGTTATTATAATATAATTTTCATATGAAAAATTTTATAGGGGATTCCAGTCACATCACTAAGGTTTTTGTTTGATGGTGTCCGGTTAAACGACTGTGACACACCCGAAGATTTGCAAATGGAAGATGGAGATTTTATAGAAGTATATGAAGAACAAATTGGGGGCTATTAACTCTCATTAATACATTTTATGTATTATTATTTCATTCCTACGACTGTCAAAATTATAGATAAAATTATAAAAAAAAAATAAAATTATTTAATAAATCATTAAATGACAAATGTTTTTTTGTTCTATAGGCTTGTTTTTATGTATATATATATATATATATAGATAGATAAAATATAGAAATATAATATAGATATATATATAAATAAAATATAGAAATATAATATATATATATATATATATATATATATAAAAAGCCTATAGAACAAAAAAAGATTTGTCATTTAATGATTTATTAAATAATTTTATTTTTTTTTTATAATTTTATCTATAATTTTGACAGTCGTAGGAATGAAATAATAAAAAAAAACATTGTTTAAATATATATATAAATATATTATATATATATATATATTTTTTTTTTTCTCATTTATATATTATATTAATAAAAATAATAAAGCCTTTATTCGGACAACAGATACAATTCGTTTTTTTTTCTACATATATACATATTAATATTTCTTTTTGTTTTATTCATATATTTGGTGCTTCTTACATTTTAATAAGTATTTTTTTTTTAATCAGATTATTTGGAAAATATAAATTTTAAATTATATTCGTAGTAATTAAACTAACAAAGTTTCATCAAATTCCGAGAGGTTTCCGGTGTCTCTAATCTATACCGATCGAATTTTTCAAAAAATATTCATCAATTTTTTTTTAATTATTTATTTATATTAAATTAAAATTCAATGGAGAGTGTAAAATTTGGATGAAGTTATCCATGGGTTTTTGATTGGAGATGTTGCTTCCTTGAGATTACTTGTCAAAGTGACTCTGTGAAAGGTCTCATTTCAGCTTGTATAGAAAAAAGATAATATATATTATAATTGTAATTCGATAATTATCCTCTTTTGTTATTGAAAAAAAAAATAATTTCAAAAGTAATAAATTTACTTTTGAATAATAGCAAAATATTAAATGTCGATCAATTATAATAGTATATAAATTATTGTTTATTCTAATTTATTTATTCATTTTAAATTAAATTTCTTGTTATATTATATTATTATATTAGTTCTAGTCTTTATTTTTTTAGATATGTAGGGAATTTAATTAAAAACAATTCTCTACTTCTTAAGAGCATCTATTATTTATAAAATTTAAAATAAGAAAGATATATAGGTGTATATCTATAATACATAAACATAAACTTTAAAAGTAAAAATCAAGATGGTAGTCGCTAGTATAATGGACAGGAAGCTAGCACGAGGTACGAACTGAGGCGTTTACGGCGCCTTGTCGAACTAAAGGCAGCACCATACTTATTCTTAAAATTTAAAATTGAAATTTCTCTTACAGATATTTCATTGGTTTTTATAAAGCATCTAATTATATTATGAATTTTAAAATCCTAATACCAATCAATGCTCTACCAACTAAAAGTAATTATTCAAAACGAATATTGTTGAATTTTCTATTAATATAATATATTTCATCAATTCTTTTCCCTTAATTTCTTTCATATTTATTTATTTATTTATTATTTCATTGAGATATCAAGATATTTTATTATCATAATAATTATTTTAATAGTTAATTTTTTTTAAATAATTTCTAATGATTTAAAAATTTAATATAATTATCGAAAATTTGTCCAATCTTAATTTTGATTTTTCAAAAAGATAACTCTATACATCAATGAGAAAGAAGAAGGAAGAAAAAGAAAGGGAAGATGGGATCTTACAAGAAATAGTGATTAATAAATATGTTTTTATTTATAATTATCCTATGTAACTTTTGCTGTAATTTGTGAATTCCTACTAATAATAAAACAAATAAAAGGAAATAATTATGAAGTTTTAATTTGAAGTTAAAATTCCTATCTTTTCCTTTTATATTTCTATAAATATAATAATTAAACAAGTAATTAAACAAAGAACCATTTAACCGATCGAATTTTTTACGAAATATTCATCAATATTTATTAATTTATTTATATATAATTTAAAATATGTAACTTTCTGTAATATTTGATATACTATAAATATTAAAAAAATAAATGTAAGTAATTAGTATTTATCTCTCTTAACATTTGATTCAATGGAGAGTATAAAATTTGGACGTTGTTTATCTATTTTCTTAATGGGTCATTCCACGTCAACTCATCCAGGCCGTTTCACCCAAAATCTCAGATTTTTATGAAAATTGGTAAATATGTTCTATTTATAAACATGAAAAACACCACCAAATTTTAATTTTTTATCTCACATAGTTTTTGAGTAATGGCAGTTTAAAGATTGGCGTTTTTAAATTTCCGAGTCTCGGATAAGGCCAAATAAAACGTGTATTTGAGAAGAAAATAATTTCTCATTCACTTATTTAACCTCCTATCTTGTTGAAATTTTTAAGGCATGTTCTTATAACTATGAGGAATTGTAAAAAAAATATAACGGACCCCAAAATATTTTAAAAAAAATTATATGTTGGACATTATAAAATTTTAAAATTACAAATAAGGTTTAGCGTAAAATGAAATATCACGACAAGGGAATGAGATAATCAAGAACTTTTTTTTTCCTAAATTATCTACATGAAATGGGCTTTAATTTAATAAAATAAAAGTTTTGTGTATTTGCCTCCTTCTATTTACTAAGACCACTGCAAGTTACAACACATTAATTATGAGCAATATGAGAGTCTCAATGGCTGAATATTGTTAATAATTAGACATTTTAATATTAAATAAAATATTTTTACCTAAAAATGTCCATCGAAGGAAAGTTTAACAGCATTCTTACAAACAAAGTTTGAAAACTATGAGGAAGAAGATAGGATCGAATTCAAACAGTGGGTAGCTACAGACAGGACACAGATGATAACTCAAACTTCAACCACACACACATTGATGAATTTATTGATGAACTAACAACAAAAATACAAAAATTGATCCCACATTCTTATATTGCAAAAAGTCAGTCGAGCTATTTTAAAAGTCTAAAGGATAACTGCGCGCCAAATCAAGCCATTATATCAATGAGCTTCAGCGAGAATTTCTCTTTTGTGATTCAAGATGAGGTACAGGGTTATCATTGGACCTCAGACTCCTGCACTGTTCACCCAGTAATAATTAACATGTGTGTTGATGACAAAAAAATAGTCTCATCACATTGTATAATTTCCGATGACTTAAATCATGATGTTTGTATGGTTTATAAGATTCAAGATACATTGTTAGAATCCAATGTGTTGTAACTTGCAGTGGTCTTAGTAAATAGAAGGAGGCAAATACACAAAACTTTTATTTTATTAAATTAAAGCCCATTTCATGTAGATAATTTAGGAAAAAAAAAGTTCTTGATTATCTCATTCCCTTGTCGTGATATTTCATTTTACGCTAAACCTTGTTTGTAATTTTAAAATTTTATAATGTCCAACATATAATTTTTTTTAAAATATTTTGGGGTCCGTTATATTTTTTTTACAATTCCTCATAGTTATAAGAACATGCCTTAAAAATTTCAACAAGATAGGAGGTTAAATAAGTGAATGAGAAATTATTTTCTTCTCAAATACACGTTTTATTTCGCCTTATCCGAGACTCGGAAATTTAAAAACGCCAATCTTTAAACTGCCATTACTCAAAAACTATGTGAGATAAAAAATTAAAATTTGGTGGTGTTTTTCATGTTTATAAATAGAACATATTTACCAATTTTCATAAAAATCTGAGATTTTGGGTGAAAAAATGACTATTTTCTGGTTGAATTGACGTGGAATGACCCTAATAATAACAAATATTAAATGTCAATCAATGATACTTGTATATAAATTATTGTTAATTTTAATTTTTTATTCATTTTAAATTAAATTTGTTATAATATTGTGTTATATTATTTGTATTCTTTATTTGTTTTCTATTAGATTGCTTTTTTAACAAACCTTTAATGATAGGATAAATACATAAATAATTTAGATTTTCAATTATGAATTTTTTAAAGTTAAATACTATTCAATTCCCTACCAAGTGAAATTAAGTTATCATAATGAATATTTTTGAAATTTACTATTATATGGTATATCATAAATTAGTTTACCTTAAATTCTTTTAAAAATTATTTCAAAAAAAAAAAATATATTTCTATTCAACATATATCATATATATCTCAATATAAATTCCAATTCCTTCAGGGTAAATTGCAATACTTAATTTTTAACTTTCAATTGAAAAAATAAAACATTCCCAAAAAAATTTTTAGTTTTTAACTTTAAACTTTCATAATGAAACGTTCATCAATGATTATTTCAATATTTAAATTAACCAATAATAAATCAAGAGTTATTTTTTTATAATTATTTCTTTTAATTAAATTTATAATTGCTAGTATTATTTATTTCTGTAAATCTTTGATTCAATTGAGACTATCATTTGAAAATATTATATAGGAGATGTTTCATACTTGGCAATTCTTGTAGAAGTGACTCTGTGAAGGCCTCACCCCAGCTTAAATAGAAAAACCAAACTATTCATATTAAAAATCTAATCGGGTAATTACTTCTTTTGTTAAAGAAAAAATGAAAATATAATTATAATTAATTATTATATTGGAATATTACTATATAATAATAATTTATTTAGTTTTATTAAGGGTAAATTTTATTATTTTTTTTTAATGTTAGTTGTAAGCATTACAAAAATTAATCATAATACTAATTTTAATACTGTTAATATTTCAAAATAATTGCACCCGTAACCTTAGTTAAAACTATTCATATTAAAAATCTAATCGGGTAATTACTTCTTTTGTTAAAAAAAAAGGAAAATATAATTATAATTAATTATTATATATTGAAATATTACTATATAATAATAATTGAATTCGTTTTATTAATAGTAAGTTTTATTAATATATGTATATGTTTTACAAATATTTGTTAACTTTAAACTTTCATAATGAAACGTTCATCAATGAATAGAAAATAAGAAAAAAGATGAAACAGAATTCACATTTCAAGAGAAATGAGAACAATTTATGTATTATTTTATTTATCAATGTACTATCATGTTTACGTGTATATTCTAATATTGTTTATATCTGGATTATTATTTATAATAAAAAGAAAATCAAAAATATTCATAAACTTTTTAATTTCATTTCTTATTCCCATTTCCCACTTCTTTTCCTAGTTCCAATCATCATTGGTTAAATCTCTATCCGATTCTAAATTAATTATGATAGGAAAATAAAACTAACATAAGGATAGATAGAATAAATAAATGATAGACAGATAAACAGATAGATCGATAGGAATAAAAAAAGAATATATTTTATTAATCTAAATATAATAATAACCAGCTGGTCCGAGCGCCTTCGGCGCTCTTCACAGCTGGACGGGGGCTCCGCCCCCTGTACCCCCGAGTGGTACATCGTATTTGGTTAAAAGTAGTAAAAGGTTTTCATCCATTTTGTTTCAATCAGTATATTACATAAAACATTCATTTCTTTTTGTGTTCTTATTTAAAATATATTTTAATTTAATCAGTAAATTAATTATATATATTATTATTGTATATGTTATATCTATCTATTTATATAACTCAAAGATACTCGAAAGTTCTTGGCTACATTTCTCCAAATGTCCCTATCCTGAGCCCTTGTCCCATCTCTCTTACGTCCCTTCCTATGCGTCCATGGTCTTTACTGCATGATAACAGGCGTTTCCCGATTGATACCTCCATTTAAATTCTTCTCAAATATTATTATCCTTCGTGATTACATTCAATTTTTCTACATATTCAAATTTTATATTTTCTATATTAATTAATACTGTTCCTCTTTATCACTAAATATTTTTTCTTATCACTATTTATTTCAAACCTCCATTAATTTTTCCTCGCCATTCAAATAATAACATACAAACAGAAAAGTAGGCGTGTTGATATAAAATATATACCTGTGACACCGAACTATCACTCGACCTTTTAACCAATTTATACAATTTATTTTTATATACTTTAAAAATTTTACAATTTTTTAATTATTTATTATAATTGTTAAATGGAATTTCTAAAAATGACCCATTAAAAATTTGTTTCCTAAAATGTTTCAAAATAATTCAAAGAATATTTTGTTTATAAGTTTATTTTTTTAATATTTTATTTATAAAACACGAAAACATTTAAAATTATATGAATAATTGATCTCATAATTGGATTTTTCATTTTCAATTGACGATTTGAATTCATAAAATATTAAAAAAAAACTTTTAAAACTTTTTAAATTATATTCAAGTAAGTATATAAGAATATAAGATATATTATGGGTGAATTCAAAATGTATGAAGGGACACATAGATAGATATAACATTTACAATAATAATATATATAATTAATTTACTGATTAAATTAAAATGTATTTTAAATAAGAACACAAAAACAAATAAATGTTTTATCTAATTGAATATTTGATATTGTTTGAATATTTAGTAAATAATATTTTATAATATTTACCGGAGTATAATAAATTGATAACATCATTTAATTCTCCTACTATATATCGAATCGAATATAAAGATAAATCTTCTTTTAAACGTTGTGTGAAACAATTTCAAATAATTTAAATGTAAAACTATTAATGAAATTAAAAAATCAAATATATGAATATAATATAAATATTTTTAATTTTATTTTAAGAATAGATATATATATCTCACAGGCGGTGGTTGTGACGTCATCCATATATTATAAATTTAAATTAAGAAGAACTAATAAAGTTTCGTGAGATGTGAACAATAAAACTCAATTTTTCTTTATAAATACTATCTCTGTTGTGAATTTCAAAAAAATCGTTAGAGCGGTTTTTGAGAACAATGAAACAGAGAAACAATTTTTACTCGTATAAGAAGATAAGATAAGTTGACCTGTGGCCAGGTCCGAACCGACCGACGGTTTGAAATAAATTAATTTCCAGCTACAGAAACAATTTCAAATAATTTTAATATATCTATTAATACAATAAAAAACAGATATGGATATAACATAAATATTTTTAATTTTATTTTATTTATATGCGAGACCAGGCAGTGACGTCATGAATGGCTGGATGACGTCATATAATTTTAAATTAAGAAAAAAACTAATAAAAATGATTTTTCTCGAGAATAAAACCAATACAAAGTGCATGATTCGTGGTGATATGTAAAAAATCTCCTTATGTGAAATTTGGTGCGAAAATAACCCTTCCCTTCCTATCGTCGATCGCTAATACTACCACTTCCGGTTTCCGGATTTGCACCAAAAGTTGATCAATTCATCCCACTGATGCATTAAGTAAATATACCCAATTTCATCAAAATCCGTTGAGCCATTCATGCTGTACACATCTATACGGACGGACGGACGGACAGACATCATGCTAAAGCTACTTTTTTCTGTTAAGAAAATGCATGATTCGTGGAGATATGTAAAAATCTCCACATGTGAAATTTGGTGTGAAAACAATACCTCCCTTACTATCGTCGGTCGGTAAAAATGAGAGATGAGATTTTCATTTTTATTATTTATTATTATTATATATCTAAAAAATAGAAACAAAAAAATACATTAATAATTTACATGTTATATTAAGAATTTTTAAAATTCTAATACTTTTCAATTCACTACCAACATAAAGAAAGTTTTCACATATCAAATATTTTTTAATTTTCTATTAAAATATTATCATTAATTCTTTTTATTTCATATTATTTATTTCATATTTATTTATTTATTATTGCAATGAGATAACAAAATATATTTTATTATAGAAATTAATATTTTTTAAATATATTTTCTAATATTTTAAATATTTAATATACTTAAAGAAACTTAGTTTAATCTTAACTTTTGATTTTTCAGAAAGATAATTCATAGATCAATGAGAATGAAGAAGGAAGGAAAAAAAGGAGAAGATATTCTTCAAGTTTTATTTATTTATTTATTTTTAGATAATTATCTTATGTAACTCTCTGTATATTGTAAATTTCTAATAATAATAAAAAAAAAAACAAATATAAATAATTATGATTTTTATTTCGAGTTAAAATTCCTAACCTTTCCTATCCAAAAATACAAAAAAATATAAAAAGATAACATTATTATTTTTATTATTATTGTCTTTATTGGTCCATATAGTTTATACATAGAAGTACACGTGTTAGATTTTTTTTTTAAATAATACTCTATTAACATTTATCTATTCTTTCTATGATGGAACAAAAAGATAAAATAATAAAATAATAAATAGGTTTTATAATAATTTAAGAATATATTAAAAGATAAATAAATGGTTAGAATATTAAAATAAGTAATAAGAATATACGAGAAACTATAATACAATCAGTGGCGTACCTAGAACTTTTGCCGCCCGGGGCGATCTCCAGTTTGCCGCTCTTTCTATTATAAGTCAATCAAATAGTTGTTTTTATAAATTAATACACATAAATAAATTATTAAGTTATTTAATCAATATTAATTAATACACAGAGTAAATTTTTTTACTTAATTTGTATGCACTCGTATACATATTTATATAATATTTACTTTTCTAGCTTTCATACTAGAAAAATCGTGTATAATGCTCTCAAAATTTATATTATTTGTAATTTCTTGTTCTATTGACAATATTGCAAGATTTTGTAGTCTTAATTGACTCATTGTAGAACGAAGATAATTTTGCCGAACAAAATCTTAAAGATGCGTTTACGAATTCAACGAATTTTAATGAATACAAAAAAATAAAATTATTATCCTGTTCTTGGAATTAGAATTCAAAATTTACACTAAAATGCATTTATATACACCGAGGAATAATATTCGAAATCATGTAGTTGATCATAATTTATATAAATCAAATAGTAAACTTATAATAATCATAATAATCATTTATTATTCAAGAAAGAAAAAAAATAAATATGAAATGAATAAGTTGCTTTTTACAACTATAACAAAATATAAAAAATGCCGCCCCAAGATAAGTGCCGCCCGGTGAGGACCGCACCCACCGCCCCCCCCCCTTAGGTACGCCACTGAATATAATAATATATTATCTAGTTTAAAAACAAAAATAATAAAAATTAGTTAATCTGAATTATTAATAAATTTATAAAAATAAAAGATCAGAGATTTTCAATTTTATTATTTCATAGAGATTTTAAAAAGACAAGAAAATAAATGATATTAAGAGAACAAATGTTCAAATGAGACTGATTTTTATTAGATTAAGAAAATGTATTTTAAAAATGGGGTAAGGAATGGTGAATTATTATAAAGAATTAAATATAATGTGTTTATATGAAATTTTATTGAAATTGGATATAAAATTAAAAAATTATAATGATAATGGTTAAAGTTCTATCGAATTCTAAATCAATCATGCTAGAAAAATAAAAATAACATAAGAATAGATAAGATTAAAAAAGAAAATATGTCTTATTAATTAATCTAAATATAATAATAAAAATGAGAGATAAGATTTTCATTTTTATTATGAATTAATATTATATATCTATAAAATCGAAGTGAGATTTCATATATTCATTCATTTCATATATATTATATATATCATATATTGATTATTTTAATTTATTCATTCATTAATTTCTATTGATTAAGATGATTTTTGGATTATTATTAAATATTTTATGATTATATTTATAGAAATGGATTAGATATTTTTTAAAATTATTTGTCCTCTAATAATTTAGTTTGAATTATTCTCAATAGATGACACTACGTGTAGGTTATCTAGCTATTATTTTTGATAAGATTCTATTACGTATACGTTTTACAAATATTCGAATAATTTCTTTTAATTCGAAATTTTATCTCATGTTAACTTTAGACTTTCAGAATGAAAAGTTCACCAATGAATAAAGAATATGAAAAAAAAGAATCAGAATTTACGTATCAAGAGAAATGAGAACAATTTATGTATTATCATGTTTACGTGTATATTCTAATATTGTGTATATGTGAATTATTATTTATAATAAAATCAAAATCAAAAATATTGTTGAACTTTTTAATTGAATTGTTTATTCCTATTTTCCTCTCCTTTTCCAATTTCCAATTATCACTGGCTAAACTCAAGATAAGAAAATGAAAATAACATAAGAATAGATAGCAATAAAAAAGAAAATATGTCTTATCAATTAAAGTAAATATAATAATAAAAATGAGAGATGAGATTTTCATTTTGTTTATTAATTAATATTATATATCTACAAAATAGAAGCGAGATGGGTTCATGGGAGATTTCAATTGTTCTTTTCCATTCAATCCTAGATATATTTACATGTATTATATAAGAAATAAAATTAGATTTAAAATTATCGTTGTATAATATATTAACTTATACGAGTATATAAAACAACCATAATTTAGAAATAAAAATTTTGAATTACATTAACTCACCCCTAAATACGTTTTTTATTCAAAAAACACTCTTTTTTCAATTTATTAACATTTCTCTTAGAAATAATTTATTTAATTTAATTCTTTTTAGACCAAACTAATCTATGTGCAAATTACAATGTTTTTTTCATTTTTTAAAAATTCCAATTCTTTCTGCGAAAATTTCAACCCTTAAGTATGATCTTTTAACTGAAAAAAATTATTTCGATAATATTTTTAAAATTTTTGTTTTATAAATTATTTAAAAATATTTATATTTTCATATATAATTATTTATATTTAAAAAAATATTAAATAATATTCTTATATCTAAACATACATGTATAATATATAATATAGATATGAAATAGATATGTAATTAGTGTGACTGCTGAACGCGATAATTTCTATATATTTCAATCAATTTCACCCAACTAATATATATAAATGAACCTACTAATAATACAATCATTTTAAATTTTTTTATCATCATTTCTATTCTATTTTTTTAGATATATAATAATAATTAATAATAAAAATGAAAATCTCATCTCTCATTTTTTTAAATATATTAAGATTAATATTAATTTTTTTTTATTCCTATCTATCTTTCGCGTTAGATCTATCTTTCTATCTTTTGTTTTTTCTATGTATTCTTGTTATTTTCTTATTTTCTTATCACGATTTAAGTTGTAAATTAATCTTTGATGATTGAAAATTGAAAACCGAGATGTGGATAACAATTAAAATTTCAATTATAAAGTTCATCAATATTTTTGTTTTTCTATTTATTTTAAATAATAATTCATCACACAATATAAACGTATACATGATTACTTCGATAAATAAATAAATACCTTAATGTTGTTAATTTCTCTTGATATGTGACTTCTGTTACTTCTTTTTTCGTACTTTATTCATTCTGAAAATCAAAAGTTAACATAAGATAGAATTTCGAATTAAATGAAATAATTCAAATATTTGTAAAACATAAGTAATATAATCTTATAAAAATATTAGCTGGAGAATCTGCATGTAGTGACATCTATTGAGAATAATGTGCACTAAATAATAAGTTGTTTTTTTTTAAAAAAAAATATAATCACAATTATCTATATATATATTATCTTATTTAAAATGAAATCCTATATTGTTACAAATGAAGATTTATATAATTCTATATTTAAAAAACACCCTTTTTCAATTCATTAACATTTCTCTTAGAACTAATTTAATTAATTTAATTTCTTTAGATCAATCTAATCTAGGTGCAAATAACAATGGTTTTTTCATTTTTTTAAAATTCCAATTCCTTTTGGGTAAATTTCAACCTTTAATTTTGAACTTTTAACTGAAAAAAAATTATTTCCAATAATATTTTTTAAATTATTTTAAAATATTTATATTTTCATATAAAATTATTTGTAAATAAAAAAAAAACAAATAATAGCATCAAAACAATAATATCAATGAAATTTTTTTTTCAGTATGAGTATCAAATTAGGTTTAAATATTCCTTGAAAAAATAATTAACATAGGAATCTTGTCAAAATAAGATTTGCTTATAAAAATAAAAATTATTTTATGGTTCATTTTTATAACGATAGGTACAGTTTTGGAGAAATAAATTAACTTACTATTATTAATTTAAATCTACATAAGAAAAAAACAACAAAATAAATAATTTTTTCAACTTTAATAATTTATAGTAAATATCCTGAAAATATTTTTAGATGGGGCGAAATATTAAAGTAGAAAATAAAATTGATTAATTATTTTTTTAACTAATTTCTTTTTTACTTTTTTTTAATTTAAAAAAATATTAAAATATATTTCTATTTTTAAGTATTTAGTTGTTAAATAAATTTTATCTTTAATATGTTATTATATATTTCTTAACAGTATACATTTGAAGGTATAAGATGATAGGAATTTTTAAAAAGGTGAGGAAGCACAGGAATAATTCTAAACCCATTAGATAATAAAATAAGTATGTTTCTATTTTTTTAAAATATTTATTTAACAAGTAAACATATTTGATATGTGTATGATATTGGAATATTTATTAAATTATCATAGGTATTGTCATAAAAGAAATTATACATGATGGATAGAAGAGTATAAGCTAACTTAAATCACAATTGGATTATCAAATTCCTAATTGAAAAGTCAATTGTGCATGATAGTCAAAGTCTTCCACAATGCAATTTCGGGTCCTTTCCTCGGGACATTGGTGTAAAATCCGATCAGAAGGTTTGCTCGGGCACAAAAGAAAGAAAGCCCATTTACCAAATCTATTGCAAGTGAACGAGACTTTGGAAATATTGGATTAATATTGAACTCTCGATAGTAGAACCATACATACCGAGATCGTTTGTTATTTATGGATCTACCTCTCGTAAATTATTTCTTAGATGATGCAGAGTATGAAGGTTAACGACGTTCTCAAGCAAGTGACCTAAAGATAATGCAGAGACATTTATTTACAAAGTGGAAAAGAGTTGACTTCACTTTCCATTATGGAATTTGGAAACTTGGTTTAACATTTATAATCATTGCACAAATTCAAGAGATTCATTCTTTTTATTTATTTATTTATTTTTTTTTTCTATTTTTTTTTTATATATAAGAATCGAATCATCAAAAAATTCGAGAGTGAATTTTTATTTAAACAAAAAAAAAAAAAAAAAAAAAAAAATTATCGAAAATTTTTTTTATAACTTCTTTATTATTTTTCTCAATAAATAAATAAATATCTTTAATACAATATTTTGAATAAAATAAAAAATAAGTTCTATTATTAATAAAGAGACTAATTATATTAATTGATTGAAATGGTTAGATTCATTTTTTTTTCTCTTAGAATAATAATAATAAATACATAAGTTGGTACTTTGTACGTAAAGTTATTTTTTTTTTTTTGTTACAAAATTTTTCTATTTGTTTTAATATATATCTTATTAATAAAGAAAGAAATTTATATACATTTTATAGAGATTTATAAACCTTTGGTTAATGTTGACTAATTTAATTTTAACAAATATTTTTTTATTTATAAGAAATAAAAATGTTATATACATATAGATATGTATATATGAATATATGTATATATTGAGATAGATTATATATATATATATATATATATATTTATATATATAATACATATGCATAAACCCAGATTCGACGAGCAATGCTAAGCAGTTGCTTGTACTTTCTAGGAGGCGATTTTTTTTTGTTTTTGTCCTTTCCTCCATTACATAATTTCAGCATTTAGCTTTTATCTGATCAATTACAATTGGTTTCACCTCCTGTAACTTTACTGGAATGTTTAATGGAATTATCTAACTAGCTGACAAAAAAAGAGAGACTTGATAAAAAGATCAAAAGTCATGTGATTGGTTCATTCAGAAGGGTAGGAGGGAGAAGGGGACTTGCTTGACATGTAAAATTTTGTAATTTGTATAATGAAGTGGTTGAATGTTTTACAATTTTTTTCCTCTGGTTTAGAAATATAATTGAAAAAAAACACAAAGTCCAAAATGACATTTTTGATTCTTTATAAACCTTTCTAGAATTGTCAATGAGCCACATTATTTCTCTATTTATATAAGTTTTTCATGATCCATATATTTATATATATTATGAATATTTATTTTTTAAAAACCGAGTATATAATGAAATAAATCGATTATTATTATTAGACAAATAATTTATATGTTACATGAGATTACAGGTTTAATATTCCAAATTACTTTGTACATTAAAGTAAATAAATATAACTTACAAGTTTATATATATATATATAAAATTTCATTAGTAGAAGCTTAAATTTTAAATACAAAGCCGGCTCTAGATAATGGCAATTTGGAATTTATAACTAGTTTAAAGTGATAAACAATATATATATATATATATATATATATTTATATATGGAGAAGAAATAATGAATAAGACGACGTTAAGACATGGAACCGGCGAATATATCTATGACATCAATATAATTATTGTTCAGAATGAAAACACAAGGAAATGAAATTAGAAGAATTTATTGTTTGGTTCCAGATCACTGCTAGGTGACAACTTGAATCGGTTCTTGTTCGGTCGTGTAACTATTATTGTTTGAAGAGATGGGTTCGCCGGTATTTTCGGACTTGGCATTTACTTCATACGACACAGAATCTGGATCTGGTTCTTCGGAAAGGGGCTCTGAATCTTCCTCTTCTTTTCCTCCAGGATCCAACATGGTATGCAAATTATGAGGATTATACAAATGGGTTTGTAAATTCAGACCAGTTCCCGAATATGTCACTTTCCCCATAAATGTCCGTATTTCGTCAAAATACGCATCTTCTCTTTCATTCTCGTTACTACTTCCAGGACTATCGGCCACCGAGACAACTCCTGATCCATCATCAGCTTCATGTTTTTTCAAATGCCGATCAAGATTCGTTTGTTGACCGAAACAACGTTCACACAAAGGGCATTTGAAAGGTTTTTCTTTATTATGAATATTACGAACGTGACGTTGTAGATTGGATGATATAGAAAATGATCTTTCACAGTATTTACATTTATATGGTTGCTCTCCAGTGTGGGTTCTTAAGTGACGAGTAAGATTGGCTGACCTAGGGAAAACTTTTCCACAATATTTACATGCATATCGGTCTTTGAGTTTGCCAGCTGGTCCAGAGCCAGGCCCAGCTCCTGGAATTCCAGGTGCACTTCCAATATCGGGGTATGCCTTAGCATTTCCAAAATGTGGTCTAAGCAGGTCAAATGGCGCACGTGCGTGACCATTATTAAGACCATTAACCAGAGAACCTAAAAATGGGAAACCTCGATTTGGTCCAAATGGAGGAGGTGGAGGAGGCAAAAGTCTATCATGGCCAGTTCCTGGGCCAGGAGAAAAATTAGTATAGGATGGTCTATACATAGCTTCCAAAAACATTGGATGAATAGGTCTTGGATAAGCCATTGTAGTTGAAAGTTTTGATAAATTATTACTAATTTTTTCATTTATTGGTGAAACTTGTTTATTTTGTATTAAATTTAAAGAATTTGGAAATCCCTTGGAAATTGAATGTTTGGTGTCCAGTTTTGGACGTTGCGAATGAGACTCGCTCTTTGTCTCGTCAACTGTTTTCTCAGTTCCATTTCGCATTTCACTACCACGTTTACGTTGGATGCGTAAATCTAATGGTTGCTCATTAGTTGTTGCATCTGTTATTGTATTTGATTTGGGTGAATTTTCCATTTTTTTTTCTGATTTGATTTCGTTACCCATATCACTATCTACGTTTTCTATATTATCTTTCATATCCGATGAACGTTGAGAGGAGGGTGCAATGGTTACTGTTTGTTGAAGTGAAATTGGTGAATGTTGAGGTATTTGAGAAAAATTTCGGGATATTGATTTTAAAGAAATAGACTCTTCATTAGGACTTATATTTCTGCTGATTGAAGCGGAACCGTTTGACATTTTTGATTCATCATTTTCATTTTTAATTTCGGTTGATGGTGACACTGGTTGTTCCTTAATTTTATTTAATAGAGGTTCTTCTTTTATCTTATTTAGTAGAGATTCTTCTTTGATTTTATTTAATAAAGGTTCTTCTTTGATTTTATTTAATAGAGATTCATCCTTAATTTTATTTTGTTGTGTAAAAAGTAATGGGGTGTTGAGAAATGAAGTTGCTGGATGATTGGCAGCTGCAGTGGGATGAAATAAATTGGGATATGGATTTAAAATGGAAGGTGGATAAAATGGGAGTCCTGCTGTTGGCCGAGGGTACATTATAAAAGGATTTGCTCCGGACGGCTGAGAATGTTGCATGGCTGACGGATGCTGTAGTCCTTGTAATCCGGCCCCTAAAGCTGGACTGTTATTTCCACTTGTAGAGTCACAGAATCTTTTATGTTTAGAGAGAGATGTCAATGTACTAAAAGACTGGCCACATTTCACGCATTTAATTTGCATTCGACAATCAGCATGCATACGTTTGTGTCGACAGAGGTTGGAGAACTGCGTATACGCCTGTAACAAGACGATTTTAATTATTTAACATCCCTTGGAACAAATTCATTTTTAATGATCTTAATCCTCCTCTCTCTCTCTCCTATATATACAACTATCATATATTTTAATTACTTTAATAACGAATTTATATTATTAATTCTTGTGATCAAAAAACATATATATATATATATGGAGAGAGAGAGATAGATAGATAGATAGATAGATTTAGAAGAATTTAAAAAATTAGTAAAATTTTATTAACTATCAATATATATTTTATATATAGTATATATTTAAGAAAATAATTCCGTATAATTGAATCATGGAATTAGTAATACTTATATAAAAAATATTTATTAATAAGATTGAATGTACTTCTCGTACTGTTCCTTCTTACCTTGAAGCAGACTTCACATTGGAATGGTTTGACACTTGAATGAATATGTGTGTGTTGTTTCAATCCAGAAGAGGTAGCAAAGGTTTTCCCACATTCAGGACAGGCATGCGATCTAGCGCCTACGTGATGAGCACGAATATGCCGTTGCAAATTACTAGGATCCGAAAATAATTTCGGACAGTTTTCACAGGGATATCTGCGAAGATCGTGATGCAAAGTTCGATGACGTAGAAGAGACGCTCGCCAGGGGAAAGTTCTTGGACACGAATCACACTTGTGCTGTTCGCTTGAATAGCGATGTTTTGTCACCAAGTGTTCATCCAATCTGAAAACAGATAAATTGGTTAATTGTTGAATGTGGTAAACAATGGACACAAGAGACATGCAAGCCGTTAATTGAACCAATGAAGCAACGATTTGGGTGGTGGGTGATGGGTGATGAATGGGGTGGGGTAAGGGACATGTTGTTAGTAATTATTGATTGGAAATATTATATTTTTAGAGTAATGTTATTCCGAACGAAAAGATAAATAATTATTTAAGCCTCGTTATTGCTTAATAGATTATTTAAAGGAGAAATCTTATTCAACACGTAGGTTTGGTAGTCAAAAATATTTATATATAGAAATTATTTTTTAACCATTAACGATAAGGAAGTTAAATCAGTTAATTTTTTGTTATCAGAATAAGATAATCTATTTATAAAATTAAATTACTCCTACTACAATTATCTTAAAAAAGAGTATAACAAATTTATTCAACGATATTTTTCTTTTAAATAAAATCTTATAATATATATATATATATATATATATATACATATATAGTGTATAACTAATATTATTATAACTTTTCTATGAAAAATAATTAAAAAATTTTAATGACCCGATAAGACAAAAATCGTTAATATTTTATAGTAAAAATAAATAATTTTTTTATTAATAAAAATGTATATTTAAAAATATTTTTTATGTAAACACTTTCCATTAATTATAACCAAATCCCAATTGTTTTTTTTTGATTTTCAAAAGTTCATGTCCAATCATTTTGTCCCGAGGCCTGGGAGAGTTTACATAAATATACAAATTGAAAAATGATGATATTTAGCATTTTATAACATTTCATTGTAAATATACTAATACTAATACTAATATACTAAACAACTATGGTTAAATTACAGTAAAATTGTATAATGTGATACAAACCTAAATATAATTCTATTTAAAAATTATTTTATTTATCATTTTTGATACATATAAAAAAAATTGGCAATATGAGCCACCGGTGGTACACACTGGAACGTGTTAAAAATGATAACTGTGAGGGAAGGATAAAATCAGCTGACGGGCTGAAGTTTGGACACCTCTATTATAAGGAGTCGGAATGTTGATAGAAGATATGAAAAGACAGTCTCAGTATCGAAGTACTAAATATACTAGTACATTAAATATATATAATCGAAGTTATTCAATGATAGAAAGCAATGAATGAGTTAAGTTTGAATGGGTTTGTTGGGACAGCAACAACTCAATAACAACATGAATGTAAACATTATAAACATGCAAAATTTGCCAATTATTAATTGTTATTAATACTTAATTAGTTGTTCCTTATAAAGATACTTATTTATATTTATATACTATTCAATCGTTTATTAGGATTAAAAAATGTAATTATTTTTTTAGTTTTGAAATATTCACTATTATAATTACTTTTAGTGTAGAAGAAATTTTTATCCTCTTTCCTCTATTAATTTAATTTAATATAAATATATATATTATGATAAATTATTTCCGGGTTATTATCACGTTTAATTGTGAGATTTGGATCTCGTGTTTTGGCGCCCATTTTGGCGCCATTTTCAAGAAAATTTATTTAGGAAGAAATTTTTTTAGAGTACTGGGTCTTAATCGGTCTAAATCCCAACAACATTTCCTTCTAAATAAACGTTCTTCAAAATGGCGTCCAAATGGACGCCGAAACGTCGCAACCCAAATCTCACAATTAAACGGGAAAATAACCCGGAAATAATTTCTTATAATAATAAAACCTTTCACGGAAACGAACAAATATATATATATATGTGCAATCTTTTACTACAAATTCTCGTTTTCAGAATTTTATGATTTAGAAATTAATTCTAATTAATAAATAATTAAAAAAAAATAAATTTACTTACTGATCGTAGTCAGGTAAGTCCTTACTACAGAGCACACAACGGATCTCTCCCTCCTCCTCCGGTTCAAAATGCTCTTCTTCTAAAGTTCCAGAATGTTGCGACTCTAAAACAGATCAAAATATTTTTCAAGGCACAGGTCATAGACTCGTTTTGGGAATATAAACCCTTGGTAGCTTAATTGGTATTGATGGAATTAGTAATGATCATTTCCGGGTTATTACACAACATTTAAAATACAATTACAATGATTAATTGTTCGAAGAATATTTAATGTCTGTATAAATTAAATAAATGCACCAAGTATACCACAAGATGAGGGTTAATGAAGTACAAGTTTTTTATTTTTTTTTTATTAGAACAGTAGTTTTGATGAAAATATTGTAAGAATTAACAATTAATATTTTCGAAGTGTGAATATTTATAAAAAATAATTTCTTATAATATTATTTAGAAATTAGGTGTAAGTTTGGAACAAATCAGATTTAGAAATTTGTTTAATTTTTTTTTAATATTTTCAAATATTGAATTTGTTTATTTTCTATTTTAATTGATTTTGTTATAATTATCTTTAATAAATCATAAATGTAGGTGTGTGAATAATTGAAGTCAATGCTGAAATAAATAAAATATTAATAAAGGGGGCCAAGAATGCTTGTGTCAGGGTTACCCCTCTGAATGAAAGTATTTTTTTTTTTAATCTTAAACCAATCGAAAAATTTATTAATTTGTTATACACACAAAAACACAAACAAACAAAAAAAAATACTTATATTATTTAAATTTGAATTTTATTAAATTAGTTCCTTTCTGATATATTATAAATATGTTATATTAAAATTGAAATTTGCAAAATGTTTATTATAGGCAAATCAGTGATGTATTGGTAAAATAAGAAGTAAGGGAACGCATAGTAGGAGCAAAAAAAAAGTCCTATTTTTTTCCATATAAGTTTTTATTTTTTCTTATACTTACTATACAAAATATTTACGAACACAAAAAAAAAGAAATTCTAACAGTAAATTTAAGTGGGTGTTGTCGGGATATGAAAATGTACTGGAACGCGTTCCGGTTCTGAAAAAAGGTAAGGGAACGTCATTCCCCCGTGTTCCCCTCCCAATACACCACTGAGGCAAATGTTATACAACAAGAAGCGAGAAAAAAAAAAGAAATAACCAAACCAAAGGGTGATTTGCCACCTTTGGATGATATTTGACTTTTGGACAGTGTGCGCTAAAATAATTTTTCAGCAAGTGTCAATTTCGAAAGCGTTGGACACCCCTGGACATCAGGCAGCCGATAAATCGAGAACAAAACATGCGCCTCATTTGATTCATTCGAAGGGTGAGGGGAGTGGTGGGTTAAGGGTGGCACATCCGCGAGCAGCAATCACGCATAAAGCGCACCCTCCCCTTTCCAGTATTAATATTAAATGACTGCTCGGACACGACAAGTTTATCGCGATAATCGAATGATATATGAAGGGAGCACCAGCCTGTCGTCCTATAATTTGTTCAATTTGTCCTCGTAGGCAATTAATTGCTGCCGGCAGATCATTTCATTGGATGCCAACCGAACCTACCGGACCCTCGGGATGCAAGAGGCCTGCTTTGGCAAGCCCTTCCATTTGCAAAAATTGCATTCACCTGAGATCAACTTCAGAATCAAGTGGCTAATTACTGGAAAATAAAAAAAAAACTTTCTTATAAGCATCATCTCGTTATGGAATGATCAAATCAAAAAACAAAAACAAAAATTCAATCAAATCACACAATCAAAAAACAAATCAACAAATAAAAAAGAAAATATTACGATCATTTATATTTTTCTAGATTAGTGTGATAGACAGTATATATATTTATATATATACAGGGTGTCCCAAAATGAAAAAGCAGATTTCAATTTCGGCTGCAAATATTTAATTCAATTTTATTTGTAAATTTTTTTTAATATTTATAAAATCATATAAATTATATAAAATTAAATATTAATTGAAAATTCAATTAAATCTTGATTAAACGTACAGTGTCCCAAAATGAAAGAGTAGATTTCAATTTTGTCTTCTCTTTCATTTTGGGACACCCTATATATATATATATATATATATATATATATATATTTTGATTTGTAAATAACAAACAAAATATTGTTTTTTAATATGACAAGTTATCTAATTAAAAATGTATTTATAAGTTAAACTCAACATTGATATGTTTTAAGAAAGCTTAACTTTTAATTTTAAAAAATATCTTAAGTTTTCAGTAATTTTATTGAAATTGATAAAAATTCAAAGGCAGAGGAGAATCAGCACAGACACTCTTCCGTGATTTCTCTATTCGTCCTTTTTACTATCTCGCCAGAGATAGTATTGCGATCACGAAAATTTTCGATGTCGAGATTTTGATGTTTTTATACGTTTTGAAGGTTCCTGAGTCATTTTCACTAAGGTTGAGAAAAATGACTGTGAGTGTGTGGGTGTATGTAGACAAGATTATGAAAAAAACGGTTTGAGCTAGAATAATGAAATTTGGTATACGTAGTTTTCTATCAACTTTTGAGAAATGTATCTCAACCGGAAGAGGGTCATTACCTACAACGTTTTCATTTTTTTCCTCTAAACTGACCGTAAAAATAAAGATAAATGTTTGATAGTTTTTCACATGATTAATAATTGTATAAAACTGCTATATATAGAATTTCAGCTTGATTGAATCTCTGATAGTACCGGAATTAATTTTTTAACACTGCAAATATCACGCGCCAGCACGTGACGTGGTGCCATCAACAAATATCCAAACATGTGCTGGTTTAATAAATATTATTTATTAATTTTAATTTATAATTTAATTAATTAAATTTAATTTTAATATAATATATTATGTTATTTAATCCAATTCAAAATTGCGAGATAGTCGAGTGGAGACACTCCAGCTTATTTTATCTCTTCTTACATCGAATCATCATTTCTTTTTTAACTACAATTATATCTTTCTCCTTCTCTTTATCGTTAAATATTGTTAAAGAGATAAATTGGTATAGATTATTGGTATATATATATATATATATATATATATATTTATGTCGTTGACAAATGACAATTTTAAGAAAATAGCATTTGCCTAGACAAAATTCATTTGGCTAAATCTTGTTTGGGCAAATACCTTTAACCATTACAGTAGCCAATTACGAAATTACTCAAATTTTTTACTATCTCGCCAGAGATAGTATTGCGATCATTAAAATTTTCGATGTTGAGATTTTGATGTTTTTATACGTTTTGAAGGTTCCTGAATCATTTTCACTAAGGTTGAGAAAAATGTCTGTGTGTGTGTATGTGTTTGTATGTATGTAGACAAGATTACGCAAAAACGGTTTGAGCTAGAATGATGAAATTTGGTACATGGACATTATTCAAAATTCATAGTTTTCTATCAACTTTTGAGAAATGTAGCTCAACCGGAAGAGGGTCATTACCTACAACGTTTTGATTTTTTTTCCTCTAAAGTGACCGTAAAGATAAAGATATATGTTTGATAGTTTTTCACATGATTAAAATTTGTATAAAAGTGCTATAAATAGAATTTCAGCTTGATTTAATCGCTGAAAGTACCGGAAGTAATTCTTGAAATTTTGACTTCAAAATGAAGATAAATTTAAATTTTATATATGTTAAATAATTAATTTAAGTTTCACATGATTAATAATTGTATAAAACTGCTATATATAGAATTTCAGCTTGATTGAATTGCTGAAAGTACCAGAATTAATTTTTTAACACTGCAAATCTCACGCGCCAACACGTGCCATGGTGCCATCAATAAAAAGCCAAACATGCGCTGGTTTAATATTTATTATTTATAATTTATAATTAATTAAATTTAATTTAAATATAATATATTATGTTATTTAATCCAATTCTCAAATTGCGAGATAGTCGAGTGGAGACACTCCAGCTTATTTTTTCTTCTTTCTTGTATATTTATCTAATTTCAGTGAAGTTTTGAGTTCTAAATTAATATAAATGTCAAAATAAAAATTCGTTTAATATAAATAAAATAAATAAATAATAAAAAATTATTATAAACAAAAATATATTTAACAATATAGCCAAAGAATTCGAGTATAAGTAATATTTTTTAACCAATTATTTTTTTTAAGTATATCTTTTTTTTTTATAAAATATTCGTTTTCTTATTAAATTGTTTTAATTGATTAAAAGATTTTTTGAAAATAAATAATATTTGGGTATTTTTTCTGTTTCTTTTGCTATTTTCCTACTCAAATTGAAATGATATAATAATATAATAGTTAAAGCTATTTGGGCAGGCAAATTGCTTTTGCCTAGGCAAATGCTATTTTCCTAAAATAAAAATAAAAATATATATATATAATAAATCAACTGAAAAACCTTAACTAGAATAAATTAAATTCTTTCAGTAGTATAAAAATTAACACACTTTGCATTCCTTCTCTCGGAAAGAAAAATGTTAAATCAAATTTTACCTTCTAATATAGTCAATGATATTAAAAAAAATAGTTTTCTTTAAATTTAAGTTTAACTTCTGTTAGCTAATAAAATTGGAGATTGGTGTACGAGAATATTTAAAATTTATTTATTTTTTAAATTAATAAATAAATTAAATAAAATTATAAGTATAAATTTTCATTAAGTACCATCTTACTATATATATGTATATATCATGAAATATAAATTAAAAACCCTTTCCAATTTTTTTTAAATAGCTATTCCTCGAATCTACTTCAAGAAGGTTTGTTTCTGTAAACAAGTAAAAGCTCCCCCTTCAAACGAGCTTATCATTTGTCTGCCCTTTTATTAAACGTCAGAGTTAATTATAGATAAATGTAAAATTCACCCAGGGTACGTTGACAAACAAACGGAAGTAGAGAGAGCGTAGCGATTCATCCCTCCAAACGATCTTTCACCCCCTTCCCTCAACCCTTAGCGATTCCGTCATTCCATCTCCAATGGAAATGTTTTCTGAAGAAACACAAAAAAAAGAAGCCAGTTGGATTCCCCTTTTGTCAGAATCTTTTTTTTTTTTGAGAAATCAAGCAAGAGAGGGGAGGGGAGGCGGGGCGAAAAACAGGAGGCTGGACGAGCATCCAAGCCCCGCCCCTTTCCATAGAGATTTGTTTTCCTTTCCTTTTTCATCCAACATTGTCCGTCTTTAAAAAAAGAGAAAAAAATATATGCCGGACAGAGAGAGAGAATCCATGAAAGAAAAGAAATCTTATTTACTCCCCATATTTAAAAAAAAAAATAAATAAATAAACAAATACTAATCCGTCAAGTAGTTGAAAATGATGAAAAAGTTGCCTTATTTTCCATAACTACATTTGAATAGTACGCCCCATATTTAAAAATAAAATAAATAAATAAACAATTACTAATCCGTCAGGTAGTTGAAAATGATCAAAACGTTGCCTTATTTTCCATAACTACATTTGAATAGTACTCCTCATATTTAAAAATAAAATAAATAAATAAATAAACAAATACTAATCCGTCAGGTAGTTGAAAATGATCAAAACGTTGCCTTATTTTCCATAACTACATTTGAATAGTACGCCCCATATTTAAAAATAAAATAAATAAATAAACAATTACTAATCCGTCAGGTAGTTGAAAATGATCAAAACGTTGCCATATTTTCCATAACTACATTTGAATAGTAATTCTTAATTAAAAACTGCGTAGAAAATCGGTTTTCCAAATAATAAATGGAAAATCGTGAAATGGGATGGAATCGAAATGAGAAGCCAATCGGTAACCAATCCGAGGACTTGAATGAGACCTTTCACTCGGTTAGTCACCTTTCGGACCCGAATCCATGGGGAGAAGGACACCTGTGCCGTGTTCCTCCACCATCCGAAGCATGGACCATCGGTGGATGGGCAACCAACCTATGGTACAGAGTGATTGGGATGTGCGATGAGGTGCTTTGGGTGTGGGGTTGGCCGCCAAGCAAGCCGTGGGGTGCACAGGGTTGGAGTGTACCTGATAGAAGGCGGGTGTCCCTCGGAGGGCGATTGTCGACTGAGCTCGGATGGGGTGTCTGGTGGGTGCCTGCGCCTGCCTGCTCCCCACCTTCAGGTGCTGGAATCGGTGCACTATCACGTCATCGGCCACTTCCGGCCGTTTGACCCACCGTTTGGCTTAAGCATCCCCTCGCTAATTAAACCCCCCGAGGGGAGAAACACTTGGTTTTTGGACAATTCGTGAGGGCAAATCGGTGCTCAAGGGGCAGCCAATGTCCAAATGCGTATTGTTCTCGCTTTTATTCTCCAATTCCATTTTGGATATTAAGCAAACATGCAGCGAACAATGCAAATGCAAAAGTCCACCGAGGTAAACACAATTAAAATTGGTTATTATAATCATCGATTGTAATTCTTTGCTCATTTCCTCGAAACAATATTAATTTTCAATCATTTTCTATTAATCGGATCACGATTTACAATACCAGTCGCTTTCATTGATACCATTCAAGGTTTTTTTTCTTTCTTTCTTTTTTTCGCGAAAAATTATAATAAAATAAATCAATAATCATAAATTATATTCAATTTTATACTCAATCATAGGTAAATATATAATTTAAAATAGAAATGAATGAAAATTTTCGATATCAATTTCATCTTTCAGAAGAAATAAAAATTTCACTTATTCTAATTTATTTTCTATTCAATTATATTCTTATCTCTCTCTCTCTCTCTCTATATATATATATATATATATATAAACCTGACTTTTGTACGTCCTACGCAAGGACAAAGCCTATCAAGTCGGTTATATCAATGAGGTGTCCTATGATCAGTAGAACGGGTCCTCTTAACCTTTACCTTGATTTTCTTGATCGGAGGCGCTACTTTTTATCAAGTAGCTTCCCAATGTTGATCCCGGAGGCTGGGTTGACTCCGTCTCATAGACCCCAGCTAGAGAATTTCCCTTGCCAGGCCCGGGATTTGAACCCGGGACCACGAGAATGTGAGTCAGCGACGCTAGCATCACACCCTGTGGCGCCTATTTTATATATATATATATATATATATATATTATTCATATTATTATTAATCATCTTGATAATTTTAAACATATAAAAAAATATATATCAAATTTAAAAAAAAAATATATTTTTAATTTTCTTAATTATTTTATAATTAATTAAGATTTAATGAAAATATTATCAGTGAATAAATTTTCATATTAAATAAAATTGAAAAATGAAGAAATAAAAATAAAAAAAATGTCAAAAATTTCGTCCTTTTTCAGAACGTTGAGCGATTGAATGGGGTTAAGCGTTGGTTTGACCAGGGTAAACGGCAATCTCGCCTATGGCTCTGATAGAAATCTAGCGCCCTGGGCCATGACCGCTAACAGTCAGGCCATATGGCACCGCCTCGGTTGGCTTCGCGCACCTCTTGCTCACCTGCAAGAGGGAGAAGGATGGTCATGGATTCCTAACGAATTGACGAGGAAGGATAGATTCCAAGGGGGAAGTCACTTCCGTATTGGAGAAAGCAAAAAGGCAAAAGAGAGAAGGACACTTGATTCGAGAGCATCTCCTTTTGAAGGGTGTGTGGGTCTACTAATGACGCGTGACGATGGTGAGGGTGGCGGGTGGCGAAGGCGCCGTCCGCGGTAGCCAATGATGGGAACCCGAGCCAGGTGTTAAGGGTAAGTCACCTGATAAGGCGAGGAAGGAGTCACGTCAACTCCCCCCATTCCTCCTCCCCCCTCTCGCCTGCTAAATACGAAATAACATCATCAATAAATAATCGGGCGAGTACCGGCCTTCGGTCGCCAACATTCATCATTCGGCTGACCACGATTGGATTTCAGCTAAACGTCGTCGTGGCCCACCGAATTACACGTCATTTCTAATCGGATTGTTTCGTTCGCTATAATTTACCAATGAAATTTATTTTCCCTGATCGAATTTCCCTACTCGAAAGCAAAATTACTTTGATTATCCGTCTTCTATTAACTTTGAGAAACACATCACTTGAGCTTTACATTGATCATTAAATTATTATTAGGATTGTTATTATTATTATTATTATTATTATACATGCTATTTTTATATTTATGGAGTTAATTTCCAATATTAATTTGCTAATATTTGTAGAATTGAATTTCAACTTAACAGAACTAGAATAGAACTTAAATAGAAAAAATCTTTATCTTATCTTATTATACTAGTAAAAATTGTATATATATATATATATATATATATATATATTTTTGAGATATTAAACCGCTCTAAGAATTTTTTTTGAAATTCAACCGTATTTAATTTTTATAAAGAAAAATCGATCTGTATTGGTTTCAGCCTCGGGAAAAATCATCTTTGTTAGTTTTTTCTTAATTTAAAATAGGAATTTTAATAATAAAAAAAAATGGCACCGGGCAACGCCGGACACCGCTTCATTAAATACAAAATATTACAAATAAAATAAAATTAAAAATAATTAATTTTAATAATATTTTGTAATCAAATTACGAAATATATATTATGTTATATCCACAGACCATACTTTTCTGTCTTTCAGTCCATTATACATACATTTAAGGGCTGTATGTTTTATGACTATTTTTTTTTTAAATTTATGCTCTTTTAAATTATTTGAAATTGTTTAATATATTTTGTCGTTTATTTATTTTAAATAATAATTTTAATCATAAATATTCATAGTGCATAAGGAATAATTTTTTGAAGTACCAGGTACTAAGTATTAAAGTCAAGTGATCTCCTTTTCCTCTCATTTCGATGTAATTAAGGTTTTATTGGATTAAAAACAACAACAAAATTTATCACCTGTTTATAAAAATTACTTCCTATTATCTGATAAATTATTGAAAGGTATATATAACAAATAATTTTAAAAATTTACATTAGGACATGACCATTTAAATTATATTAAGAATTTAAAATAATTATATAAAATATTTATAATAAAAAAAAAATATTTAAATGTAAAATGTAGACTTTTTGTAATTATAATAATCAAATAAATTTCAATTTTTAATTTTCACAAATAAAAAAAAAAAAAATTAAATGGATTTTTATTTGTAAAATTAATTATAAAAATGCATAAATTGTCTTTTTTTTATATATATAAAAAAGTTGTAGATAATAACATCTATGAAATTATATCTATGTATATATAATCAGAAATATAAATATAAATCAAATGTCAACTTATTATGATTCATTCGAAATGGTGAGAAATCTTCTGAATAATATTCTCTGATAAAAAAAAAGAATTTCCTGGGGTGGAAATCATCATTGCATTTGGAATGAGGGATGAAGTACCTACCCCTGGGATTTCAATTGTCCACCTAGCAGAAATGGAAAGTGACTTTATGGGTCTCTGACCAGGGCAGAGTAGGACAGGTGAAAGGCCATCTGCAGCTGCAGGGGGAAGAACTAGACCGGAACCGGAACTTGACTCGAGAATCCAACTACCGATAATCACAGTAGAAACATATTGTTTTGGTTTAATGGAAGGGGTGGGTGGATGCAGAGGGCAAAGGGCAGGTGGGTCTCCAATCAACTCAGGGCAACGTCCACTGACTTTTCACGTCAAGCGTATTTGATAGCATCGATCCCCCACTCCTTCATGTCACTCACTCCCACATCCATTAATAAGCTTATCTGGTGTTGGTCAGTCATTTTTCAAAAGCCTTTTTGAGTGGAAGACAATAGAGAACAGTTCATTTATAAATTTTGAATTTATTAACTAATTCAAAAAGATTTACAGATGCTAAATGTTTAAAAAAAGAAAAAAAAAAAAGGAAAAAGAGATTTTTCTTAACAACAGAAAACATGCAACAAATAATTCTTTAATTAATTTATGTTTTCCTATATTTTCTAGAAATATTAAAATTGTTTTAATAGTTAAATAATCAAATAAATAAATCTGGAGTGTCTCCACTGGGCTATCTCACAATTAGAATTGGATTAAATAACATATATTATATTTAAATTAAATTTAATTATTGATTAAAGCTTTTGAGGTTATTTTGATAATTATTAAGGGAATTTTTATTAAAAGACCACATTGTTTGTATAAAATTATTTATTAAATTAAAATAACTGTACAACGTTTCGACTGCTTATTCTGCAGTCGTTTTCAAGTAACCGTACGTGTCCCATCATGAGTCAGTTCGCTTGAATCGGGGCAAGCGTACGGTTACTTGAAAACGACTGCAGAATAAGGAGTTGAAACGTTGTACAGTTATTTTAATTTAATAAATAATTTTATACAAACAATGTGGTCTTTTAATAAAAATTCCCTTAATAAATTTAATTAATTATAAATTAAAAATTAAAATTAATAAATAATATTTATTAAACCAGCGCGTGTTTGGCTTGTTGATAGCACCACGTCACGTGCTGGCGCGTGATTTGCGGTGTTAAAAAATTAATTTCGGTACTTTTAGCTATAAAATCAAACTGAAATTCTATATATAGCAGTTTTATACAATTTTTAATCATGTGAAAAACTATCAAACAATTTGCGGTCCCTTTAGAGGAAAAAAAAATGAAAACGTGGTAGGTAATGACCCTCTTCCCGATGAGCTACATTTCTCAAAAGTTGATAGAAAACTACGAATTTTGAAGAATGCCCGTGTAACAAATTTCATTATTCTAGCTCAAACCGTTCTCTGGCGAGATAGTAAAAATAAACATAAATATGTATATAAGATTATTTGAAACTGAAAATTTTAAAGAATTACTTAAATCCTCAAAACACAAATGCTTATATAAATAAGTTGACCTGTGGCCAGGTCCGAACCGACCGACGGTTTGAAATAAATTAATTTCTAGCTACAGAAACAATTTCAAATAATTTTAATATATCTATTAATGTAAGAAAAAACAGATATGGATAGAACATAAATATTTGTTATTTTATTTTATTTATAATATATAGCTGAAGTAGCCGACGATGCCCGTGATCATAATAAGGAGGCTGTGACGTCATGAAGGGAAAATTTTAAATTAAGAAAAACATAATGAAGATGATTTTTCCCGAGGATAAAACCAATACATTCGTGGTCATATGTAAAAAAATCTCCTCATGTGAAATTTGGTGTGAAAATAACCCTTCCCTTCCTATCGTCGATCGCTAATACTACCACTTCCGGTTTCCGGATTTGCACCAAAAGTTGATCAATTCATCCCACTGATGCATTAAGTAAATATACCAAATATCATCAAAATCGGTTTAGCCGTTCAGGCTGTACACATCTATACGGACGGACAGACGGACAGACGGACAGACATCATGCTAAAAATACTTTTTTCTGTTAAGAAAATGCATGATTCGTGGAGATATGTAAAAATCTCCACATGTGAAATTTGGTGTGAAAACAATGCCTCCCTTACTATCGTCGGTCGGTAAAAAGATATAATATAATATTATGGTATATATATATATTATATATAAAATAATATATATTTAAATGATGTATTAATCACAATCTTAAAACTGCTTTTGTTTAAAGAAATTAAATATATTTTTTTATAATTAAGGATGGTGATTAGTTTATAATGGTAATTCAATACAATCATTATGTATGAATATATTTTTGAAATTTAATACATTATTATATGAAATAATAAATATTCGTGAATAATGGTTGTCATAAAATATACAATATAGTTGGAGAAGAGGGTCCATCTAAGCTCCTGATGAAGGACTCGAATTGCGTTCGTAACGTCAACCAAAAATAAAATATTTTTCTAATTATTTTTTTCCTTAGTTTACCCTCTTTTTTCTAACTATATATATATAGATAAGTAATTTAATTTTGAATTGTTATTTTATAAATATAAATATAAATTAAAATATTAATTACTTTTATTTATTTATATAATTTCCATATTTTTAAAGAAAATAATCATAATAAATTAGTGTCAAAACACATAATAGAAAGGGATGTCACCAAATAAATTCAATTAATTAAATTCATTAAATTAAAATGAATTAATGCAGATAATCGTTATTCTTGCATTTCATTTAAATGTAAAATTCTTGGTCAATGAAGGGGAGGGAAGAAAGCTGAAAATAAGACTAAACGGTATATCCCATTTGACTCGTCATAAAATTATAGAAATGTAATTTTTGAGGCCTACTGTCGTTATCTTTTGTGGCATTGCGTTTCAATGAAAACGAATTCGTGAAATGGAAAATGGAAATCGCGGTCCCTCGACGTGAGCGTTTCATTTAGCGAACAGCTGTGGACGATTGTCAGTCTCGGGGTTCATAAAATAACACCCCAAATGTTTCCCAACCAACACCCCCCGTTTATAATCTAATAACAACTTCTTTACGGGAGTCGCGTGGCCTTCCTTTCAATAAATCCCCAAAAGGGTTATTCCTGTTTCTCAAAACAGGTTGGTAAAATCACAAGCTCTTCCCCTTCCTTCACCATCACCACCTCACCACCCGTATCTAGCATATTGAGAAAAACTATTCTAAAAAACAAACATTCTAAATAATAAATAAAAGTCATTCAATTCCCTTCTTGTATGACTTTTCGATCTAATTTATACGGTTTAATAATAAATACATAAAAATAAGTTTTTAAACTATTAAAATAAATAGATTTAGATTTGTTAATAGTTTAAATAAAGTAATAAAGAAAACAAACATTACTAGATATATATATATATAGGAATATTTAAAATGAAATATATATTAATCTTCAGGCTATAATGAAAAAAAAAAAATTTTGACGTCATAGGACGGACTGAAAGAGATTTTAGAATATGAATTTCCATATCTAAGATTCTGAGCTTAAAGATGATAATAGTTTTCTATATATTATATACAATCAATAAAATAAAATGATTTCATTTATAGATATTAAAATTATTTAATAAAAATTTGAGATTGAGATTTAATATGGGATTTTAAACAATTTCGCCAACGTAATAGAAGTGAAACATCAAACTAAGTAATGATGTACGAGGGAAGCTCAATAAATCCGTGGCTTTTTGAATGAAACACAGGTTTTCGGATAAAAAAAATAATTTTATTTTTCAAGGTAGTCTCCTTTAGGCTTTATACACCTCGTTCAACGTTTCTCCAATTTTTTTTACCCCTTCCAAAAAATAAGATTTATCGAGGACGTCGAAATAGATTTGTTTGTGAGATGATTTCATCGTTGGATTCAAATCTCTTTCTTCAAAACCATTTGTTCAGATTTGGAAACAAGAAATAGTCACTCGGGGCTTAATCCGGAGAATATGGCGGATGAGGGAACAATTCATATCCCAATTCATGGATTTTCATGGAAATTTACTTTTTTCCATTTTCTTCAACAATCACGAGGTAGTTTGCTATTAACGAGGTCAAACAAAAATTAAAAGACCAAGCTGGTTCAAATTTCGACTGGTATCAACTGATAATTGCCTGCTGACATGACCAGTATTGTCATTTCATTTAAAAGACGAGAAATTCAAAAAGTCACGGACTTATTGACCTGTCCTCTTATGTTATTATTGTATTTACAAATAAGGGCAAAAAATAACTTTTTTGTGTTCATTATTTATTGTTATTTAATGAAAAATTATAAATGATACAGAAAAGAGCTGGTTTGATTATCTCGGTGTATATATCTATATTTATTTGCATATAAATATATATATATATACATAGATTGTAATATATATATATATATATATATATATATGTATTGATAAATAGATATAGATGGTAAATGAGTAAACTGAATTGTGATTTATGCATGTATACGATATATATATGTTTTTTTTATAATAAACCACGACGGATGTAGGATTTTAACATCGGGGATGTTTGGTGAAGGTGTCCCTCCCTATCACCCCCCTTACAATACGAACCACGCTTATTATATGCGGCGGCACAATCCATTGTATCGCTTAACAAATCGCACAAAGGGACAAGTGATAGAACAGTAGCGAACGGAGGCGAATGCATGTCAACGCCCCTTGGCTTGCATCGAGCCCATTAAATGATTCATGGCCGCCCATTTCGCTTCCATGGCTGTTGTCTTTCACCCTTTCGTTTCCCGATTATGCAGTCGTCTTTTGTGGACTTTACATTGCATTGTTAGTAAATAAGGATTAATCCATAACTACGCTTTGTTAAGTTCGAATATAGATGTCAAAGGCGACTAACAGGAATAATAAAAAATAACTATATTTTTTTTTTGTGGTTATCCGATTTACGGGCGTGTTTCGATATTTTATTTGCGTTTGCCAGTCATTAATAAATGTCCTCCTTATATATCGGGGGGTGGGGGGGGTGGGAGGTGGGTTGATTCAAGTCAGAATACTCTCCAACCTTCTGGCAACCTTCTCCCCCCCTACCCGGACTAGGGAATGAATTGCGAGGCAAAATGAAACAGTTCCAAATTTATAATTAGGGGCGTAAAATTTCAATTTACTTGATGGAGATACTAAATAGTTTTGTCTTTATTGAAGTCAGGAGAGGTCTCCTGCGCCTTGACGGCTCCCATTACTTCAACAGTCGGCGCACGTACAGCTTAATTTCTAATTAAGACATTAATAGCCTTTAATTAAAAGCAACCCCAGACTAGGCACCGACACAATAAAGATGTGACATTTTAATGTTCCCGTTCTTTCATAGAAAGGGGGAGGGGGGGAGACGATTTTTTGCTTTACACTTTCAAAAATAGACGATAAACTTCATCTATTGCACGATTAAGAAAAAAAAAAATAATTAAAATATTTTACCCTCCGTCTTAAAAAAGAAAAAAATTTTTTTTTTTTTTTTTTTCAATAACAAATTAACATCCTCCCCTAAATGAATAAAAGCACCAGATAATAAACGAATTTGTATATTTCGAAACAACTATTTTATTAGTCTATTCATTAAAATAACATTCAAAACATGAAAGATATCTTCCACTCAATTCAATAAATATCCCTAGCCGTTATTGTCCCATTTTATATTGAAATATTTAATATTTATTTGAATAATTTAATTTATACTATTGAAAAAAAAAAAAAACTATATTTCATTAATTAATAACATTGATATGTATAATTTTTTAAATTATTTCAAATAACATTTATTTTTATTTATATTTTATATATATATTTTTTTTAATACTTTAATACTTATATTGTTTATATACTTTAATACAGTGATTCTCAACCTTTTTTTTTTACCGCGGCACACTTTTAACAGTTTAAAAATTTGGCGGCACAAAAAAAAAAAAAGTGTAAAAGTTATTTACTTATTTACCATATTGAAAAAAATTGAAAAAAAGTCGAAAATGTTTAAGATCCTGATCGCAAAAACATTTTGCCTTTTTTTATACATACATATAAAATAAATAAGTACTTTTTCTTAATTTGAACTTTACATTTGTAAAATTTGGCGGCACATTTTAAAAATCTCGCGGCACAGTGGTTGAGAATCATAGCTTTAATACTTATAAAAGTTTTGTTCATTAAATACTAATAGAAAATATATTTAAGAGATTAAATTAATGTTTTATGAAGCTGAATTATTTTTTAATAAATTTTGAAATTTTTGGATTTATTTCTAAATAAATTAGTCAATATATTATATTATATTCAGGTCCGTTCCGACCCGGGGGTGCAGGTGGTGCACCCGGGCGTCAAGCCTAAGGGGGCGGCCCGAGCCGCCTTAAAAGTACTTATTCATTTTTTTAAATTTTTTTCAATATGATTCTAAAAAAAAATGGTTAAATGATTTTGCGATCAGGATTTTAAATACTTTCGATTTTTTTCTTTCAATTTTTTAAAAAACTAAATTAACTTATACTTTATCTTTTTTATTTATAAATTTTTAACAACTTTGGGGAAAGGGGTTGGGTTAGGGAAGGGGCGGCATAATTATTCTCACAACCGGGCGGCATATACCCTAGGAACGGCCCTGATTATATTATATATACTATTTAATTGACGTTATTTAACTATTGGGTAAAATAATAAATACCGGAATACTTTATTTAAAAATATTTTTTACCTTTTGATTTAATTTAAGGTGGGTAAGAATGTTTAAACGGCCTTCCATTCCTTAAACCAAACTTTTTTAATCAATGATCTCTACATAATTTAAAAAATTCTGTATTTATTCATAATTTACAGTTAATTTACAATAACATAAAGTTATCTACTCTTAGCACATACATTTCTATTATGATCTTTAATATTTATTAAAGTTTTATTTATTTGAAAAAATATTGTAATACTGTAAAATACCCAAAAATATCTTAATAATTATTTAATAATAAGTAATTATAAATAAGTAATAATTACAATAATAAAGTCTAACTTGATAGTAATAACTAGAGTTTAGATCAAATTGGCCACCCCTCCCCGTATAATCAATCGACCCCAAAAGGGGTACCACTTTAGTCACCCCTACCTTAAAAGATTATGTTTTATATACAAATATTAATATTAAATTAAATATTTATTATATATTTTCAAGTAAAAAAAATATTGAATTGTTTATTTTATTTTTTCAAGCAAAAACAAAATATAAAGTTGTATTTGTTAAACAAAAAACAAAAAAAGTTTCATCTCCTACCAACTATAAATCGATTCGTATCTACATTTTCATGATTTTGCTAGACAAGAAGATTTATTATAGTGGAAGGAAAACGTGCCAAAGTTCGGATGAAATAAGTATTTTATTTTAATTTTTTTAATCTTCTTTAACAACTAATATTTTCAATTTATATATATATATATATATATATATATTCTCATGGTATTTATAGAAAGTTTTAAAAAAAATTGTATTGGTGACATTTAAAACCAATAAATAATCATGCAAAAATAAAATTCTTTCAATACACATAAAAAGACGTTCGATTTTCATTTTTTTTTTTTTGTTAAAGTCGATAAATAAATTCGAGAATAAGAAAATATAAAACAAAACAATATTAAAAAAAAAGTAATTAAAATTAAATAGCATATAAAAGTAAAAAACAGGTAAAATATCCTTTGTAAAGCAAAAAAAAAAAAAATACAAAAATACAAAAAAACAAAAAAAAAAAAAAATGAATATTTCTATTTACTGACTCATAAATAAAAATTATATATATATATATATATATATATATATATATAATTCAACTTTGAACAATAAGAGATAGTTGTTTCAAATAGGTAATCCGAACAAAAGAATAAGTAGAAATTCTCTTTATAATGTTATTATTATTCATTAATATTGATTGAAATACTAATAATAATACTAATTATAATAAAGGATGAATTTCAGGAAGTAACGAGTCAGCAAATTTTTAATATATCATAACAAAAAAAAAAAAAAAAAAAAAACAATTTGATTTTAATTTCAATAACATTAAAATGAAATCCTATTATTCGAGAAGCGACTGGATGGATGAATAGGCCAACTCGAACAAAATCCCTTCAAGCTCTTTTTTTTAGCCTTTAAATCGAGCCCTTGGTGCATGGAGAGGCCAATTATGTTGAATATGGCTCAACGACTTGAGGAATTTTCGAATATTCCGGGTGAATGGACCGCTTGCCTAAATCCATATACCTATTCTAGTAAAAAGGTAATTTATCTTATTAAAAAAAAAAGACTCCATTTGTTCTAAACGTTTCCACATCGATAGCGTTTAAAGAGACGATCTCAGCAATCCGGATTTCGATTTTTGACCAGGAGGGGGAGAGGCAGAGAAAGAGCAACGGATTATTCTACTCTAACCAATTTAGATAGCATTTATTTTCTGAAAGAATTAAATTCAATGAATAAAAAAATAAGTTGCCCTGTGGCCAGGCACAGAACCGACCGACGGTTTGAAATCAATTAATTTCCAGCTACAGAAACAATTTCAAATAATTTTAATATATCTATTAATGCAATAAAAAACAGATATGGATAGAACATAAATATTTTTAATTTTATTTTATTTATAATATGGCTGGCTGTGACGTCATATAATTTTAAATTAAGAAAAAACTAATGAAGATGATTTTTCCCGAGGATAAAACCAATACAAAGTGCATGATTCGTGGAGATATGTAAAATATCTCCTCATGGGAAATTTGGCGTGAACATAACCTTTCCCTTCCTATCGTTGATCGGTAATACTACCACTTCCGGTTTCCGGATTTGCACCAAAAGTTGATCAATTGATCATACTGATGCATTAAGTAAATATACCAAATTTTATCAAAATCCGTTGAGCCCTTCAAGCTGTACACATCTATACGGATGGACGGACAGACGGACAGACCAAATTCATGCTAAAAATACTTCTTTTTTGTTAAGAAAATGCATGATTCGTGGAGATATGTGAAAATTGGTGTGAAAACAATACCTCACTTACTATCATCGGTCGGTAAAAAATAAAATAAATTTAATTTTTGAATATAATTATATATAAATACAAACATTCTATGATTGATTTAATTAACATTGATAAGATTTCAATTAATATTTATAATTAATATTTATAATAATTACATTCATTTATAACGGAATTTTGTAAATTAAACCACATATTGATATTTGTTTTTGTAAATTTATTCAAAAATACAAACATATACACTTTTGTAAATATCAATATGTGGTTTAATTTACAAAATTCCGTTATAAATAAAAACAACCACCAAAGCTTTAATAATTTAATAATTACATTCATTTTCTAGAATTATATTAAAGTATATACTAATTGTATTATTGAATTATTATTTGTAGAAAAATCCAGCTTCAGCACCTACATCAACATTATTATCATTATCATTATCATTTTTATCAAGAATTTATCTCCCTTGGATTTAATTAATAAATAAAAGCATTTCTCTCACCTTAATACAATTTAATAAATTAAAAAAAAATATATAAATTTTTAATTTAACATAAATTGATGAAAAAATGATAAGAAATGTAAAACAATGTAAAATATAAAACAAAACTAGGCCAGATATCAAACGAAATTGATGCATAACAGCAAATAGCATTCATTTTTTTTTTTTTTTATAAAAAAATGAGATTATTTTTTTTTTCACTGACGACTTAAAAAGAACCAACCAATTTGGGATTTTGAGAAATGTCTATAACAGTTATAAAAGGAAAAATTTTTATTTTGAATTTGAAATGCATTCAGATCGATGACATTTAATTTCAAAATCTTTTGGATAGAATTTCACTTTAAGTTTTGCGGCGTTCATCTGTTTGACATTAAAAATGTATACAAAAAAATGAAGAAGACGACAAAAGCAACGGACATACGATGGAATGAAACTTTTACATATCTCTAAACATCCTATATATATATAATACAAAATATATAATACAACATGATAAAAACAATTATGTGTTAAAAACAAGACTCCTTGGGTTTTTGGAGAATATTATATTTATATTATTATTAATATTATTAATAATATTATTATTATCGATAAATTAGCTCTTATTAATATATTTGTAGACAATTATTATGTTTCAATATTATGCATTAATATAAAATATTATTTAATTAGTAAGTGTTATAAAATAAATAAGTTTGTTTAAATTCTTCATAGGATTTAATGTTTGATTTCTTTTGGCGAGGCTTAACTTTCTATTTAGAGTTATTTTAACCAAGATTATTATTAATATTATTATTATTTTTAATAATAATAATAATAATGGTAATCGTTCAGATTAGTTGTAATGTCATGGATTTGGATAAAACTTTACCAGTGGATTCCTTTTTTAATTCCAAAGAAACTTTCCTTATTCAGTATTTCTCGGTCTCTTCTAGTTAACAAGATAAATAAAGATTTTTTAAGTTTGACTGATTAGTTGGTTATGAACCTCGAAATGGGCAGATATTATTCATTATTAATTATTCACTTATTTTCGGTTTTTTCGGTTCGGTTTGGATATAGGGAAATTATTTAATTAATTAATTTTTTAATTTTTCTATATCCAATCCGAACTGAAACTCCCCCTCCCCCCGCTGAAAATTAGTGGAGCCCTCTACTGGTCAAATTAATAAAATATGGTAACTAAATAGAAGATCAATTGATTTATAGTATATGCAAATTTTAATAATTTTTATCCCGTAAACTAGAAGAGACCGAGAAATATTGCATAAAGAAAGTTTCTTTGAAATTAAAAAAAGGAATTCACTGATAAAGTTTTATCCAAATCCATGACATGACAACTAATCTGAACAATTACCATAATAATAATATATACTATTCTACAAATATGATTTAAATAAAAAAATAATCAATTTCTTTGATTGATATTAAAATGATCTAATAATAATAATAAAATAATTCAATATAAATGAAGATGAGAGAATGTTATGATTTCAACTGATATATAATAACATTAATTTATAAAATAACGAATAAATATAATTTTATTCCTATATTCTTTACTAAAATCTTCATATATAATTTTAATAAGAAAAATTAATAATGAATGGTTTAATTTTTGTTTTTTATTATGAAAACTAAACAATATCATTTATAATGATGATAATTGTTTTATATTCGATGTGTTTTTTTTTTTTTGAAATTAAACTAATTTTCCATTTCACATTGGAATTATAAAACAAAACAATACAATAGAGACCGCGAGTAACTTTTCTAATCGGATTATTTTGATGTTAAAAAGGGATTTCTATAGAAAAGGAAAGCGTAATAGAAGCACAAACGCAGTTTTGGCTAGAAAGGTTCGGATATGGCCCAGTTAGCAGTAGCGTAGTGGGGTGTTTGGGTGGCGGGGGAAGAGGGAGTGCCTTGGCCAGGGAAGTGCTCGGTTAATGCTTGGCATTGGGAGTCCCGACTCACCTTTCTCCCAGGGTCGGTGCCAATTATCCCTTTGGTGCCTAAGGCCGACGCGCGAGTGTTTGTGGGAGTTGGTGGGTTGGTTGTGGTTGGTGGTCCTGGTGGTGCTCCTTGCATCTATGGACCAGGACAAGACAGACGCAGTTGGTGCTTGTGGGTGCCGTGGACGGCTTATGGGATTTCCTTAGCACTAACATGTTCGTTCACGTTACTTACCGGTTTCACGATCGCTACGATCTTCCGAGGTGCCAGCAGCCGCCATTTCGGGCATCAACTCCAATTTCAGTGGCTCTTTTGGACCAACGATTAATTCTTCACCGGCGACCACGTCACGACTTGTCTCATAGAACAACTGTACACAAACAAACCAACACAAAAAATAAATATTCATTTTAATCTATTAAAAATAATTGTATTTATTTATTTATCTTTTTTTACCTATATTTTATTAATCATCTTCCTAATATCATTTTTAGGGTAGTCATACCTAACAATATTCATTCAATTTAATAAAAATCCACATTTTTTATTTTATCCCATTAATAAGGTGACCATATATTGAAAACACCAAATCAGGACATTTTACCTTCTTTTAGAACCAAATTGAAAAAAATTTAAAATAAATTCGGAAATGTTCAAAAGCTTAGTCCAGAAAACGTTACACCTTTTTTTTAGAAGCAAATTGAAAAAATGTACGAAATATCCTAAATATTTAAAAAAACGGGACAGATATCCAAAAGAAGGATAGTTAGGAGGGCACTTACAAAAGAAGGATAGAGCTTACAAATGGAGGACTGTCCTCCCTAAAGGAGTTGGTCACATTACCATTAATACAGAATTTATGCAGTATTCCAGTCTAAAATATTTTTTTTTTAAATTACTTCCTACTTATTTTAAATTGAATTTAAATTACTTCCTACTTATTTAAGTGTATTGAAAATTATTATCATTTTAAGATAAAAAAAAAATCATTTTAAAAACTTTCTATAAAATTTAATATGCGATTAAAATTATATCATTTGTATAAATTGAATATTTTCTTTATTATCAAAGTAAAATATGTTAATAAGATGATTCATATTCATATCATATATTTTAATTTTTATATTTTAATCAAATAAATATGTTAGGAAAAGGTAAAAAAAAGAATATTTCTATTTAAAATTATTTCAATTTAATATTTGACATGACATTAATTGATAAAAATTTCTACTGTTCTCGTAAAACTACTAAAATTACTTAAATTATTATTATTATTATTATTATTATTTTATAAAATTTTCATAGATTAGAACAGTGATTCTCAACCACTATGCAGCGGCATTATGAGGCTCTTAAACATTTCCGACTTTTTTTCTAAATTTTTTCAATTTGGTTCTAAAAAAAAAAGGTAAACTGTTTTTGGGACCACTTTTTTCCATTATGGTAAACTTTTACACTTATCTTTTTCTTTGTGTGCCGCCAAATTTTTAACCCGTTAAAAGTGTGCCGCGGTAAAAAAAAAAGGTTGAGAATCACTGGATTATAATCTAATTTGTGTTGTCATGTTATTTATTTTGAAAATTGTCAGATAATATTAATTAATTATTTCCTCTTATTAGTTTTCACGAATGGATCCATTTTCAAATCGCTAGGGTAGAGCAAGGTTTGTTTAAAAATTAAATAAATTCATTTCTCTAACCAGACATGGGATTGAAAAGAGAATCAGATTGATTCATTATTTAGGCGTTAGGTTTCTTAAGTGGAATTTTTTACATTTTTTTTTCCAATGAGTCATTGAGTCCAATCCATCTATTTCATCCATGAAATCATTAATATACTAAATTAAATTTAAAAACATTCTAATATATTAATATAAAATAACGAAGTAGTTAAGTTTAGAAATTTTATTTTGTTTATTTAATATTTTTTTTTTAATTAATACTCTTTTATTAACTAATATCGATTTAAAAATTCGATTTAGGTTCAATTTTGAATTAAGAACTCTCTTTCTATCAAGAATATTAATAATTTTTTTTATTTATATTTATAAAATATATTAAAATTAAAGATAAAATTAGAAAAAAATTTGATGTAATAATTTATTACATCAAACTTTTTCAAGAAGCGAAGTAAAATAAAGAAATCCTTAATTTCATGTTCATGTCTTGAGATCAATGAATTCATATTTAATAATATCTTATAATTAAAATGAAACCTAAGGCCAATCTATTTTATTAGTTGTATGTTGAAATATGCGTCTCGTGATCCAAATTGGGAAGTTACTTGAAATATAAAATAGCCACCACCGATTAAGAATATCAAGATAAAGGGTTATAAGATCCGTTGTACTGATCATATATTCAATCTACCTCGCTTAGGCGGCAACCCACTTGATTATCCTTTCATAGGATGTACAAAAGTCACAGGTGTTTAATTCTATAAAATGTTTCAACAAGTGTGACAAAAAAAATTATTTAACAACTACTTATTTATTATTTTATTTATTCTTGTATGAAAATTCATTCTTAAGAACAAAAAAAAATGAGTTCTAAAATTCCATTAATAATCTAGAAATAATAACTTTTGTATAATGTTAGAATGTTTTTCAATCATGAATGATATAATAAAAGTATTTAAATAATAATTTTCCTCTTTTAATTTCATTCCTTTGACCCGAATCTTAAGGAAATATTGGATTATCTATTTAAATATCGAATTGGAATGTAACGAGGGTGAAATGATAAATTATCCCGGGTGGACGGCACTGATTACTTAATATCCACCGTAGAAGGAGTTGTTAATTAAAAAGAATCCAAAGTGGAGAGGGGTAGGTCGTCAAGAAGTGAGGTGCTTGGAGAAGAGGTAGGGGGTGTTTTGGTGGTAAACGCTGCCCTCTCCCCCTCGCTTCATCCCCTTTGGCCTTATTGTGTGCTCAAGTGCCGTTAAAGGAGACGCCCAATTATGATTAGCCATCGGAGTAACACGGGTCTGCGGGTTCGTAATCGGCAGTGCTATCACCGCGATTCCCTCCTGGCTGCTTGTACCCTCGTTCAAGGCAAATGGCTTCCGCTCTTTTATGCACGTTTCATGCCATTAGGAAAAAAGAAACTGCTTAAAGGATGTGTAATGGTGGTAGCGTGTCCTGGGGATGGATGTTTTCCCCGGCAGGCTTTTCGTGGCGAGTTTTCACTTTTAAGCGGAAAAATTAACACACGGATGTGTTTGGTAAAATCAGTCTGCGATAATCTTCTCTCATTTTTCTCTCCCTCTTCTCCCCTCTACCGCTCTGCCTATGCCTTTCTTCCACTTTCGCTAATTCTTGTCTTGGAAATGCATGCATTGGTCTCCGATCGATGGGTTTCCCTCCAGAAACCAACTTTTCCAACAATTATCATTAATAATACCGCGACAAGGAGTCGAGATGGACCGCATTAATGGGGCGCGACCCCAACTTTCCGCCGGAAGATCAAGTGCTTTCCTTTTAGATTAGATTGAATTTAGTCAGGGTGGATTCTCCTCCTCCCCACATCCCCCTCCATCTTCTCTCCTCCCTCATCAGGCCTTTCATTCACTTTCCTTTTACTAATTGGAGCAATGACACCACCTTCCACTCCGTTGCCTTATTAATAATGTTGATCCCTTGACAGGAGGGATTAGCTGAAAACTGTTGCCGGAAATTCGCAATTTCAATTAAAATTTTGTTCATTCAAAGGATAGATTTAAAGACATCACTATGTTATCACTCAGGAAAATCAACCGCTCATTTAGAACCACAAAAACAAGACAAAAAAAAACAAAAACAAATAATTTCTTATCTAATTGGATGTTGTTTTGGGGGTTGATTTTATGTTCTCTGACAACTTTTATTGATTAAGAAGTACGTTTATCCGTCGAAATGGCACCGCTTTTATTTCATTCTCGATTTCTGCAGCGAATCTCTTGGGTGTAGGGGGGGGAGAAGGGTGGAACAAAGGGCAGGCAATCTTCACAAAGCCTCTCTCCCTGAACGCCTTTAGATATGAAGATAATAAGAAAGACGATTAAGGTTTGTCACGCATTCTCGACGATAATACGCTGGTGTCGCGTGTGTCCGCTGACATTTCCACCGAGGGTGGTTCGAATTGGAGGTCTTTCCCCGAGTTCTGGACACGCTAACATCGAAACTTACCACCAACCACCTCCATTCCCAAACACAAATTACAACATCTTAGACTGAAAAATTTCATCCCTTGGATCAACCGAAGGGTTCATTAACAATATTCTCTTTCTTATTTCTATTTATTATTAACAATATATCCTTTTCCATTCTGGGTGGAAAAAAAATAAACAAATAATTATTTCTAAACCAATATTGGTTATTAACGAAAACTAATATTCGAGATTTATTTATATATCTATTTATTTTTTTATCTTTCATTCTTCTAAATAAAAAATATGTAATTTATTTAAAAAAATTTTTTTATATTAAATATTACATTTTTTTCTTGGATAGTTTTTTTGAAATAGATTTTTTGATGTGATATTGAAAATTATTAATGATTTTTTTTTTTTTTTTTTTTTAAATAAGTTTAGCTTAATCAAAAGAAGAAAATATAAAGTAATAACAATACTAATAAAGATAAAATAAAAAAAAAATTGTAGAAACACGCAAAGAATAAAAAATCAAAGAAAAAAAAAATATAGAACACTTGATGAAAGAGCGACAAATAGGCAGAGCACGCCATCGTCGCATTTGGTTTGACCGCAGCGTGTTTTTGTACCTGGATGTCCGTCGTGGACACGACTTGGGCAATTAGGGACTAATCGGATCGGGGGGGGGGGGGGGAGGTGGACGATAAAACGAAGCCACTCACCTGTCCGACAAGAAGCACAGTACGGAGGTTGTGGGCACCAGGTACCGGTGAACAGCGTACCAGTTTCAGCCAGTTGTTGAACTCGTTAGTGCCGTCCAGGAAGCCGTGGGTCCCGGAGGTCGCTAGTCGCACCTGATAACCAAAAGGGGGAGATCTCAAAACAACCATCCCTCCTCGATATTTTGATTAAATATCCTTTCCTAATCCACAATTCAAGTATTATTATTATTCAGTGTATACAATATTAAAACAGAAATCAATTCATCGGTTTTCTATTAATTTGTTTTTATCTCCTAATTCCATTTCAATAGTGTGATTCTCCTAATAAACATATGCCATCAAAAACATAAACACTAATATAACAGGAATATTTTCGTATTTAATTTTACCATACCCAAGTTTTTAAGATCAACATCAGAATTTAGTTAACCTGCTCTTACGTGAGCCCATGATTTCCATATATTCCATTATTCTTTTATTTTTCTTTAAGTTTCTCCCACTCTTCATTCTTAAAAATGTAATGGCTGAATGAATATATGGATAAATCCATAATTCAAAATATCAATAAAAAAAAAATAGATAAATTTTCAAAATAAATATATAAATAAATAAATAATACATAGAAAGTCATCGATTTAATTTATAGAATAATAATATTAATAATTCATTATTTTATCGTTTTGTTATTTGATTTGAAAAATGTGAAAATTGCATTCTTCAAAATTGTATTCGATTTGATATTGAAATTTAATTGTGATTGGGGATTCGATCTAAATGACAGTTTAGTAAAGGTTGGACTAAGTGGGATTGAAATGAGAGAATAGTGTTTGGTGTGGGTGGGAGGGTAAAATTTTCAAGACAATTGCCCGCTCCATTTGGCAATTTTTCGGGTCGCTTATAAATGGTGTGCGTTTGCTATTCAACAGGGTGGTCCGATGAAAAATCCACCCTATGAATCTTAAAAGTGTGCTTTAGATAGTTGCCATTTTCGGATGATTGTTTTGATAATGGAGTGGGTGGGGACGATGATGGATGGAGAATCCCCAGCAAGTGGGGCGCCATTAGGGCCCCGCGGGGCGAGGACATTAGGCTCAATGGAAGCGCACGAGACGCGGTAAACGCATTATCGGCTCCCGGGTTCCGCATGGTCGACAGAGCGCACCCGGTGATAGTGAGTGCTGTGAGCAAGCCAACCGCAGAGCGACCCCAGCATCCCCGACACCCCGACACCGACACGACAACCGACATCAACTTTTATGGACTTGAGAACAGGCGAAGGCCACTTCCCGGACAATAGCGATGCTCATTAGCTGGATCTCGTCGTTAGGTTAATGCAGCCCTTCGAGATGCCAAATGAAAAAAAGCCCATCCATTCGCCATTACAAAGCGAGCGCTGTTGTCTTGCGCCACCTTTTGACACCCTTCTCTTCACCCTCGCTTTCTCGCCTTTCCCCCTCCCCATCCTGCCATGCTTCAGCTGTCAGTTCATTCCTTTAGGGATGTCAATCGAAACCAGAAGGAACAAGATCACAAATTTCGTTCCATCTCGAAAATGCATGAATTGAAAATTTCTTTTCAGTTCCATTTGTATGGTTACAAACCATTAAAGTAATCTCTACGCCGAAATGAACTCCACAATTTCTTTTATATTTAAGCAATACATTAATAATATATTTTATAAATAATACATAATATAATAGAGGTGAATAATAGAGAAGATATTGAAATGAATAACTCTATAAAAATTCAATGATAAGATTAAATACAAAATTTAAAATATAAAATAAAAATTTAAATATAAAAAATATAAAATAATTATTTTTAGAGTAAAAATAAAAATAAATTAAATTATATATATATAAATTTATTAATTATTTATCTTGCTAAAACAATTAAGAAGGAGTCAACTTTTTATACTCTTAATTTAAAAAATTATAAAATATATAAATATATAAATTGAATAAATACTTCAATTTCTAATGTTTTTATTCCAATAAAAATATTCCCTTAAGGTGTCCTCAATTTAATATATTATGTCATATAAATTATATTAATAATTTTAGGATACATTTAATGGATATAATTTTTACAAGTTTGACATTTTAAAAACAATTTGACAGTTGAAAAAATCCCTCCCTTTAGCAGTTCATACAAAGAACGCTAGAGGGAAGCATTTGTTTAATACGTAAGAAACGGTAGTTAAAATTCGTTCGTGAAAATAAAATAATCAAAGAATATTTTTAAATCATTGAAAATATGTATCTAAATAAAATAAAATTTTAATTATTAATGTAAAAATTTATCTAAAAAAATAATATAAGTTTTATATAGCTAAAATACAAATAATTTTTTTTAATAAATAATAATAATTCGTTATTTTTTAAAAAATAAAAATTTTTATATTTTTTTAATAAAATTACAAAAAAAATTCAGTTATTTTATTTACTATATATAATTTTTTATAAGATAAACGTTGAAAAATTCATTTTAAAAATTTAATTTTATATACATATCAATACAACCGAATGGTACATGTATAGGGTGATGAAAAGAATATATAAAATAAGACAAAATCATTACAAATTTATATAATTTTTAAAATAATGTTTTATACTTTAAAAATATTTACATATTATTGTGATTAATATTATTTAGGAGAAATAATATATATATATATGTACTGAAAAGCAATTTTCATATTTTACATTATACCTCTAAAAAAATTTTACCCCTATTTTTTAGACTCGTTTAATCCTCTTTTTAAATTTACAGGTTGGTCAATTTGCAAAAAAAAAGACTATACACTATACTACTTTTTTATGAAAATTACCGTTTTTAGTAAAAAAAGAAAGAAACTGGTGGAACAACTTGAAAAACTTGAATTAGTAATTTGTTTTATGAGTATATATATATATTCTCTTATATTTAAAAGAAGTAAGAAATGTAAATTATGTTTAAAATCCAAACGATTCGAATTAAGTATCTTTGAGTGGATAGTCGTGCGAGTTTGTCTCTGAAAGACACTTGAACTCTCAATCTCTTATCTTGTCCATTTATTATCCTGGGAGAGGTTGGTCGGCATCTTGATGTAAGACAAAGGGTGATTTATGGGTCATGATTGAAATGTCCGACACTGTCCAATTCAATGGGACAAAGGAGCTGTGACCAACCGCTCGACAGACAAACGAAAAACGCATCTTCCTCCCCTACCCCCTCCATCGAAAAATATTTCAACCACCTCTTTATTCTTATTCGAAAAAACCTTTGTCATTTATGTAAGAAAAGAAGTACATTAATGTAATAAATGATTTTTAGTGGTATAAAAGTGAGGAAGAAGGGAAGGGGAAAATATACCAATATTCCACTTAAAATCGTTTTAATATTTATTATATTTAGTGATGTATTGGTAAAATAAGAAGTAAGGGAACGCAGAGTGGGAGCAAAAAAAGTCCTATTTTCAGCAAACTATTTTTTTCCAGATAATTTTTTATTTTTTTTTTATTCTTACTATACAAAATATTAACGAACACAAAAAAAGAAATTCTAACAGTAGATTTAAGTGGGAATTGTCGGGACATGAAAAAGTACTGGAACGCGTTCCGGTTCTGAAAAAAGGTAAGGGAACGTCGTTACCCCGCGTTCCCCTCCCAATACACCACTGATTATATTTATTTTTATATTTTATTTTAATATAATAAAAAAATATTCTAAATTAACATTAAAAAATATTTATATTTTCTTTTCAAGTAATAGAAAGAGGGGATTTTCTTAACTTCCCTCTCCCTCTTTAACTTATCCTTAGATTGTACAATTTAAAATTACATTTTCATATTTATTATTTATTTATTTTCAATTTAGAGTTTACTACATTGTTCGTTTGTCTTTTATTGAAATGATTTATTACAATATATATATATATATATATATATATATATATATATATATGATATAAGTTAAGTAATAAATAATTTAAAATATAAGTAAAATTAAATTTACTATCTTGCATGTTTTATAAATATTAAAAAAAAAATTATCTTTGAATGGTTTGGCTCCGTCTCAAAATCATTAAAAATATATTTTTAAGATAATTCATCTATTTGAGATTTCCTGTACTTAAATAATAATATTAACCAATAATAATGTAAAAATAAATATACTTTATTTCTGAATGAGAATTCAAATTTACGACTATTTTAACTCCCAAAGGAGGTCAAATATTTTAAGATTAAAAAAAAAATTAAAAAAAAAAAAAAAAATGACAATCAAGAAAAATATGTTTTGGTTTTTGGTTATCTTCTTCTTTTTTCTTTCGAAATAGAATAGATCTAAACCAAATGGTTAGTTGACCCCGAAATTTGTGTCAGTTTGACTTCTGCGAGGGTCACGAAGGGCTGCTGCCCTTTCTTCACACAACATGTGATAAGTCGTGGTGAGCAATGATTTTTGCATTGATGGTCCATTTCGTTGTTGTTGAACGGGTCCCTTTCTTTGAAGAATAATCGAGAGGCCAGTTGGCCAGAGGGACAAAGGGCCTGGACATTCACACACGCCCAACTCCTCACCGGATTGCGACAAAATGCAATTTTCAATACCTGCCAAGGACAACAGTGATGTTTCAATAAAAAAAAAGAGCCTTGAAAACCCACATTTAAATATAAAAATCGTTAATTTCTTAACAATTTTATATTTACCAGCAAAAAAAATTCCGCTAGAAGTTTTAATGGATAGATCCGACCAATTTTAATTTTTCATTCATTCCTTTAAAGAAATTTTATATTTTATATAAATTTTTATCCATTGTGAAAAAATTAAATTTATTTAAATTAATCAAAAATTTATATTTCTCTTTACATACCAATTGATTACTTACACCTCTCAGAAAATTGATACAAAATAATTTCAAAATTTATAATTAAGAAAAACGTATAATAAAATTAGAAAAAGTATAAATTGTTTCATTTATTAAATCAAGAAAAAAATTTTGAAAATATTTTATAGTAATTTTTGAGAAGTTTTAATTATGATTGGGTATGCAAAAGTAAATATCAACTTTTGATAAATATAAATATATTTCGTCTTATCGCAATGTATAAAAAATTTAATAAGATTCATTTAATTTAAATTTACATATTTTAATAACTTTTAAATAAAATTAAAATATCAGATTTTAATAATATTATTTCTATTAATTAATTTATTAAGTATTTTTTTATTATTATTAATTTTTTATTGAATTATTATTATTATTTATATTTTTCATATAAAAAGTATATAAAAAGTATATTTTTATCAGAATGGTGGAGATCTACTTCATGGATTGCCACATGACCTCATGACTTCCTCTCTTCATCTTCTATTATATATTTACGAGGTCCGTGAGACTTTTTGAATTTCCCATTTCTTAAATGAAATGGAAACTCATAGCAGGCAACTATCAGTTGACTCCTGTCGAAATTTGAACTAGCTACGTCTTTTAGTTTTTATTTGACATCCATTAATAGCAGACAGAATACCTCATGAGAAGAAAATGAAAAAAGTGAATTTCCGTGAATTGAGATGCGAATTCCTCCCTCATCCGCCCTATTCTCCGGATTTAACCTAGTGACTATTTCTTGTTTCCAACCCTGAAAAAATGGCTTGGAGGACAGAGATTTGACTCCAAAGATGAAATAATCTCACAAACTCTATTTCAATGTCCTCGACAAATCTTATTTTTTGGAAGGGATAAAAAAATTGGAGAAACGTTGGATGAAGTGTATAGAGCTCAAAAGAGACTACGTTGAAAATTAAATTAATTTTTTTATCCAAAAACCTGGGTTTCATTCAAAAAGTCACGGACTTATTGACCTGCCCTCGCATATACTTATATATATATATAAATTTATACATATTTATTAAATCTATTGTTTACTATTTTTTTCAATAAATTATTTTTTTAATGTCACAAAATATAATTTATTTAGTTAAAAAAAATGAAAAGGGTTGAAAAAAAAAATAAATAAATAAAATAATAAAAATATGTAAACTGAGCCGAACTCTGAAGGTTTCTAAATAATATAAAAATAAATCTCAGTAAGACTATAAAATTTCCCGGTCATGGTATCCGTGATTTATTATAGAATGTCAGAAATGTAAAAACCTATAAACAAGAATCGTTTTAATTACCTACATATCTACTATATTATAGTTGCAATAATAATAATAATAATAATATTTTTTTTTGGGTGGAGATCGTGACGGAGATATTTAATTGTAATGTAATTCAATGAATAAACTTGTGTAATTGAATGATTATCTGTACTATTTTCAATATAAATATTGAGAAATTATTTTTATATCCTAGTATAATGAATGGATTGAATGGACAACACGCTGTAGTGGCATCAGCGTCATTTATCTGCCAATAATTTTCAGAATTATTTGCCAATTGCATTAAAATTAATTAATTATAATTAAATTATATTACTTCCATACCTTCTAGGGATCAATTGAAATATCTATAAGAATTTTCAAAAGTCTAGCTAAGTTTAAAGCTGATGAAAAATCGATTTCAATTTGTCAAAAGAGCGAACAGACACTGGGACAGACAAACGCCAAGTGAAGTTGAGAAAAAACAATTGCATTAAAATTAATTAATTATAATTAAATTATATTACTTTCATACCTTCTAGGGATCAATTGAAATATCTATAAGAATTTTCAAAAGTCTAGCTAAGTTTAAAGCTGATGAAAAATCGTTTTCAATTTGTCAAAAGAGCGAACAGACACCGGACAGACAGACGCCAAGTGAAGTTGAGAAAAAACGTTATAATAAAGTTGTGAAATTGAATGATTATCTGTACTATTTTCAATATAAATATTGAGAAATTATTTTTATATCCTAGTATAATGAATGGATTGAATGGACAACACGCTGTAATGGCATCAGCGTCATTTATCTGGAGGCAATCAATGATTACATTTTAAATTTGCAATAGCCAGCGAGTCATTGGATATACATATTGTTCCATTATAATAAATTCATTCTATAATAAAATTCATCATATTCGAAATAAAATGGTTGATGATGTATTATGGGGGTGGTGAATTGGTATCAAAAAGAGTGGGTGGAGGTGAGGGTGGGGGTGCGGCTGTGATTAAAACAAGAGAATATTTGCTTTTATTAATTGAGATTTCCTCCCATTCGCCCTACCCCCTCTACCTTTGATTTCAATCGTAACTTTTGACTGCCTATCCAAATATGGAGAAATTTATCCATCTATCCAAGTGGAAACCCTCCCCAATATGTCATACACAAAAAGATCAAAAGATTTGGATTTCAGAAAAAAAAAATATATATATAAACGCTTCTACGACGACAAAAATTATTTGTTTTTTTTTTTTCTTTTTTGTTCCAGTTGCAAATGAGATTCAATATCAGATGGAAGGATGGGGATGGGGTGGGAGGATGGATGGAGAGGGGGATTGAATTCTACACGGCATTAACGATTGGCTGAAAGCAATAAGCCAGTGGTAAGCCGAGCCCTCTTTCAGGATTTCGAGGTGTATTCGCTCGATCGAGCAACTCAGTTGCCTTTGTTGGCACCTCGTTTCCTCCACTCCCCACCACTTTCTTTAATATTTTTTTTTTCTTCTTCACTTTGCAAAGGACTTCAACAGCCGATCCTATTCTTGGTAGGAAAATGCGCTTCGACCGGTGTTTCACACCTCTGTTTTTTGGAGACGAGGCTCATCTCAGGAAGTGCGGTCCATTGAATTCCGTCTTTTCAACTTTATTATATTATCTGGGGCCGTAGTGTCCCTTGAATAGAAATGGCAGATCAATGGATGCTACTGAATGAAGCTTCTCAGCATGGAGTGAAAATCGCCGTCCACTAACAAAGCCGCTACGCGAATTCCTGACAGACAAACCCTTTTTTATCGACCCTTCTCTTTTTTTTTTTTTTTTTTTTTTTTTTTTGATATTCAATCAACTTATTATAATTTTTTTTTTTTTTTTACTCTTTATAAAATAGAAAATATTTTTTAAAAAAACTTGGATATTTCCCCTCCCTTCATTTGCTAATGGATTTTCCAAGGGTTTTCCCTACCCCCCCCCTCCCTCCCGAAAGAAAAATTTCCTCCAGCCATCTCCTTCAGATTGATCCTATGGGTATTTAACAAAAAACTTTCTTTTTAAGAGAGTCGTCGAAGTTGCCTTTAACTAGAAATGATTTTAGTAAAGCACTTTGCTATTTTTTTTTCCTCCTTTAAATAAGTGATAGGAAAGATTGTGAAGGCGAAGCGACCTCATCAAAGTATTCCAGATGAAAAGTCAATTTCTAAGCCCCTTTTCTGATCACTTATTTTATTACATGACACAAATATACCGCAATTTCCCTTTTTTTTTATTTTCTTTCATTCTTAATTCACTTCGAAAAGTAGAGTAATTTGTCCGAATTCCCTTTACGAATCTAATATATGATTAAGGCAGTGATTCTCAACCTTTTTTTTTTTACCGCGGCACACTTTTAACGGTTTAAAAATTTGGCGGCACACAAAGTAAAAGATAAGTGTAAAAGTTTACCATATTGAAAAAAGTGGTCCCAAAAACGGTTAACCTTTTTTTTAAAAAATTTAGAAAAAAAAAGTCGGAAATGTTTAAGAGCCTCATAATCTCACACTAAAATACCGCGGCACAGTGGTAGAGAATCATAGGATTAAGGTATATAAGTGTAAGTATGTACTAAATATTATTTATTAAGACGGACAATCAATAAATCAATGAGATTGTTAATAGAAATGATCAACAGCTTAATTGAGTTGCTAAAATATATTTGTCAGGAATTTTTTTTTTCCAATTTTACTACCCGTGAAAAACATTTCCATTCTTAAATAATCTTTTCTCCTCTTTTTGGAGGTAAAAAGGGATGTTTTTTTTTGAAGCGCGTGGGCGGATGGAGAGGGTGGAAGATATTCTAACCATCACCTGGCAGCTGGGAGAGTTTCACCTGCAGGTGTCATCCTCCTATTCAATGCACGTGGCTGCTCCTAGAGATAATTTTAGGTCAACATGACAATCTTATCACAGAGTGATAATCGACAAATGCGATGTTCCGCTTGCAAATAAGGATGAGCCATCAGCAAAGCGGCTTTTGCTTGTTCAGATGGCGGACGCCTACAATTGAAAAATCTCGGGAATGCAAACGAATAAAGAGTGCAGTTGCCTGGTCCCCTAACACACGTATCTCTACCCCCACTCTCATTTTCCATCTTCCACCCTTACACTCCTCCAACTTTGCATATAGAAAAAAAATTGAATTGTAATTCTACGATCATTAAATTATTATTTCTTTGTTATATACTAATATATTGTCTAAATGTCGACATGTAATCAAAATAACAAAAGAAATTGAACAAAACAAAAGAAATATTTTTTTTTAAATGTATTTGTTAAATTATAAAGTAAAAAATATAATAATTTTAATGATTTTTTATTTAATTTTGGGTTATTTACAACACTAATTTTAATCGATTAATTTTAAAATTAGGTATTGAACTAGTTTCTAATTTATCATTCTTAGAAAATTATAACTTTGTAATAATATTTATAAAGTTAAAGATAAAATGTAATAATTTTATATATTCCCAAAATTTTAAAAACATAGATTAAGTACCTGGAACACCGAGCTATCGCTCGACCCTTTAACAAATTTATACAATTTATTATTATCAACTTTAAAAATTTTACAATTTTTTAATTATTTATTACAATTGTTAAATGGGCTTTCCCATTAAAAATTTGTTTCCCAAAATGGTACATATTAATTAAAATAACTTGATTTTCATTTCAAGATGAGAAATATATTCAAATTTACTTGATAATATAAAATATTTGATCCTATATTATATATATATATATATGTTGTTATAATTAGATGGCTTCAGTTTTAGATTTTTCAAAGTAGCAATAACTTATAGACTGTTTCGACCAAGGATAACTACTAATAATAATATAAATTCTGAAATTATCTTGACACCTGTACTTGTCTATATTTTAATTAAGAAAGGAGGTTATATTTTTATTTTTATTTATAATAATAAAATATCATTTATATTATTTATAATTTATATAAAAACATTTTAATTAATACAATATAATTTATTTAATATTATTAGATCAAATTTATTCAACAATTTATTTGAAATTCCTTCCCTTCTATTTATATGTTGCTAACATCATGAATCATGAAGAGTTTTTTGTTTGTGTGGGGAATTAAATAAAACATTTTAAAATATTTTAAATATAATAAAAATATTAATACAAAATCAATTAAAAAAGAATGGCAATAGGCACATTTCAATATAAATGACGTTTTGATGACGTCATATAAATTTACTATTTTTAATTAAGAAAATACTAATAAAATTGATTTTTCTCGAGGCTTAAATCAATGCAGATCGATTTTTCTTTATAAATATTATCTATGGTGTGAATTTCAAAGAAATACTTCGAGCGGTTTAATATCTCAAAAATATATAAATATATATATATATATATATATATGTATACAATTTTTGCTAGTATAATAAGATAAGATATATTAAAAAATAAACTTATTTTTTTAAAATCTTGTAAATATATATTCTTATTTAATTATCCTATGTAGATATTTTTAGAAACAAAATGAATATAATTTTTTTTTACTTTATATAAACACTAAAAGGCACATATAATACAGTAGAATTGGATATACTGAAAGATTTTATTTTTTTTTATTATTAAATAAAAAAAAAACAAACAAATGATATATCCCTTGAATGATTTTCTCTTTACGTTTTTGTTTCAAAAGATAATTTTACTTGAAATTCATTTTTATTCATTTAATTTATTTAAAAAAAAAGTATGTTATTCTAGTGACAGATCTGTTTGTTTCTAAAAATAAAACGTTAAAAAATGTTTAGGTTAATTTCTACATTCAATTCAATATAAGTTTAGTCTTTAATAAATCGAATCTCGCATTAGTTAATTAATTTAGTAACTCTGTTTAATTTAGTTATAAATATTGATCTAATATTTTAATTATAGAATTAAATTCAAACTAAAGTCATTTGAGGATTTGGTTTTATAATAGAGTGAGCTACTAAATGAAAAGGGTTCAAATTCACTTTATAAACAAATCTTGGAGAGTTTGAAAACAAAAAGGAATTAATATTACTAGTGAACTACATCGGATTTATGTATTTATGGACTGTGTCTAGTTTCACCATTCTGATTAAAAAATAAATTATTATTACTTCAATAGAATTGATTGTTTTGATTTAATTTCTTTTTATTGTATTCTTTACCGAGAGAGTTGAAAAATAATAAATTTCAAATTTAGTCGACAAGCAATGGGAGGGGGGGAGGGGAATAATAAATCATAAAAGATGGATAACTGGACAAGGAATCAATAACTGAAAGAAGGGTAATTTCAAGAAAGATCCTGAAAAAGAAAACAACAAAAAAAAAAAAAAAAAAAAAATGTCTCCATTCATCAATTTTATAAGAAAGAAAATATAATCTAATACAGGGATGGACAACCTTTTTGTAATGCGAGCCAAATTTGAAAACAACCAAACTTAAGCGGGCCATTAACATTGGTTTTGTAAGTAAATGAAAATTATGTTTTCAGAAAACGGTGAAGAAAATTTATAATAAAATAACCTCATTTGACAAAAATTGATGTTTTTATTATGTTATTTACTTTAGTAATGAATGTCATTAGAAATAATTCAATATTTTGATAAATATCATTAAAACATTTGAATAAAGGCCGGCCGCCATATAAATTTTAAATATGTTCGCGGGCCGCACTTTATGTGCACGAGGGCCGCATTTGGCCCGCGGGCCGCGGGTTGCCCACCCCTGATCTAGTAAATGCTTGCATATGATTTACTTTATTCTTTTAATACTTTTCTAAAAAAAAAATGATACCTAATGCACTTGTCTTACTGACTGGAGCTGAGTTTAAATAACAACTCAATGTAGCGTAGAGTTTATCAATGGGTTTGTTGGAACGAGCAAATCGAGGACCCTCCGAAAGTAACTGCAGCTGCTGGAGTGCGCGCCCAAGAACGAACGAACTGAGCATCTCTGATCGGCCAATGGCAACTTGGAGGGTGACTCTTTCGCAATCGCTGCCCTCGAGTGCTAATAGACATCGCCACCCTCCGATTGCATTACGAACGGCTCATTTGCCGGTCGAAATAACATCTGCTTTGCGTCTGATCCCCGAAATGATCTAATAAGAAGTGATCATAGCAAATGTTGAGTAAGAAGGCTAATCGGCTGGAAAACAGCTTTTTATTCCGTCTTCAAATTTAAATGAAATATGTTTCTTCAAAATTATATAACATATTATTAATGGTATTGCTTATTTCATCCCCTTCCCCTTTCATAGCAATCTAATATCAACAGACCCTTTCGGGAATATTATTTTTAAAAACAAAAAAAAAAAATATTTTCTGTAAACTTTCCTGACCAAATCAAATGTAAATATAAATATCGGAGCAATTTTCTATTTATACAATACAATAATAATAATATATAATACCAACAAAACTATAATTGTGAAATATATATATATATATATCTTATCTTATTATGCTAGGTAAAATTGTTTGTTTGTTTGTAAATGGCTTCTCAAAAACCGCTCTTACGATTTTTTTATAGTAGAGATAGTAGAGATAGTATTTATAAATAAAAATTGAGTTTTATTGGAAAAAAATCATCTTCATTAGTTTTTTTTTTAATTTAAATTTATATGACGTCACAGCCACCGCCTGTGAGATTTATATCTATTCTTAAAATAAAATTAAAAATATTTATATTATATTCATATTTGTTTTTTATTTAATTAATAGATACATTTAAAATAAGAAAAAACTAATGAAGATGATTTTTCCCAGAGATGTGATCAATAAAAACTCAATTTTTCTTTATAAATACTATCTCTTGTGTGAATTTCAAAAAAATCGTTAGAGCGGTTTCTGAGAACCCATTTACAAACAAACAAACAATTTTAGCTAGCATAATAAGATAATAATATATATATATATATATATATTTCACAATTATAGTTTTATTAGTATAATATATTATTATTATTGTATTGTATTTATAGAAATATTATTGTAAAATATATATATATATATATATTATGACTATTAGATTTTTATAAGTTACATAATTAAACTGAAAATTGAAAAAATATTTTTCCTTGTGTTTGTAAAATTAGATAAAATGAGAAATGTGCTCTATTAGTTTTTGTGAAGTTGGTTGTGATTTGATTGATTTTTGAATCAAATGGTTGGTGACAATGCATTACTTTTAATTGGCTATTCTGTTGGATTTATGAAGGTTGGAAAAACAAGAGCGAGGTTTGTTCTTGGTGGATAACAAGGATTAGCGAAAGGGGAGGTAAGGAGCCAGGACGGACCCTAATAAATGATTGGTCATCGTACCCATCAGTGACAGCTGTGTGAATTCTGATCTACGGCCTAATAACCACCACGTGACATGGCCAATAAACGGGAAGCAGCCTGTCCCGGACCAGACAGAGAGATCAAAATCCACTTGATCAAAAAAGCCATTTGGCCCCGGGGGCAGAAGAGGCATCTATGCATAGCGCTGCCTATTCATCCATCTCGGCCGAGCAACTAGTGCTTGCAACATATCTCCAATCAATTAGATGAAAATTGAACTCAACTTCTGCTGCCAGGGGTGGAGGCTAATATTGCAAAACATTTATCATGTCGCATCTGTAAATGCGCCTTGCCAACAGCTTTTTAGTTCCACCCAAAATCAATGCCATACAAAATGGAATCTTCTAATTGTTATTGAAAGAAGAAAGGGCAGCTAGAGAGGGGCAAGTTTATTTTTTGGCATTTTAAACAATCTCATTGAGACAAAAACATAAATTAGCATATTTATACCGACAGAGGGACAGTGGTCAGGTTGTCGAGCAGGAAGTGCCGGTCCCGGAGGTTGTTCCGCCTGGCTTTGGACCAAGTTAACCAAACACATCAAGTGTCCCTCAGGAAGGTCACCGCTCCCCAAACGTTTCTTTCAAGCAACTTCAATTTACAATTGAATTATATTGTTATCAACTCAGTGGCGACTTCATTTTGCATATATTGTGACAGAACATTTCCTGGTGGGGATCTTGTCCGGGTAGCCGTTCGACTTGTATTTGGACGCTGATTGACATATACAGGTTACCTGTCAAGATGGGCTGTCCATCAAGAAAGCAAGGGGAGTTGGAGTGTGTTTTTCCTTGTTAACACCAACGGATAAATTTCCAAAAAAACAAGTCGTTTGTCTTTAAAATATGACCGTTATCAATTTAAAATCCTATTATCATTGGAGCGTCCAGAGCTTTGGATAGTATAATAATATAAACAAGATTTTTAAGAGATTTTGTTAGCAATTGGCCTCATTTTTCGGGATCACGTTTCTTGCTCGTTTTCTGCTCTTTTTAATAACCAAAAAAGAAAAATTGTCCACAAGGCGCTAATCCAACATCTATCGTAAACTCAATTCATTATATGGTAGTTGGAGTTTGATCTTCTAATCATATTATCCCATTTATTCGAGCAAGTGGAAAGTGAAACTGTATTATCCCCAGGAAAGGGCCGATGTCACGTACGCGAGCGTGCGAGATGGCCAGGGTGGCAAAAATCTTGCCTCTGATCTATTTCCAGCTGATTTGCGACGAGAAACTCACCAACCAAAGAACAAACAATAGAAGGAATTCTAATAATAATTAGGATGGGAAAATGCGCGACATATATGTTCCACCTGAAGGGTATTGTAGTCTCACACAAAAAAAAAAAAAAAAAAAAAAAAAACACCCTTCCCCCTTTTTATATCAAATCCAGAAATAAGGAAAGATTTTCAAAAATCAATTGTGGGTTTTTGGTTCGATAGCTTTCAAGGATTTCTAGTGAAAATGAAACCAATAGATTGAACGGGGTGTGCTCTCTCTCTCTCTCTCTCTTTCTCTCTACCCCTAACATCTCAAAAGAATACCAAAATTATTTTTTTAAATAAAAGAACTTATTCATAGAAAGGGCGCGAGCAAAAGGATTTTGGGAAAAAAACGATTTCAGTGTGAAAAACCGGTTAACCTGTTTTTCTTTTTTTGTAAAACGGAGAGGACAGTTGACAGTTGATATATATATATATTATATATATATATATATATATATATAAAGTAAAAGAACTTAAAATAGAGATATCTTTTCTAAATAACCGCCACTTTGGATGGTCATACAATTAGGGAGAGGAGAGGAGGGGGTTATTGAACTACCAAAAGCAACCACTTTTCAGTCTCTTAAAAACAATTGGAAATTGACATTTTAAGGGAGACAGCGTTCTCAATGAAAAGACCAATAATTGATTTTAATAAACCTTTTGGAGTTGAGAAAAACTTTCAAAACCCAGTGAGCGTGTAGTAATAGTGTTATGAATAGGTCTCTAGTTAATTGAAGTCTTTATCTTAGCACATGAAATGCAAAGGGGAGACCCAGGCGCGGGAGGGGGTTGTGATTCTAAGTGGCGATCGTTTATCGCTAAGGGTTGCAGAGGAGTTGTTGATGGTTTCGTTTTGTTCCCGCAGCTGCCGCCGCGGAGTTTTCATTAATTGCGCCCCGCTCTCGAACACTTTCGCTCAAACGAACTAATTCCCAGAAACAATGTGAAACTCGGCAGGCAAATTGAATTCATCACAAAACTGTACTTCAAATTAGGATCAGTATTTTTTTTTTTTTTTTTTTGTTTTTGTTTTTTTTTAGAAAATTAAAAATAGAAGGTGTAAAATGAATTCGTCATACAACAATATACGCTTGTAGTGGGGAGAAAGATTTTCGGATTATAACAAAAATAAAAAAAAAAATTGAACAAACTTTACATCAAATACAATGTAAAATTTAATTCATGACTAAATAATTTTTTTTTTGTTTCATTTCATTAAAATAGATGTCGAAATAAATTTTTATAAGATTTAATAAAAAAAATCTTGAAATTCAATTTTAAACAATTTTTTATTCAAAATTAAATAAAAAAAAAAAAATAGAAATTATTTCGATAAACATTCAGTAATATTATATAAAATATAAAATAATTTTAAAAGTGATAGAGAGAGAGAATTGAAATTTTTTTAAATGATAAATAAAATTTAAAAATTTAAAAATTTTATAAAAATAATTAATGAAAAAAGAATATTATTTTTTTTCTATCTTCCCCTCTCACTATATATATATATATTGGTTTTAACTAGTTTCGAAAATATTTAGATCAATTGAATTTTAAATTTATTTAAGTATTTCAAATTTTAATCATAAAAAATGTTGAAAAATTGATTCATCAACTAAAAAATCATCATAAGTCGTGATCGTAAAGTCACATTTTTATTTTCTTCTTAATATTCTTTTATCAAATAATTATTATACACTTTATTGAAAAGAAAGTAATATTCCCCCCCACTCCTTTTTTTTCTCTATACATTTTAATTTCTTTCAACTACTACTATTAAAGTGTTAAGGAAATCATTCCTTAATTTATATTCTAATTTAAAAATTTAAAAATAATCACAAAAAGATGATGAAAAATCGATTTCAATTTATCCAAAGAGCGAACAGACGGACAGAGAGACAGACGCCAAGTGAAGTTGAGAAAAATGTTGTCAAAAAATTGTCAATAAAAGAGTACGAATAAAAGAGAATTAATTCATTAATATTATCGTTTGTGTTTTAGGGGTTAATAATAAATCTACAAATTGACAATTGGATTGGGTGGATTCTTATTTGACCACTCACCTCCCAAGCAAATCGGGGGTCCACTGGTTCCGGCAGCCACTTTCCCAAAAAAGGCCCATAGCGTGTACCCCTCGGGATAAGTTGACGTGCCCAAATGCCGAGTGCCTCCTCACCAACGACTTCACGGACCTCCAACTCGACTGGAGGTGTCGTTTGGGAGTTCATCTCGCGGCGCGGTGTCGCTTCTGCGCTGCCCGCCGCGGGGGCCGCTTTGCCCGAATCGCCCTCGTCGCTACTGCCTGAAACAGAAACAAACACCGTCAGTGTTTCCCATGGTCTTGGAACCCTCCTATCCTCCTCCTTCTCCTCCCCCACCCCTTTTTTTAAAAATAAAAATATCCAAACACACAAGTACACTTGATTGGTTATCCGAAGATAATAAATCCCTCCCACCCTCACTCTCTATTAATAAATATTCATTTACAAAATTAATTAATTAATTATAAAGATAAAATAATATAATAAATAAAATAATTAAATGAATAAATAATAAAAAAAAAATGAATGGAAATTGAAATTTTCCTTTGGGATGTAAGAACGAGGGAAAGGTTGGTGGGGGGGGGGGGAAATCCCTAAAAGGTGATCATTTACGATAGCACAATTAATTAATTAGAGTTTAATTAGAAACAAAACCATTCTACCCCAATGGGATGCGTTCACCTGCAAATACTGTCCTAATTTGGAAATAACAATTGTAGAACATGAATCTATATGTAGTAGTAGTAGTATAGTGAAATGCAAATCAAATAAACCCCACCACTCTCCCCTTCCCAACCCACCCCCTGGAGACTATATTTTATTTTGCTTATTAACATCACAAAATGAATTGTCCAATCCCAGTGCGTCGGGAACATTCAACATTCGAACTGATTAATTTTTAAAGTTTAATCAGGCTGACATGACACCAGTAGTTTTTTTTTTTTTTTTTTTTTTTTTTTTGTGATGTTATCTGGTCAGTTAGTTATTAATGAGAATTGGGTGGTTTGTTTTACAGGCTGATATCGTGTCATACAAGCGTCGAAACTAAATCATTTCCAGTCTTTTGTGTCGTACCACACACACACAAACACACAAAAACACCATCATCAGAGCAGATTGCCTGGACATCGGTACAGATTGATTTCATATTCGTTAAGCATCCGTTTCGTTTGTCCTTTTTATATCCAAATCTACCCATTCCTTTGGTTATGCCATTTTTGACATACACATCCATTCACTTTATCATATAATTAGTAAATATACATAAAAAAAAAATAAATAAAATAATTCATTAATAATACTTTATAATATATATATATATATATATATATATATATTTATATATAATATTTAAATAAATCCATTTTTTTTAATGAAAATAAATTTAAATATTAATTTAAATTATAGAAGTATATACAATGAATTAATAATAGAATGGATCAAATTATATATAAATATATATATATATATATAAAATGATATATTAATAAATAAATGATACAAATTTTTTAAAAATATAAAATTTATATAGAAATAAACTATTTTAAGGGTGGATTCGATAAGAACACATTATAAGGTCATTAACACTATGAAATATTTATTGAATTTATTATTTATTTTTTAAATAATAAATAAATAAATAAAAAATATTTAAAATTACACTTAAATGAAAAATCAAAATATTTTTTTCATTTTTCTAAATATTATTTTAAAAATCAAATTTGAGTTAAAAAAATAAAACAAAAAAACAAAACTGAAGTTTGTAGATATTAAATTATTAAAGCTTCGGTGGCTGTTTTTATTTATAAGGGAATTTTGTAAATAAAACCACATATTGATATTTGTTATTGTAAATTTATTCAAAAAATACAAAACGTTTCGATTGCAGAGCTGTAGAACTGCAATCGAAACGTTGTGTATATTTTTTGTATTTTTTGAATAAATTTACAATAATAAATATTAATATGTGGTTTTATTTACAAAATTCCCTTATAAAACTGAAGTTATTTCTATTTATAATTATTATTTTTATATATATATATATATTTTTCTTTTAATTAATCGTCGCTTGGGATAATTTATTTGATTCGATTTTTTTTTCTTTCTTTTGTATTAATCACGTGATTAAAAAAATGATCGATGAATCGTCCATGTTCTTAGAAATACGCTATAGATCATGATCATCCCTTATTGAGCGATATTTTTTTTTTTTTTTTTGAAAAATCCTTATACGAGATCTCTCTCTCTCTTCCACGGGTGCCGAGGTTGAATGAAAAAGAAGAGCTTGAAGATGGATAGGTTAGGATGATGCTAATCAGAAGGCATCCATCCATCCATCACTGATAGCACCGCACAAAAGCGACTCGGCCTTCCTTCTCTCGACCATTGAAAGATTCCTCTATTCACCTGACTCTTTCTTTCATTTCCCAAAGAGACGAATGATGATCAGGATGACGATGATGAGGGGAAGCAAAGACGACAATCCAGAACAAATCGTTGTCCAATTTTTTTTTTCTTTCCTCCAAGTCTCGTCCTTAGACAGAACATCATTCCAGTTTTTTTTTTTTTTTTTTTTTTTTTTTTTTTTTTTTTTTGTTTCCGAATAATAATAAAACAGATCACCAATTTAAGTAAGAAATATAAAACTGTTCACACGGGTTTATTTATTTTTTTTTTTTTTCAACACATTCTTATTCATTTACACTGTTGATGGAACAATTTAGGTACCTATCTAATGAAACACGAAATGATTAGATTAATAATAATAATAGGATTTGATAATATGGAAACAATCGCCATGTGGTAGAGGGTAGGAGAATCGATCTCATTCAATCATTGACTTTCACACAACAATTTCTCAATGAAAGATTTTATAAAAAATGGAAGTGTGGGGGAGTAAGAAAGGCGTGCAAAATTGTATATTACGCCGTTTCAAGGATAAAGAATACCAAAATTAAGATTTCATCAAAGAATTAGAGAAAGAAAGAAATAAAATGTTAATTTTCAAAGGGTTTTTGACAAGTGGATTCCAATGTTGTTGGTTTATCCACATCGGGGCAACACACAGACACACTCCCACTCACTTATTTCAATGATTTTTCGGTGGATCGTAATAGAAAGAAGAACGATTAAGCATCCAAGGAGTTGAATGGTGGAATCTTGAAAGCTGCCACTTCTCGAGAGAAATGAAAGCTCGTTGTCTAAGTTGTTTCTGCTTCGGGAAGGATCTTAAGATGGCCTGCTGGTGTGCTTGCTACTTGACTCTTTCTCAAGACCCTTGACTTCCCATGAGACGCCAGCTCTTTTAATCATCTATAATTATCTCTTTAAGAAAAGCACTTGGAGGAGAGCAGGAGAGTCCGGAGGAGATAGGCAATGGCTTGTCGTGAAATTGGAGACTTCATCCGGATCACGGCTCCCAATTAGAAGCGAGTGAAACGATAGAAAAACCACAAAACGCCCGGATTTCCCGATGATACTGTTCTTAACCACATTGTTATTTGCTTTCTTGATTTAATGACCGGGCTAATTAATCAACGTTGTCTATGAACACCTTATCAGCGCTGGTCTTGATAGCAGCCGTCCGATTTCCATCGAAATTGGGTATCCAATGGAAAGTGAAATCGGTGGATCCAAAATTGGTTTCGAATGATTGGGGAGGACACGGTGGACGATTGGGGGGGTGTCGCGTTGACACATCAAACGAACGGCCAGTCCATCCACCTACCTGACATGAGCGGCGATCTGGCTTCCTTCCTGCCCTCCGTTCAACGTCGACGTTCCATCCAACACTGACGAGAATCAGGGACTCCCACTCTCTCCTCTCGGGGTGTCTTGGCTACACGCACGCACACAGACCCACCGTCTGCTCAGCACTCACGCACAGCTCTGTCTCGGGTGCGACTCCGAGCCGATCTGGACCACAACTCCTAACCTTACCTAACAGAGCGGAGGAGGCTCCAGGCCGGGGAGGGCGGGGCTCTCCTGTGTGAGTGGGGCGTGGCTTATGGGAATGGGGGCGGGGCTTGTGGGGGGGATCCCGCCCGGGGCCCCTGGCCAGATCGCCACGCGACAGACTCCGGCCCGGGCTCCTCGTCGCTGAGATCAATGTCTTCCCTCCAGGAGGATTAGAACGATTTAATTATGTTGATACGGGAACCACGAGCTTTTGTTATCCTTACGGGACTCTTTCTCCCATGCCATCACATCTACAACTACAACAACAATAACAAGAATACTTCGAGAAACATTTACACCTTTCTGTAATACCATTTAAAAAAAATTTTAAAAAATCTGGAGTGTCTCCACTTGACTATCTCGCAAATTGGAATTGGATTAAATATCATATATTCATTTAAATTAAATTTAATTAATTATAAATTATAAATTAAAATTAATAAATTATATTTATTAAACCAGCGCATGTTTGGCTCTTTGTTGATGGCACCACGTCACGTGTTGGCGCGTGAGATTTGCAGTGTTAAAAAATTAATTCTGGTACTTTCAGCGATTCAATCAAGCTGAAATTATATATATAGCAGTTTTATACAATTATTAATCATGTGAAAAATTATCAAACATAGAGATAGTATAAATGAATAAAATAAAGATGCAATGTCCAATTACATAAGATAATATCAAATAAAATACAATCCAATTAATAAAATATTACAAAATTTCAAGAAAATAAAAATGAATAACTTAAAAATCTGCATTTTTATAGGAATAAAAAAAAAGCCCGAGATTTTTATATATCATGTAATTATTTATTATAGTATAGTATATAAAAATATGATAACCTATTTCCTATTTCCACACACATCTTAAAAATTAAAAATGATTTTCTACATTTTAAGTTCATATAAAAACAAACAAAAATGAATGTTTATTATTATAGTGGTTTATTTTCTAACTATTTACATTTTAGTCTTGAAATTTAATCTATATTTTCATAAATTATTAAAGGAAATATTCATTTGTATAATAATATCAAGTTAATGCTATTTTGAACTTTTAAGTGCTTAGTTGAATATATATATATATCTCATCCATGAATTTAGTTTAGTCATATTTATTTTTAATTAAAAAGTATAATTTTCCATTACGTATTAATAATTTCATTTTTAAAACAATACATAATTACTACATATATTAGACACGATGATTATAGAAAAATTATATTTAATAGTATATATTAACGTAATAATTTTCTCTCTCTTCTCATTCTATCATCTTTATTAATGTACTAATTATTCTGCATTCATTATTAATTCAATAAATTATTGATTTTGTCTGTCATTTTTATATATTTATTATTTTTATACGGAGAAGTATAAGTAAAAATGTATTTGAAAATTTTATTTGGATATGTCAATAGATAGTTAAGTATATACATTTCACACATATGTATGTGTATGCAGAGGCGTCGGGCCGAGGGGCACGTGCCCCTCCAAACATTGTGCAAAAAATAAATTTAAAAATGATTAGTTTTGTAACTGAGAACCCAAAAGTAAAAACAAATATCTTTAAATTACGTATAAGTATAGTTTAAACGTTATGAATAAATAAATAATTTATTTTGTCCTGCCCCCCCCCTGCCCCCCAACATAATAGATCACGCTACGCCACTGTGAGTATGTCTACGAGGGTGGGGTGAAAGGTTTCTGGCCTGGTTTTATTTTTCAACATTCAAGATAGCTGAGACCTGTACGATGTCAGCTGAACGTGTGCAAAATATTTTGGGTGGCGTTATTATTATATTATTCAAACGAAAATACAATAAGATTCTTTTAAAAAAAATAATAATTTCAATAAAAAATCATTAATTAATTTAAGAATTGTTACAGTTTCATTTAATAATAATTTAATGAAACTTAACTTTTAATTTAAAACATAAATAACCTCCTTCCCCCATTTAATTAGATAAATTCATTATTTGAATTCTTATCAAATTGGTTGGGTGTGTAACAATATAAAATTTGTAATATACAATGTTGAATATTTTAGAAAATAAATTATTAGAATTATAAATTCAATTTGTACAATTAATATACATAGGCATTTTGGTCATTTAACATATATGAGGGTGGGGTGACAAGTTTCAAATTTTTTTTTTTGCTTTATTTTTCAACATTCAAGATAGCTGAGACCTATACGATGTTAGCTGAACGTGTGCGAAATATTTTGCACAACCATTTGAACATGGAAAGCTGTGTGCAACTTGGGTGCCGCGTTTGCTAACGTTAAACCAAAAACTGCTTCGAAAAACCATTTCTACCGACAATTTGGCGCTGTAGGCGTAATCCAAAAGAATTTTTGGGTCAATGAGACTTAAATTAAATTAAATTAATTAAATTAATTAAAACAGAGAAATATATCAGTGTTGATGGAGATTATGTTGAAAAATAAAGCAAAAAAAAAATAATTTAAAAACATCTTTTTTTCTTGGTCAGGCCGTAAACTTTTCACCCCACCCTGGTATATATATATACTTACATACATACATACATGCTGAAGTTAAACAGATTTAAAAAAAAACATCAAAATTTATTTATAAATAGATCCAATAGGAAAACTAAGAAATAATTTAAAAAACAAAACAAAAACAATAATAAATAAAAATAAAATTCGATAATGTGCTTTCATTTAAAATATTTATATGATGAGGGAAGCTCAAAACAGCAATTTTCATAACCATTGATTTATATGTATATTTATAAAAATAATGATGATATCATAATTATTAAATTTCATACGATTTCATCATGAAAAGAAATTTAATACGAGCCTGCCAAAAGATGAACAATCATTAGAAAGAATCATTTTTTTTTTTAATATTCTTACATATACTGAAATAGAGAATGAGAATGTATGTTTGTGTGTGTGTGTTTGTATGAATTTGTGTAAGAGTGACTATATCTAAAATTAACTTAAGAGAAATGAAATTAGATGCTTGTAATTTTCGCAAAAATTAATTAAAAAAAAAAAAAAAAAAAAAAATCGATTTTCTGTGAAATCGTCCCTTTCCATAAGATGTAGGGGGTGGGGGCATATCAAGCAACATTCCGTCAAATGAGAAATAAAAGAAAGTGATTAAGAAAATATTACGAAGAGTTTAGGCAAAGGGAAAGGAAATAGAAGATGAACGAAAATGAAAATTGAAAAAAAAAAAAAAAAAATAAAAAATAAAAATGGCAAGAAAAATAGGACTTGTCTAAAATATAATCTTACAATTAGTCTATTTTCGCCACCTTAATCGAGTTGTGAATATTTGAATGGATATTTCAACGGAAATCCAAGTTTTGTACCAGCAAACCCCGCTTCCACTCCTTGGTCTGAATGTCTCATTGTTTTTGAATAAGTTATATCCGTGGAAGGGGGAACAGGGTAGGGAAGGAGAGTTGGTATAGAAATAGAAATTGTAGCGGAATGAAATTTGGAACATAGACTCAATAAAGCCTCCTCAGATGAATCTAATGATTTTAATTATGAAAGTTGAACAATTCACCGGAAATATCCGTTTGGAAATCCGGTATAACAAATAAGACCATTTATAGTTGAACTAAGCGGCTGTTGATCTTTGAATTTACAATTGGTAAAATGTTTTCATAATAAATATAATAGTAAATTAGCGGATTTTAAAGGTAAGAAAAAACAAACTAACAAAATGTAATTGCAGTTAAATTTCAAAAATTATATTCTAGGTAAAAGAAAATAAATAAAACTGGCAAAGGAGAAATAATCAATATTATTAAATTTTAATTTATTACAAAAATAAGTTGACCTGTGGCCACACACAGAACCGACCGACGGTTTGAAATAAATTAATTTCCAGCTACAGAAACAATTTCAAATAATTTAAATGTATCTATTAACGCAATAAAAAACAGATATGGATATAACATAAATATTTTTAATTTTATTTTATTTATAATATAAAAGGAGGCGCTGGCTGTGACGTCATTAAGGGCTGAGTGACGTCATATAATTTTAAATTAGGAAAAAACTAATAAAGATGATTTTTCCCGAGGATAAAACAGATACAAAGTGCATGATTCGTGGAGATATGTAAAAAATCTCCTCATATGAAATTTGGTGTGAACATAACCCTTCCCTTCCTAGCGTTGATCGGTAATACTACCACTTCCGGTTCCCGGGTATACACCCAAAGTTGATCAATTGATCATACTGATGCATTAAGTAAATATACCAAATTTTATTAAAATCTTTTGAGCCGTTCAAGCTGTACACATCTATACGGACACACAGCGGACAGACGGACGGACGGAGAGACATATGCTAAAAATACTTTTTTTCTGTTAACAAAATGCATGATTCATGGAGATTTGTATTTAAAAATCTCCCCATATGTAATTTGGTCTGAAAACAATACCTCCCTTACTATCGTCGGTCGGTAAAAAGGCTAATAGTTTATTATTTTTAATTCAATATTAAAATAACTAATAATTGAAATCCTCTCTCTCTTTATTTTACTTCTGGAAACAATGTCTAGTGTCTGAAAAATGTTATCGGCTTTTAGCGGGTAATGGGTTTTCTCAACCGGTTGATTACCCGACAACAGCGCCCTCATGGCAATAACATTCTTCCGTCATTATACAATAATGTAAGTACTAAAGTTTTGAGGAGATTATTATTATATTAATTAAACTTCTTTCAAGTGATATTAGAAATAATATCATCCAAACTTTATCCATATTCTCTTCTTTATCATTTATTGTAATTTTCTCAACAGAATATTTATTATCACTAACACTTTATTTAAATAGAAATAAATAAATACTTTTTGTTAATTTTAAAACTTTATCATTGTTTGTTGTTGTTGTTGTTGTAATTATTCCAATTATTAAATTATAATATTCCCTTACCCACTATTCCGTGGTCAATGTGGGTGAGAAAAGGGGGGGGGGGTGAAAAGTAGGGTAGGTGACAGGAAGGGGGAGCTCATTCAACAATGGATAATAAATATTATTTTCATACGAGATCTATCCGAAAAAAATGAACAACCCAAAAAAAAAAAAAAGAAAGAAGAATTATTTAAGCGTTTGCAAATGGGAATAGCATCCATTGGGATTTTTTTTTTTATTATTTCCTTTGGCAAAGTGTTTGCAATTTGTTGAATACTTATTGATTTTCGACTGAAAGAGAGCACCGGCTCACTCCACGTGCCTATCCAATTGGCTCAACATCAGATTTATTTAATCATAGCCATATAATCAGAGGTATATTAATAATCCAACAACGAATTCACTGATTGACCAATAGGCAAAGAGAAATTAATTAATTTGCTTTCTCGTATTGATTCATTCAAGGTGGGGAGGATCTGATTAGTGCCGCGTGCACCAGAACAAGGTGGCTTATCCAATCAAACCCCCTCCCGCCCTCCCTCCCCCCCCCCACACACAAAAAAAAACGATCTTCCAAAAGGGAAGAAATTCAAATTGAAGATGAAAACTCGGTTGAAGTTGCTATGAAAAGGGTCGAGAATGGTTGTAGGGAGAAGGGTGGAGGAGATTGGGGGGGGGGGAAATGTGACAGTCGAGACAACACAATACACAACAAAAGTAAGCGCAGTGAACAAATTTTCAATTTCCATTCAATTTTTTTCTATGATTCAATCTTTCTTTACCATAACCCACAAGTTTTTTATATCATTTAACAGTCCCAAAATCAAAACATTTTTAGTTATGATTGTAAATTCTTATTTAAATTTTCAATAGATAATTACTATTTTTACTATCTCGCCAGAGATAGTATTACGAACACGAAAATTTTCAATGTCGAGATTTTGATGGTTTTATACGTTTTGAAGGTCCCTGAGTCATTTTCTCTAAGGTTGAGAAACATGTCTGGGTCTGTGTCTATGTATGTAGACAAGATTACGCAAAAACGGTTTGAGCTAGAATCATGAAATATGGTACATGTGCATCATTCAAAATTCGTAGATTTCTATCAACTTTTGAGAAATGTAGCTCAACCGGAAGAGGATCATTACCTACAACGTTTTGATTATTTTTTCCTCTAAAGTGACCGTAAAAATAAAGATATATGTTTGATAATTTTTCATATGATTAAAAATTGTACAAAACTACTACATATAGAATTTCAGCTTGATTGAATCGCTGAAAGTATCGGAATTAATTTTTTAACTCGTTGACTGGCAATCACGCGCCATCACGTGACGTGGTGCCATCAACAAAAAGCCAAGCATGCGCTGGTTTAATAAATATTATTTATTAATTTTAATTTTTAATTTATAATTAATTAAATTTAATTTAAATATAATATATTATGTTATTTAATTCAATTCAAATTGCGAGATAGTCGAGTGGAGACACTCCAGCTTATTACTATTATAAATACTAATTGTATCTATTCTACGTAATTTACCAGTTAATAAATTAATTTCTATTTCTATTTTTAATAAATGAAATTATATAAATCTAAAAGATATATAAATCTATTTAAAATTATAAACTATAAGATAAAAAATTAGTAAAATAAGTATATAATTAAATTAAATATGTATTTTTTTTTATATTATATATATATATTTCTTTCACAAGTGCGAATAAATTCAGAACTTGAAACACATGTTTAGATGAAAAAAAAAGTATTAAATAATTTGTTTATTTTTAAATACATTAATTATAATATAAATATGAATATATGTAGGTCTATGTTATATATATATTTCAAATTTAAATTTTGATAAATTTTATATTTCAGTCTATTTTTTTTTTTAAATTCTACTAAAATATTTAGTATTTTCGATGATGATACTGATAGTAAGACTAGGGGAGTTTGGGGGGAGATAAAGGTACAAACAGCCGCAAGCTGTTTGAGCGGCTGGTATAATAATAATATAGATAATTTGAAATTCTATATGAAAGACAAGGTAATAGATTTCAATTTTTTTTTTTTTTTTTTTTTTAGAAAAGATCATCTTTTATTGAAAAATTAATAAGAAATTTCTATTCGTTGAAAAAACAATTCTATTAAAGATTTTTGTTTGTCCATTCAATATTGTATGGCTTTTGTCATCGTTCATTGAAATATGAAAGCAAAGGAAAGGAAGTAAATAGAATGGCTGATGATCTCAGGGCATTCTATTTAAAATAGAAACGATCGCGGTTCTAATCAATGGCAATGGCAGCGAGAGAAGAAGGAATAAGAGAGAGAGAGAGAGAGAGAGAGAAAGAGAAAGATGAGAAGAAGTGGTTTGTTTCGGTTCGGTTAGGAATCCGGGAGGCGGTTGCCTGACATTTCATAGCGAGGCGTGTGCCACTATCGATTCATTAAGAAATATATATATCTATATATATATATATATAGATATTTTTTTATCTATTAAATTACATTTATGTAATCTAAATGGAAATGAAATTTGTTTTGTGTAAATAAACATTGTTTCATGTCAGTTAATAAAGGATGAATGAGATTAGTCAATAAGATAGAATCAAACAAACAAAGATAATAATTACGCTACGACAAAATGTTAATGTCCTTCTGTAAACAATATCTAATTGGATTTCTAGATTGCCTTCAATTTCTTTATGATACTTTATGGACTGTGATTTAAAAAAGACATTAAACCAATCCATTAGTTATGGGGTGATTTTTATGGGATTAGTAGTACATATCTCTCCCCTCTCGCCCCCCCCCCCACCTCCCACAACCTCTCTACCCCTTTTTTAGTTGCTCTTCGAAAAGCAATTAGTAGAGTAACGCTTAATTTAATTTCCAAGCTAAATCAGGAGCAAAGAAAAATAAATAAACAATTTTTTTTTATGCCGGACTCATATGATTTTGTATTTTTGAACAAAAACAAAAAAAAAATTAAAAACAACGGTATTTTATCATTTTAATAATTATTATGCAATACATTTGAAAATAAATTTTATAAACAAAAAAAAAAAAATTGATAATTTGTTTGATATCACAAAAAAAATCATTTTATGTATTTTAATGTTTATTTACTAATTATTACAGAATTATATTTGTTTAAATGTATATTTAGAAAAGATCAAGAAATCAATGATGTTTCTAATTAATTATTAACAGTTCTCGCCGACTCCATAATTTGTCTATTTATTTTATGTGGCGGCATAGGCCACCGGTGGTACACGCCGGCGGTAACGTGTTAAAAAATAATAAATAGTTTGTTAAAGAAGAATATACACTCTAGAAATATTTTATATTCGTTTTTAACTGTAATTTCACTTTCATAAGTTCACTTTTTATTTCAGTTGTCTGGGACTGAATGCAATTGTTTTTTATTTATGCTGAAAAAAGACCGGCTGCTTAATATATTTTTTTAAAAAATAATTTCAGGTATATCACAGGTTTTTTTTTTTTTAAAAAAACCTGTTTCTTCCTGGTTGCATGCATTTTTAGATGAAAAATTTAGGGGAATGAGTTATTCTACTCTCGAAAATAAATTTTAAAACGTTGACCTTATCAGCTGATTTTATGGGGAAGAGGTTAAAGTTATATAATATTATATAATATATATATATATATTTAATAATTGTCCTCCTTTCACCCTCCCTTTTAGAATTTTTCATATCTGTTCATAGGCTATAAATTTTATTAACCGCAGAAATGAATTTTTAAAAATTTGATATAAACATGTTGTCATTCGGCAGCGCAAAGAATACAAAAAAGCATGTTTATAATATTTATATTTTGATTTTGATTTTTCTAATATTTACAATATTTCAATTAATTAATTTTTAACTTACATTTTCTCTTTTAATTTTTAAGATTATATATACATGTTGTGATTCATCACCGCAAAGAATACAATAAAAAGAACGTCTACATATCAAATTATAAAAAATTAATTTCTGAGGTTATTGATTAGATATTAATAATATTTATAGCCTATGAACAAATAGAGATATGCAAAAATATTGTGATGTAATTTCATCGAAATCGGTTCAGCTAATTTTCAGTCTAACATGAGAATTTCCGGACAGACAGACAGACATGAAAAATTCTAAAGTCACTTTTGGATTCTAGAGATCATGAAACGAGAAGATATGCAAAAAATTTAAATTCTGAGCAATGTGCAGACAAAAACCTTTTTTTTTATATATATAGATTATATAATATATATATATTTAATAATTCTCCTCCTTCCACCCTCCCTTGGAAGAATTTTTGTATTTGAATTTTGTATTTATTTTTAATAATTATTATTTTGTTAAGATTCTATATATAAAGTTCTATATATCTAAGTTAAAGTAGAAAAAAAAGAAAGAATTCAGTTCTGAATTTCTTGATATGGATCTCTCTCTCCCCTTCTCTCTCATTAGTAATGATTTATTTCAATTATTAAAATTGTGTCTCCATTCAACATTTAATTTCAAAATATGAATTGATCCTTTCTTTTAGATTGTTTTTGAAATCCCAAGAAAAATAAAAAGAAAAAAAAAACTACGACCGAGGTTGATTTTTCTATCTCGAATATGGATTAAACTTAGAATCGTGGCTTTTGGTGGCGGAACAAAGCGCTTGCCCCCTCCCCCAACTCTCCGTTCAAAAGAAGGAGATCAGATTGGCCGGGATGAAGGGCGTCTTGAGGTTGACCAATGATCCGAGGGCGGCTGCTCTCCACCGACGAGGGGATCCGATTTTATTTTCTCGCTGAAAAAGGATGTCGTTTTAGGGTGGCGCCGACCGGGCTTTTTATTCCATTTCGGGTCAAGTCACGTTTCTTCCCACTCGGCTTTTGATGCCCTCCCCTCCTCCATCACCACCTCACTTTCTCTCCACAATACGGTTGACTTTTCTATCATCCAACCATTTTTTTTTATTCCATATCAACTTTACTTCAAGAGATTTATTTATTGTATTTATATTTAATTATTAGAGATGGAATTAATTACAGTGAACGCTCTATATAAGCAACCAGTCTATAAGCAACATAGGTATAGAGATACAAGCAATTTATTATGTTCAACTGTTCTGTATAAGCAACTTATTTTTTTTTAAAGCTAAATATTTATACAATTTCTCCCTATAAACAACTTTTCCAAAAATAAACGTTTTTATTGAAATTGGTTCAAGTGAGTTGCTTCTATAGAGCGTTCACTGTATTACCAGGATAGATATTATATAATATATTAATTCTCTATCCAAGTTTCTTTAAAAAAAAACTGATGAATTTAAAAATCAAATTTTATTTTTTTAACACAGTATCAAATTCAAAAATTAATTTAATTTATAAACTAAATTGTAATAAATTAAAAAGAAAATTTTATATATTATTATTATATTATTGAAATTCATTGATTAAGAAATAAAATATTTATTTGTTTTAATTAAATGGAAATTAATATTTATTTTATATCCTAAAATTAATCCATCTAACTATAATATTAGAAAATATATCTATTGGATTATATATATAGAAAGAGAGATATTATACTAATAAATGTAAATACATGTTTACTATAAAAATAGTGCATTAAATATTTAAAGCAGTGGCCTTTTTTTTACCGCGGCACACTTTTAACGGTATAAATATTTGGCGACACCCAAACAAAAAGATAAGTGTAAAAGTTATTTACTTATTTATCTGAGCCTGATCGCAAAAACATTTTACCTCTTTTTTTATGAATCATATTGAAAAAAGTCGGAAATGTTTAAGAGCCTGATCGCAAAAACATTTCACCTTTTTTTACATACATATTAAATAAATAAATACTTTTTCTTAATTTGAACTCTACATTTGTAAAATTTGGCGGCATATTTTGAAAATCTCACGAAAAATCGTGCCGCTGCACAATGGTTAAGAATCACTGATTTAAAGGAACTTAATATTTTTTTATTTTTTTAGATATGTTAATATCCTGTTCATCATCGTCTAGACAGGTTTTCATATAGAATCCCTTTTTAGAGGTAGCAAATGAAATTTGAAACTTGACTTCTTTGAATTTCACAACCAGAGTGGGGGTAAATTTCAATTGAATATATTTAAAATAAATTTTATAAAATATTACAAAAATTCTAACTATTTAATTTGTTTTATCTTCTATTTCCTATTCTAATTTTTATAAAGATGGAATCATTTAATGATTAAATTAATTACAATGCCATTTTTTTTTTGTTTTATTCAATTGGATGTTTAGTTTTATGGTATAAAATTTTACTCGGTTTTTTTTTTATCGAAGACTTTCTAAAAGAACATTTATAAAATAGGCAAGGGCTTTTGTGCTCCTTGATGTGAACAACCGACATGGAGGGGAAAGCTTGGGCGATTAAATGCGAATACGAAGATTTCAATCGATTAGGGTGAGTGAAAAAAAAACATACTGCCTTTATATTAACCCCACACCATGAAACGTTTCGGATGTAATTGCTATTAATGAAAGAGAATGAAGGTTCAGTAGAGAAGTATATTAAGATCTCATGGATATTTCTATTTAAATCAACCTCGGAACAATTGTATTCGTTTTCTCTACTATTTTACTAATATCAAATAATATTGGAGGTATATTATTTCCAGGGACAATATTAATAGGAAATTTAGGAAACTTTGGAAAAATTATTTGGTTTGAAAAAAGAAACTTCTTTTTTACTATCTACTAATACTTACTATAGATAGTATTGCGATCACGAAAATAAAAAAAATGTCGAGATTTTGATGGTTTTATACGTTTCGAAGGTCCATGAGTAATTTTCACCAAAGTTAAGAAAAATGTCTGTCTGTCTCTGTTTCTCTCTCTCTCTCTCTGTGTGTGTGTGTGTATGTATGTATGTATGTATGTATGTATGTATGTGTGTAGTCAAAACGGTTTGAGCTAGAATAATAAAATTTGATATACGGCATTATTCAAAATTCGTAGTTTTCTATCAAGAGAAATTTAGCTCATTCGGAAGAGGACCATTACCTAACATGTTTTGATTTTTTTCCCTCTAAACAGACCGTAAAAATAAAGATATATGTTGGATAGTTTTTCACATGTTTATAAATTGTATAAACTGCTATATATAGAATTTCAGCTTGATTGAATCACTGAAAGTACCGGAATTAATTTTTTAAATTTGAACGTTTTTTTTTTAAAAGTTTTTTTAAGTTTAAATTTAATATATGTTAATTAATTAGTTGAATTGAATAACAATACGTACTGTAAATTTAAATTTTATTAATTAATTAATTCATCCACAATTCAATTTTACTTAATTTATAATTTAATTATAATTCAATTTAAATTATATAAGTTAATAATAAAATTAATAAAATTTAAATTTGCGAGATAGTCGACTGGAGACCCTCCAGATTTTTTATATTATTGGGATTTTTTTTTAAAAACGTTTCAATATTTCTATAAAAATGAATAGAAAAAAAAAATTATTCTCATGTTTTTGATTATAGTTTGGGAATGTGAATGATTTTACTGTATCTATGTAACGTTATTTCGGTCTATAAAATATAAATATAGATAATATTAATTATTTAATAATAATAATAATAATAATGATAACAATAATAATACAATAGAACAAAATAAAATAAATAATGTAACTGGCAAAAATGTTTAAGGACCAAAAACCAAAAAAATAAATAAATAAATAATAATAATATTAAAATTTTCAATAATTATTATATCTGAGTTCAATGAAGTGTTTAATCTTTTTTTTTTTATTTGTAATTTTTTTTTTTTGATATAATGCCGTAAATAATTTTTTTTATAAATTATGAAATAAATGTAATTTTGTAACTATTTTTAATTGAATCGTTAATTTAGTAGTTTAGCAATAATAGTTAGAAATGATCAATTAAATTACAAGTACCTTAATCACATAGTGACATTGACAGTGATATATATATATATATATATATATACATTTATATGTCATTATGAGTAGAAAATTAACTTATATCAGATGTCAAATTATTTACCTTTCAAGAGAGCATTTTTAAGATTAGAATGTTTAAGTGGAGTGATGGATTGAAAAAATCTCATTTTAAAAACGGATTGAAAAAAGGAGAGTGGTAGGGATAGAATAGAAAATAGATATTGATATTCGCGCGACAAGAATTAATTAATTTTCATTGATACATTCATGTTGATTTGAAAACTTGCCCTTGTGGACAATTACCACCCCCTTCCTCCTCTCCCCCTCCTCCCTTTTCCTTCTCACCTACCCCCCTCCCCTCCCCTCTATCAAACAGCTCCATGTTTCTCTCTGCTGGTTGCCTGGGTGATGTAAATTTTTTTCCCTCTTAGCGAAGTTGTAGTAGCAAGATGTGGATTGAGGCGGTGATAATCAGCCCGAGTGGGGGTCGCAATTTCCGATGGGCCCGGCGACACTTGTCACTGGCAGTCGATTTAACACGAGGTCCCGTTGTGGGGTTGGGCCCCGTGCCAAAGGGCAGATGCCACACTGATACGGGCTGCCATGTCGATATACTCCCATCCTATCAGTCCCTCGGCCGCACAATTGCTACTGATAATTTTTTTTTTTTTTTTTTTTTTTTTCCCGATTTCGTCCCAATTTTTACTTTTATTGTGATTTCTCGTGGGAACTTTTTCCATAAATCATTTGAAAACGAGTTATTTCTTGAATGCCGATTGATGATCGGTTCGTGCGCGCCTTTGGAGGGTGACTTCCGGATTGAAAAAGAATTTATTTGTCTGGAAGGGTCACGCCCGGGGATAGGTTGGTTGCCTTCAGGCACCTCATCACTTGAATTGTTTCCATTGCGATTGTCAGGCATAGCATTGGAATCAGTGCATGGCTCTTAACAGATAACATCCCCTCCCGAAGAATCTCTCCTATTAAAAAAAAATAGGAGAATACCACGAGTATATATATATATAAAATCAAAACATCCACATTATTTGTAAATATTATTTATTAAATTAAAATAATAATAAATAATAAACAACGTTTCGATTGCTCCGACTCAGTTCGCTTGAGTCGGAGCAAACTTACAGTACTTGAGAACGATTGAGGAATAAGCAATCAAAACGTTGTACAAGTATTATTTTAATTTAATAAATAATATTTAGAAATATTGTGGTCTTTAAATACACCTCCCTTTAATAATTATAACAAAAACCACAAAAGTTTTAATAAATAGAGTAGTGATAAATCAATATCCACACTTTTTATTTATGTAATTCAATTAATAATTAATAAATTTAATATTATTTGGATTTAGTTAATAATATAATAAATAATATAAATATTAAGTTTAAATTTAATACAGTTAATAAATTTCATATGATTTAAATAAAGAATTTTGCATTTTAACATTAAATCTATTGTAATAATTGATGAAGGCCGATATATATATATATATATATATATATATAGGGTGAATATTTAAATACTTAGGACATTTCGAATTTTTTTTTTTAAAAAAAGACAAAACGTTTTCTGAACCAGGCTCTTAAACATTTCTGACTTTTTTTTCTAAATTTTTTCAATTTGGTTCTAAAAAAAAAAAAAAAAAAAAAAAGTAAACCTTTTGTCCCGGTTTGGTGTTTTCGAAATATGGTCACCCTATATATATATATGGTATCTGTAAATTCACTCTACCCCCCTTCCTAGTGCTCATCATGTAATTCGCCAAATACGCGAATTAATCCCTTCATGTTTTTCAACTTGTAAAATTACTTTAAGACATAAGTGATAAAAATGCTTAAGTATATGATATTAAATTATACATACAACTGCTATATAAATTTTTTAAAAAAAAAAGATTAATAAATTGTTTAACATTTTATATATTATTTCATATTTTCCATTAACCAATGGTAATAAGATTATTTAAAATAGCTTAGTAACTAATAAAAGTAAATTTAAAAATAAAAAAAATAAATAAAAATGAAAATTAAGAAGTAATTAAAACAATGATTCGTTTGTTTTCAGATTACTGCTTGAAATATTACTGTGGGTCTGTTGTATCAAGTACAAAGAGCTTATTTTCTAATAAATACCTAAATAAAATGAGTAGTTAAAATGTTGAGAATATTTAGAAAAAAGGCGACAGAGATTAGAAATTATTGCTTTTTTTTTAAATCATGTATTTTCAATTGGAATATTTAAAGAAATGAAATAAAATTATTATAATTGTTTTTATTTTTTTCACTTCCCCTCCCTTCTCTCTTTTGCTTCAGTTTATTTATTTCATTTTGATCCTTAAGTTAGAGAATCCAATGGTGTCTTTTGAGGGTGGTGCTAAGGGGTGGCATTTTTTGGAAGAGAATCGCGAGGCCCTTCGAATGGACCCGGGCAGCTCAGCCATTCTTTTCAATTCCAATCTCGTTTTATTATCAAGCGTCCTTTTCAAAAGGCGAATCAGATCCAGAATCGCATTCAGAGAACGACAACGACACGCTCTCCCGGACACGAGTTATCATCGAATTGAATTTCTTTAAAACGTAGTGCGGGGTCGGGGAAGCCCCTTGGGGCCCACTCTTCTTGCGGCTCTCAAAGAAGCAGAAGGTGGGGCGGGGCGCGCCCGCCACCCGAAAACGTATTTTTCTTTTCCATCCAATGAAAGTTAAAAAAAAAATCCGATGACCTCCTCAAGAAACTCAATTACCATTTTTTTTTTAATTATAATGTAAAGAATAATAATAATAAGCTCCACTCGACTATCTCCCAATTGGATTACATAACATAATATATTATATTTAAATTAAATTTAATTAATTATAAATTATAAATTAAAATTAATAAATAATATTTATTAAACAAGCGCAGGTTTGACTCTTTGTTGGTGGCACCACGTCACGTGTTGGCGCGTGATTTGCAGTGTTAAAAAATTAATTCTAGTACTTTATATTTACGTTACATTTATTTTTACGGTCACTTTAGAGGAAAAAAAATCAAAACGTTGTAGGTAATTCCGATTGAGCTACATTTCTCAAAAGCTGATAGAAAACTATGAATTTTGAATAATGCCCGTATAACAAATTTCATGATTTTAACTAAAACCGTTTTTGCTTAATCTTGTCTACATACACATATACACATACACACAGAGACATTTTTCTCAACCTTAGTGAAAATGATTCAGAGACCTTCAAAACGTAAAAATACATCAAAATCTCGACATCTCTGGCGAGATAGTAAAAATCTTTTTAAGATTCATTTAATTGAATGATTGATTGAATTAATATATACAATCGGTTTATAATGTGTTTCTAATAAATACTTTCAGGGTAAAATATAACAATTCATTTTTTTTACGTTATACTATGGGATGAATATTTCAAAGGGAGAAAAAAAAGGTCAATTGATGAAAAGAAGGGTGAGCTCAACCAGGCAACTTGGATTTCTTTAGAAGTCAATAGAGGAGGCATATTTTTCTATTTATATATAAATATCGCTACATATATTTCCATTTCATCGTGGAGGAGGGGAGAAGAACGGATCTGATCTCCAATTTCTACTGTCACTCTCCCATCCTATTTTGTTTTATGTTTTTACTAAGATGATTTAGTATATTAAAATAAAAAAATAATTAATTTTAATATGAATAAATTTAATATGATTATTATAATTTATTGAATTAATTATATATTAATTAAATACACATTTAATTATTTTTTATTATAAGTTATTGTCTTTATTTATTTATAGTATATTCAAAATATATATTATTTAGAATCATAAGGGAAAACGTGCTGGAGATTAGCGAGAAATTGATTTATAGGGAATCCAATTGGGAAAAGGCCGGTGGATAGATAAAAGACGCAGTGGGCTTACATATATAAAATATTCCAATAGTTTGTATAGAATCCATGGAAATGAATTTATGCCTAATATATAAAAAAAATTCCAATTTAATATCTTAATTAAATTTGATTAGAATTTATATAATAAAATTTTATTTTTTGTTAAAATTCATTTTGATAGATCAGTGATTCTCAACCACTGTGCCGCGGCACTTTTGTGTGCCGCGAGATTATCAAAATGTGCCGCAAGATTTTTAAAATGTGCAAATTTTAGAAATGTAAAGTTCAAATTAAGAAAAAGTACTTATTTATTTTATATGTATGTAAAAAAAAAGGTAAAATGTTTTTGCGATCAGGCTCTTAAACATTTTCTACTTTATACAATATGGTTCTAAAAAACATAAGTTGACCTGTGGCCAGGTCCGAACCGACCGGCTGTTTGAAGTAAATTAATTTCCAGCTACAGAAACAATTTCAAATAATTTTAATATATCTATTAATGTAATAAAAAACAGATATGGATACATAAATAATAAATATAAACATTTTTAATTGTATTTTATTTATAATATATATGCAAGACCAGGCTGTGACGTCATGAAGGGCTGGATGACGTCATATAATTTTAAATCAAGAAAAAACTAATAAATATGATTTTTCTCGAGGATAAAACCAATACAAAGTGCATGATTCGTGGTGATATATAAAAAAATCTCCTTTGGTGTGAAAATAACCCTTCCCTTCCTATCGTCGATCGCTAAAACTACCACTTCCGGTTTCCGGAATTGCACCAAAAGTTGATCAATTCATCCCACTGATGCATTAAGTAAATATACCAAATTTCATCAAAATCGGTTGAGCCATTCAGGCTGTACACATCTATACGGACGGACAGACGGACAGACGGACAGACGGACAGACGGACGGACAGACATCATGCTAAAAATACTTTTTTCTATTTAGAAAATGCATGATTCGTGGAGATATGTAAAAATCTCCACATGTGAAATTTGGTGTGAAAACAATACCTCCCTTACTATCGTCGGTCGGTAAAAAGAAAAGATAAAATGTTTTTTTCAATATTGTAAATAGGTAAATAACTTTTACATATATCTTTTTCTTTGTGTGCCGGCATATTTTTAAACCGTTAAAAGTGTGCCGCGGTAAAAAAAAAGGTTGAAAATCACTGTGATATATATTTTAACAGAAATTGTTTAAATAGTAGTGAATTATATTCATAAATAAAGGTATATATTTTAAACAATTAGATAAAGTATTTATTTGTTCAAGGAATTCAGAAATATATTTTAATATCTTTAATATTTTCTTTAAAATATTTCATCTTGATCAAAATAAATAAAAAATAATTTTTGTTTAAAACAAATCCTTTATTTTTTATTAATCTCATTTCTGTCATTTATTTTAAATATTATTCTAATAACAACTGATACCAAAGAAAAATTATGTAGTCTGATATTGAATAGAAAAGATTATAATAAAAAATATAAATATTAAAAAAATGTCAAAGAAATAAACTCTTTTTAATTTTTTTTTTTTATAAACACAAATATTTGACATCAAGCATAAATAAAGATAAGATATGTTATTTCGCTGACAGAGACTACATTTTTTGATTATAAGTTAAAATATTTTGAAATACTAATAGATATAGGCAGGGACGTAAATATAATACTATTAAATAAATAAAAAGAAGTATTTATGGAAATGGAAGACTCCACGCAGGCTGGGGAACAACGTGTTTAAGTCACGGACGTAACAAGAGAAATTCCGGAGAGAATGAGATTCATCTTGTCTAGATGGTCAATATTTTTGGAAGCTACTTGAAATAAGAAATAGTGACATTCCATCAATAAAATCAAGATAAATGTTGAGAGGATCCGTTGTTTTGATCATACAACACCTCTATCTCACTTAGACGGTAACCAACTTTATAGGTGAAGTTCGTTGAAAAAAACAGAGGTTTATTACTATCACGCCAGAGATAGTATTTGAGATCACGAAAATTTTCGATGTCGTGATTTTGATGTTTTTATGTTTTGAAGGTCCCTTTCACTAAGGTTGAGAAAAATGTCTGTCTCTCTCTCTCTCTCTCTCTGTGTGTGTGTGTGTGTGCAAAAACGGTTTGAGCTAGAATCGTGAAATTTGGTATACGGGCATTATTCAAAATTAGTAGTTTTCTATCAACTTTTGAGAAATGTATCTCAACCGGAAGAGTGTCATTACCTACTACGTTTTCATTTTTTTTCCTCTAAGGTGAGCGTAAAAATGAACATATATGTTTGATAGTTTTTCACATGATTAAAAATTGTATAAAACTGCTATATATAGACTTTCAGCTTGATTGAATCACTGAAAGTACCGGAATTAATTTTGAATGATTGCCAATGACGCGCCAGCACGTGACGTGGTGCCATCAACAAAGAGCCAAACACGCGCTGGTTTAATATATATTTATTAATTTTAATTTATAATTTAATTAAATAAATTTAATTTTAATATAATATATGTTCTTTAATCCAATTCAAATTGCGAGATAGTCGAGTGGAGACACTCCAGATTTATATATTATTACATTATATTACAGGGGTGGCCAACACGTCAACCGCAAAGTAGCCCGCGAAGCCAAAGTTGGAAAAGTTAAAAGGTAAAGGACATGATTTTTCCATGGGAGAGGGAAGGCAGAAAAAATCATGAGCTCACGTGAGGGCAAGAACGCCAATCCCTGAAATAGAATTCTTTTCTACTGGGATTATAGAAAAGAATCTAACCGTTACCCAGGATATTATTTTTAAATTTATTAAAAATTAATTTTACATTTCATGAAACTTATTCAATTTTTCTTATTGCTTCATATATAAAAATAATAAAATTATTTCCTTCCTTTTCAAGTAATTTTTATGTTATTTTAAGTTATTTATTTTGGAATATAAAATTTGAAAATAGAATAGAATAGCAGGAAAAAATGTTTCAATGTTAACATACAAAAAAGAAGGAATGATTGGGATGGAAAAGTTGGTTAAATCGATTTAGTAAAATAATTCGTATTAATTTATTTGTCGTATAATATGTAGTATAATTAAATTGTATATAATTTCATTTAACGAAGGGGAAATAATATAATTTAAATGAAAATAAAGTCAAAGGCAGTTGAATCTCATCCATTGGGGGTAAGCAAGAGATTGCTATGCTGTCCCCTTCAAGGTCACCGAGAAGCAAAGCATTGGAGGTGGGGGCGAAATTTATTAAATATATATAATTAATATATCAGTAAAAAGTTAAAAATCTATATTTTATAAAATTAAAATTTTATTTGAATCTTTTCTAAAATTTATTAAACTTCATTTAAATTAATAGGAATAACTAAATTTACAATTAATTCTTGATTGAGGGATGATTTCGGTGGTGACGCCGGTCTACCTCCCCCTCCTCTCATATCCATTCCAAAATGAAGTATTTATTTTAATTGAAGTTATAAATTTAAATGAAAAATAACAGCCCTTCCATTTACAATTTTTTTAATAAATGATTGACTAGATATTATAATAAGAAAGGTAATATTTTCAAAATTAGTGATAGAATCGATTTGAAATCTAAAAAGGGATGATTTGAAAATATAAGATAAAATAAATAAATAAATATTAATGTATATGTATATATATATTTTAATTTTCTTTTGTATTTTTATTATCTAAGGAATTAATTAATTAACATAATACTAATAAAATTAATTAATATTCATAATAATTAATTTTTAAATAATATTATATTAATATTTATAATTATATTATTAAAAATCTAAAGAATAAAATTATAAAAAAATAAACAAATTGAAAGATTTGAACTCAGACAAAAGAATTACAAGTCTTTGCCCAATCCGATGCGACTGTTTGATCAACTATTAAAAACATAGGAAAGAAATTCACTTGAAGGCTACGAAAATTCAGCCCATAAGCAATACATGGCAAAGACTTTATTCATTAAATATTGATTAAACAAAGAAAAATGATCATGGAAATAGTTATAATACAAGAAATACAAGAATCAAAAATAATCTTGTATTGAGAGAAGAGATATGCAAAGAATAATCATTTAATATAATTAATCAAAAGATTCGACGTCATCAACATGGCAGCCGAAATCACATTGCATCTGTCAAAATTCAAAAATTAATATTTAATTAAGGAAGCATCATAAAATTATATAATGCTAGTGAAAATGAATCTACATTGAATAACGAGTATTTTGATATGCGTTTTATATATTGTTATCAGAAAATGTTTATTTCAAGTGTAAACATGATACCAAACAAAAATTAATTATAATTTTCATTTATATTTCACTAAAAATCCATTTTATTGAAAATCTGGCGAAAATTCTGTTGTATCTTTTTACTTTTATTCATTTTTTATGAAATTTTGTTATTAATTTGTATAAAGTGAATCCAATTGAATAGAAGTGTTTCTGCTAATTGTCCAAAATGTTCAATAAATAGGAGTTCCAAATTTTCTATTAGTATGAAGCGTTGAGAGGTGGGTCCTCTCAGAGGCAGTTATAACATATGTCTCACTCGTAAATTAAAGGGTTTTGCTAGTCGAAAGATTGACGTAATCTGGATATATTTGAATCAACCCCCTTCGGGGGTTGATTCAAATATATATAGGAGACTCTAAAGAGTCTCCTATAAGAGATAAGATTTCAATTTTTTTTTCTTTTTAATGAAGGTATGCTAGGTATTCTCCTTCATCCAAATAAATTTGATTTTTTGAATGATCAGGGGAGGGGGGGGGAGAGTAAGAGTAAGTGAATGGATGGAAAGGCGTCAATGGGTAAAGGACATGATTCCTCCAGGTAGCAGAGGGATTTAGAAGAAATCATGAGCTCACGTGAGGGCAGGGATGCCAATCCCTGAAATAGAATTCTTTTCTACTGGATTTATAGAAAAGAATCTACTCGCTACCCGGGATATTATTTTTAAATTTATTAAAAAATAATTTTAGATCATAATCTTACTATATGTTATTACATCTTTTATATACCATATATTTATATTTTTCTTATCCCGATAATTTATATACTTTTTATCCAAGGGCTTCCCTTTCTCAATACACCGTTTAGTCCTAGACTACTCTTCTCTACCCAAATTTCGGCTCTACCTCCGCCCTCCTCTCATATTTATTTTAATTGAAGTTATAAATTTAAATGAAAAATAACAGCCCTTCCATTTACAATTTTTTTTATTAATATTATTATAATAATTAAAACTAACATATCTTTCATATATCTAAGAACATAGATAAATATATTATTGATTTAACCTTTCTATATTTTAGTATTTGAGTACATAATTAATAATATATAATTTTTTCCCATTTTTTAGCACTTTATTACAAACATATTATATATTTTAATTTTTTTATTCGTTGATCAAAAATAATATAAATATAAAATATATTTATTTATTACTTAATAAATAGATTTTGGAAACTAATAAGCAAAGATAAATATCCAAATATTTGGACAATGGTTGCTCGTTTCAATTCCTTCTTTGGCTCCACATATTTATGTGAATCTGCATTTTCTTATATGAATGCGATCAAAACAAAACAGCGATCGCAAATAACGGATCCACATTTAGAGTCATGCTTAAGAATTGCTTTAAGTTCATAGGAGCCAAATTTTGAGAAACTTGCTGCTCTTATGCAATGCCAGGTTTCATCCAAATAAAAATTGTATGCTTAAAATTTGTTTTGTTCGTATTTATTTCTTAACATTGTATTTTTTAAAATTTTAATAAATATTGTTAGAATTCATAAAATAAAAATTATATCGTTGGCTTAGATTGCAAACCTGCTAACTCATATTCAGCATATTTTGCACAACTTTCTTAAAACGCATAACTTTTTTGCTTGTCACGTGATTTCAATTAAATAGGTGCATAATAGCGGTGTTTCATAGCCAATGTAAGGTGTTTTTCTCTTTCTAATAGTGTGAAAATGTAATTTTTGACCAAAAGTGGAGGTTTGCAATTTAAATCGGCGATATAATGACTTCTTTAATTATCTTCTAAAATTTTAAAATTATTTGCCCATATCCCCATAGTCGACCGCAGACTATATTTTATTGAAAAAGTAGCCCCTAAAAGCTAAAAGTTTGGCCACACCTGTTATATTATGTTTTTATGTTCTTATGAGTTTACAAATTTTTTTCTCTTTGACAAGCGGATTTTAATTTATCAATTTGTTTATTTTCTTTTTTTTTATAATTTCTGTGTTGTTCAATAAAATTTTTCATGGGGGAAAATAACAACAAACCCCTCAAACCCTTACGTTGGAATTGATTCATGAATAATTATGTAGAGTAACTAACTATCTTTATTTTCCATTTATTATTAATAATTTTCCATTTTAATTACTATTTTAGTGAACTGAACCGAGATTTATTGTAGCTGACCTGTATATAATATTATGATAAGAAATATAATGAGAGGGAAAGACATCTAGTTATGCTAGTAGTTTTACAAATGAATCGAAACCAGATTAAATTCTTCGAACTTGTTCTTGACTTTTAATTAAGTGAAGTTTTCTTAAAACTCATGATGAAGTTTTTTTTTTTTTTTTTTTACTTTCTGGATCAATCAAGATGTCCAATACGCCTTGGACCATAAGTTCTTCCCAAAAAAGAGAGAAGAAGTCGTTGAAGGGTGGGGTAGGTATGGTTCTTAAATAGAAGGAGGAGGAGGTAATAATTAGAAAAGTTTTTTTTTTAATCTCGTGTCTGGAAGCTGATTACGATTCGATTCTCCCGTGCCGGTGGCTGTCAATCATAGGCATGTCGAACGCTTTTGTTTATTTGATTATTCGATTCCTGATTGGGATTAGTCATGGAATGGCCTGTCACGGGGGGCTGCTGTAGCCGCCAAGGGAGCCGGGAAGTTCAACAGCCAGTTCCGGGGTTTTGTTGCGGAGACGGTAGTTCATCGGGGCCCAAGAGCCATGCTTCTTGACGTCGTAATTATCATGCAATCCCCTTCTTCTTCTCCCGCTTACACCCTAAACTCATTTGCCTCTCGCTGTTCCCGCCCTCCTTAACCCTCCCCCCACCCCTCATTCCTCGTAACTTTATAATAGAACTGCTTGAAAGCGCGCTAAAACGCGGACAGCCGTCTGAGATAATGTACTGCAGCGAAATGATAAATTCCGCTTCTTTTCCCGGGTTGTTCCATTTTAATGTCTTTGTGTATGATGTCGGTCTTTAAATTTCAATTTAATTTCCAACTTTACAAACACCTCATCAGTCATCTTCAGGCTTGCTTTAATTCAACGTTTCATTAGGTTAAAATTTAATCAGTTGGAGGAGGAAAAGATATAAAGTAGATGCTTACTCAAATGCCATTGCCAGTTGCTCGGTTTTGTCTTCTCACCCCAAAAATAGGACCATCATACCAAAGCCACTTAATCATTCCGTTGACAATTATTTTCACTACAACATTTATTCAACTAAAAATATTTTCTCCATTGCTTTTCTATTTCAATAACATTTCATCATTTTCTTAAATGTAAAATTAAAAAAAAAAATATAGCGAATTCTTTTAATCTATGAAAATGATAATTACTCCCACTCCTAATTAATCTTCCCAGTCAAATTGGTCAGAATATAGTTAGTTATTCCTAGTCGGTGGAAGTATACTATGATTATTGATAAAAATGTATTTTATATTATTTATTTTTTTATAAATATTTTATATTTATATAATATATAAATACATGGTTCACCGAGCTTTAAAAAAATTATTCCTTATTAATATTTAAGATTAAGATTATTATTTAATTTACAATAAATAAACGACAAAATATATGAAACAATTTCAAATAAATTAAAAGAACATAGCCCTTAAACGTACGTATTAATGCACTTGAAAGAAAGAAAAGTATGGCCTGTGGATATAACATAATATATATTTCGTTATTTGATTACAAATCATTATTAAATAAAATAATATTTTAATTTTATTTTATTTATTATTAAAATGTTTTTATTATGAAAATTCCTATTTCAAATTAAGAAAAAAAATTAACAAAGATGAGTTTTCCCGAGGCTGAAACCAATACAGATCGATTTTTCTATATAAAAATTATCCAAGGTGTGAATTTCAAAAAAATCCTTCGAGCGTATTAATATTTCAAAAATACAAATATATACATACAATGTTTGCTAGTATAATAAGATAAAATATATAAATATAAAATATGTAATACATATAAAATAATATAATAAATTATATAAAATTATATTAAATTTATATTTATAAAATTGTATATATATATATATATATATATAAATGTAATACATACTATGTATAATTTCTTGAAACCACAAAATAATAAAAATAGTAGAAATAATAATAATAATGATAAATAAATAAACAAAATAGATCCAATTTGGAATAATATATATTTTAAAATTCTAAAAAAAATTTTAATAAAATAAAAAATCAGACAAAAAGGATAAATTATATTAGCTCTGAAATTTGATTTTTTTTTTATCGATTCGCAATTCTTGGCTAACATCTCGTGTGGGTCCCTTATCAGCCTGGGAGCACTGGCTCATTAAGATTAACTCTTGAGACCGACCACACTGTCTTCCTATTAAACCTTAATTAGCACATCGCCTCTTGTCTCACTTCCGGTCAGAATGTAAACCCACTTCCTTTCCTTTTCAAATCACACATGTCCGATGTATAAATCAATCACAAAATTTTATTAAGACCTTACTAGTGATAACAACAATCTTGTGGAAATTATGTATGGTTATCTAAGATTAATATAATATGGACAATTCTAATAGTATTCGATTGTAATTCATAAATAATTTGAAAACATCTTTAATTATATATAAATATGGTAAAATATGATATAAACTAGTTATGAATGAGGAGCCATTTAATAATGTTTGATTGACTAATTCACTAATTATTCACTTATTCACTATTTTTCGGTTTCTATAAGTTCGGTTTGGATATAGGAAAATTATTTAATTAATTAATTTTTTAATCTTCTTATATCCAAACCGAACTTATAAAAAAAAAAAAGAAAAATATTGGAGCCCTCTGGTGGTCAAATAATAAATCATAGAAATAGAATATCAATGGATTTATATGCAAACTTTAATAATTTTAATCTCGTAAACTAGAAGCGACCGCCATATAGTGCTTAAGGAAAGTTTGTTTTTTAATCAAAATAGGAATCGACTGGTAAAGTTTTATCCAAATCCATGGTACATCGGTTAGACCAAACAATTACCATATATATCATTCGAATGATAAGTACAAATTTTACATTCAATTCAATTATTTTTGAAAAAAAGTTTATTTGATGCAGTTTAAAAACAAATATTATTTGTTTTTCTGATAGTAAAAGTTTCAAAGATTCATATTTTCATATCTTTCATTATATTAATAATAACATCTATACCAAATTTACAATTAATTGGATGTGTTTAAATCATAGTTTCGATGAAAATGAGAATTGAAGAGCTCAAAATATGTATATATTTAATACGTATTTATTTTCATGTTCATATAACTCTTCGTTTAGACTGGAGAATGATGATAACAATTATAAATAAGGATACACTCAAAAAATTCAGGGCTTTAAAAGATTAATAATAAATAATGAAAATAAATACCATTAAGATATAAATGTGTCGATATGCGACATTTGTTATTACACGACAATGCACCTGAACACAAAGCAAAACCGGTTCAACGCACTTGGCTGGGAGCTGCTAACCCACCCGCCGTATTCACCAAACTTGGCCCCATTCGACTATCATTGATTTTATCGGATAAACATACAACAGTACTCCGATTCCTAAGAAGAAGTTGAAAATTGGGTGTCTGGTTGTTTTGCTTCATTTCTATTGGCGTGGTATCCACAAATTGACAGAAAGGTTGTCAAAATGTGTAGAAGGGAATGGTCAATAATTTGAATAATTTTTTTTTACTTTCCCATTCAAAATTAGGGTTTCATTTTCACAAAAAAAATCACTCACTTCATACCGGTAAGCCTAGTATCATTTCCAAAATTTCTTTTATTAAACCAAGAATATTTTTCAAAAAAAAAAAAAAAAAAATTGAATTATTAAAAACTAAATTGTATACTTCTTTTTAGTAAGTGGACTTGGAAAGGAAATAATTTTAATATCCAATATGGAGTAGTAACATCATGAATATTTATTGATACTATGGAAATAAGAGACTCTTACTGTCTCAATGTCTCTGTCGTAATTACTAGCTTCAAATACCGTTTGCATAAATACTGCATTATGAATATAACGATCTCGAAGTTATGAATATATCATTTAAAAAATAATATATATATAATAATAATAATAATAAAATAAAAAATTCTTATTTCATCTTAATGACAATCGATCGGGGTTCGATTCCAAAAAAAAAATCGTTTGAATATTAAAAGACTCAACGATGTGACAGTCTATAAAATTCTGTTGGTTTTGAATAAATCAGCATGACTGTTTGATGGACCCATGTCAAGGATCACTCTTAGTTATTGAAAGTAAATATGGAATTAATAATCCAAAACGTTGCTAGGGTATCGGCTTTGAATGTCCCGTGTTAACGAACTCCATGTCGATGGGGGGTCGCTTGTCAATTGGACTAGGAACCTTCTTAGTGGAGGTGAAGGGCGGAAACTTTCCAACATCAAAATCTTCACTGAACTAATAAATTAATAATATTCTGAGGTGAAAATAATAATCACTCACTTCAGAGTAAACACGAAATTAGCCGTCACTTACTTTACTAATTAGATTAATTCAAATGGATCAATTTCACTAGAAATTGAAATTAAAATGAAAAAGTAAAAAAAAAAAAAACATAATTTTAAAAAAAACATTGAATTCTTGACCACCTTCTATTAAATTAATTAAGATAATTAATAAGAAAATATGTGAGTATTCTGAACTTATTCACAAAATACATTCATAAATTAACAATTTTTTTTTTCGTTTCTGAAATATCATTGCCATACAAGGGGTAATACATTTCTCATCACATTTCAGTATTTATATATATATATTATGTAGATTAATTAATTAACTTTTTTTTTCTTAAATTAGCTTACTATAATAATATTAAAAATTAGTCTAAAAATTATAATCTAAAATATTAAAAAATATATTAAATTTATTCTATTCTTAATTAAATCAATCATATTATAAATATATATATATAATTTTAAACCTTCTATGAAATTAGTCAAGTAAATAAATAAGAAAAGATTTTTTTTGTATTTTTAAATAAGCTGGAGTGTCTCCACTCGACTATCTCGCAATTTGAATTGGCTTAAATAACATAATATATTATATTTAAATTATATTTAATTAATTATAAATTATAAATTAATATTAATAGATAATATTTATTAAACCAGCGCATGTTTGGCTCTTTGTTGGTGGCACCACGTCACGTGTTGGGGCGTGAGATTTACAGTGTTAAAAAATTAATTCTGGTACTTTCAGCGATTCAATCAAGCTGAAATTCTATATATAGCAGTTTTATACAATTTTTAATCATGTGAAAAACTATCAAACATATATCTTTATTTTTACGGTCACTTTAGAGGAAAAAAAAATCAAAACGTTGGTGAAAATGATTCAGCAACCTTCAAAACAAATAAAAACATCAAAATCTGGACATCGAAAATTTACGTGATCGCAATACTATCTCTCTCTCTGACGAGATAGTAAAAATTAGTCTAGAAAAAATTAATAAATTATTAATAATTTTCAAATATTAAGAAAAATTATAATCTATATAAAATATTCAAAAATATATAAAATTTATTCTATTCTTAATTAAATCTACAATATATAATATGATATATATATATATATATATATAATTAAACCTTCTATGAAATTAGTCAACTAAATAAATAAGAAAATATATTTTTTATTTTTTTTAAAAAATGAGATTAATAGAATTAGTGAAATAATGAATATATTAAATTTTAGAAAAATTTGGATATTTTAGATTATAATTTTTCTTAATACTTGAAAATTATTACCAATTAATTTTAGTTTTTTTTTTGTTTGATAGGAAGGGAAAGGACTAAAATTAATTTCTAGTATCGAATACCTATTTAAACTATCATTTTATTTTACTTATTAAATTTAATTACATATATAATTTACAATTTTAATCTAATCTTAATTAAACATTAAAAAAAATCTTGATTTCAAATATTTTTTTAAATTGACGATGATATACGAGGTGATAGATGTTAGAATATTCACGTGTTTCAATGTTGTTTCTATATTTTATTGGAAATGCTCATGCTAATCTCTGCTGTGGTTGCAATAGAAATGATTAATTAACATGTAATTTCGGTATCAGAGTAGTCAATTAACCTGAAAATGTTAGATTAACTACATATTACTACTATATAAAAGATGATTTTAACTTAATTCTATTTATTTATTTTTATTTATTTGTTATTTGATTGCTATTTATTTTCTTTTTGTTTTTAGTTTATTTTATAGTAGTTATATTAGTAGTTATTGTATTCTAGTAAATTTAAGCTTTTAATATTTTACTTTCAATAATGAATATATAGAAAAGAAAGTTGTTTTCAAACCAAAAAGTTAAAGGAAAGATTTCATCATTAAAGGTTTTTTTTTTTTTAAATATATATATAATACATCCTATATATTACATGTTTCTTTGCGATGTGACTAAAACTTTTTCAATTAAAACTAGTCAAATAAAAATTATTATTTTTTCTTGTGATTTTCACAAATATTGACTTTAAATAATTTCTAAAATTTAGTTATTGAAAAATATATTTCTATTATATCTAATCTTATTATGCTAGCTAAAATTGTATATATGTATAAATATATATATATTTGTAAATAGGTTCTCAAAAACCTAAGCTTTAACCGCTCTAATGATTTTTTTTGAAATTCACACCATAGATAGTATTTATAAATAAAAACCGAGCTTTATTGATCTCATCCCTGGGAAATGTCATCTTCATTCGTTTTTTCTTAATTTAAATGTATATGACGTCACAACCCTACATGACGTCACGGCCAGCGCCTCCTTTAATCTTATCTTATATTAGAAATAAAATAAAATTAAAAATATTTATGTTATATTCATATCTGTTTTTGATTGGATTAATACATACATTAAAAAATTGTTTCAAAACGTGTAGAAGAGTTATCTTTATAAAATATAGGAGAATTAAATGACGTCATCAATTACGTCAATTTCGTAAATACAAAATGTTTCACAATTTTCACGGGGGCTCTCACAAAAAGTGACATTAAATAATTTCTAAAATTTAGTTAGTGAAAAATATATATCTACTATATAACCAATTATATTATATTAATATTGTTATATATATATATATATGCAATTAAAATATCATTATAAATAATTATTCATTAGTAATTAGAAAGCACAATTATAAACTATATATACAGAATATATTTGAGTAATAATATAGTTTATTAATTTTTTATAGTATATTTTTAACTATTAATTATAACTATTTTTTTCGATAATAGAAGTTATTATATATATATTATATGTAACTATATTCAATTTCTATTAATATGTTTTGGTATTTACTTATTCGCAATTTGCAATGCAAAAGTAGTGTGATCTTCGCATCAGCTTTTTAATTATTTCTTTTCAATGCTTTTCCCTTCATCCAATATTTCTCTTTTATTCAAATCGAATAGGGATGCCAAATCCAAAAATCTAAACTTGGCAATTTAAAAAGGGGATGATGGGGGAAAAATGAACGGAAGCTGTTTTCTGATCAACTTGCGAAGACATTCAGGATATCTAAAATGATAGTGGTTAGTCCTTGAAAAATCCGTTGATCGATCATTATTTCATGCTGTCTCATCAAGACACAAAGACAAGATGTCGAGGGATAATAATAACAATACCTAAAAAAAGTATGCACGCCCATGGCCGAAAGTCTCCTCCGTCTTGATTGCAGCACGCTATACAAACACCAAGTCTTCGGCATCAGATTTCAGAAGCCAAAGCTTTTGATAATGACAAGGCTTTTATGAAGGAAGCGGAAGTCACCGACTCCCCCTCCCCTCCAATGAAATTGGACTGGAATAATAGAATCCCGGTGCAAACGCATAAAGCCCTGGTGCCTTTGTCGACCCCTTGGACCCTCGTGTCGGCACGGAGAGCATCCCGTACCACCACCGCGGCTCGGTCACCAGAACGACAATCGACCACAAATCACCAACAATTCATCACTTCATCATTTATTCTTCCTCCAAATTGATATTGATTTTCAATTTTCCTACTTTAATTTGTACTCTGGAACGATTTCATATACCATTTTACTTAACCACAGATCACACCCATCCAGATATTTTACTTTTGGGTAGTTGTGCAAAAAAATGTTAACTTAAAATATTTTTATTCCATTTGAATAATAAAGGTGAACTTTTCATTTATTGTTTGTGTATGTTTATTTTTTTAAATAGGCTTTTATTCATTAAATAATATAAGTATATAAGTCGTAAATTATTTATTATATGCAAAAAAAGTCTGTATATTATAAAATATCTATCTTTTTAAAAGGTAACAGTCGTGGATGCGATCTACTTTAGGGGATAGGCCTTGATATCTCCGACCTTAGCTTATTTGGGGAAATTAGGTTTTAAACACACACACACACCCCATATAACCCATCTATTCTGATAAAAAAACACTATTTTTTTTCTTAATTCCTACCCCTATATATATAATTTCACTTTAATTTATACATATTTTCTTTTATCTTTTATGAATTTCGTTTATTCAATTTAAATTAACTAAAATTTATTTATTGGTTATGTTTTCGAAAAAAAATTCTGATTGTATTATTATTTGTTTTATTATTATTTTATTTTAAATATATATATTAACTAGCTTCTCTTCGCACCTAGATTCAGCCCCCTGTACCCTCGATGTGATACATAGTATTTGGTTGAAAATCTGTATACAAAAGATTTTCATTCATTTTATTTCAATCAGTTTATTAAAATATTCATATCTTTTTGTGTTCTTATTTAAAATATATTTTAATTTAATAGAGTATAATATTTCTTAATCATTTTAATATATTAATTTCATTGCTTCATTTTTATTGAATATTTTTTAATTATAATAAAATTTCAGAACATCTAATATTAAAGATTTGAGACATTTTATAAAACTAAATTGAACTTTTAGAATAAATTAATTAATTGAAATGATATTTGAATATTAGAAATTTAAATAAAAATTTAAATATCATAAACATTCTTTATATGGAAATTTGAAGAATTATTAATTTTCAATTGTCCGAAATGAATCAATAAGATGCTCAATTGACAATATGTGAATATAAAATTTTTAAAAATTAATTTCTACGGTTATTGAATAGATATTGATATAAAATATAGCCTATGTTCAAATAGACTTATATACGAATATTCTGATGTAATATTATTATAAGGGGTTAAGCCAATTTTGAGTCTATAACGTCACAATTTTCCACACAAAAAGAAGTCAAAAAAGTCACTTTTGGATTCTAGAGGTCACGATATTTACAAAAAATTTTAAATACTGATCAATTTGCAGACAAAAACTTTTAAATAAATATATATATATATAAGGATTAATAACGATGTATGAAAAATTGATAATAAGGTAATGAATTGAAGAAAAGAAGGGTGCATGGATGAAAGAAAGAATGTCCTTTCTAGAGATTCGAATCCCTTAAACAATTTTCGTTTGGCAAACGAGCCAATCAACTTGGCTCTTTAGCCCAGACCAAACAATGCTTTCAATTAAACTCGAATAATAAGCATTTGCAGTGCGTCGCAAACAGCGCCCTAAAAGGAATTCCTCTACTCCCGGAATGATCACAATAGCCAATATTTTGCTTGGAGTTGGTTGGACATGAAAAGCAAAAGTTTTGGCGGGGCAAGCCATAGGAACGATTGGTTCACGGGCCCGAAATTGGGTCCGGGGGCCAAACGAAAAGACAGAAACTTAAACTGGTGGCTTATGAAATTCACACATCAAAGACGCTTTTGAGCGGCGCCATTTCTACTAAGAATTTGGATGGATGTCTGTTAAGGAAGTTCCCTGTTCGAGGTTGTATGGTTTCCTTGTTTTCACCCTTTCGAACTGGCAGAAACAGTATTTCCCATTCTATTAAGATGATTTCTATTAGAAAAGCAATACGATTGTTTTTCAACCATTCAATCCGAACCAATACAAAGCGATAAAAACTCATTTGAAACAACAACAAAAAAAAAAAAAATACAAAAAAACAACACACTAATATTTTAATCTTTTCGTGGTTAAAACCCTTTTCAATGGGAACAAGTGAAACCCTTTTATGGTAAATATAATTTACATTTAAACCATTCTTAGCATTGTTGCCACTGGAAGCTAAAAGGATTAACATTATTTTTTCATGTTTCAATAATTCACACTCTTGAAGTGAAGCTTTTTTTTGTTCAACACATTTATTTTAAAAAATTAAAAATGAATTTATATTTTTCGAATACGAAATACATAGATTCACATGAGTTCATTAAAGAATCGCCCTTTTCTAGGGTTATCTGCAAACCTATTACCCCTTGATCTCTATCAAAAAAAAACGATTTTTCGAAGGAAGATGAAGCCATTTCCTGTTTTAGCGATGGTTTCAAGAACATGTTCGTGTTCATGTCAATGAAATAAAATGTTTCTTGTTTCTATCTACTCTATCAATCGATAGTACAACACTTTTGTTTGGTATATTAGATAAATTTTCATCCAATTAGATCTCAATATTTTTAAAAAGTGTATTTCAATAATGGCATAAGTGGGCTTAGAGAGGATCGTTAAAGTTCCAATTATTTTCATCCATAAGAAACTTTTTTTTTATTTATATATATATATTGTGAAAATCTGATTTGTGAAACATAATAATTTTAAAATACAGGGTGCTTCAAAAAAATGTATACACACTTTAAACTATTGTAGTTTTCCCGCTCTACAAGGCTGCTGTTGGAACTGTTTCAACGCTCTCCTAACAAATCTTCAAGGCAAGGGGCAAGTGAAAGTGATGTAAGTGCTAGCAGCGTGCTACGCATTCTGAAGAGAGGCAAGAATCAGTAATTATTTCTTCGAGTTTCCAGCACGCTCTCCAGACCTTACACCACTGGATTTCTTCTTGTGGGACACAGTAAAAGATGAGGTGTACAAACGTAAACCACGTAACCTAGACATTCTTTGGAATGAGATTCAAGCAGTGTTTTGATACGATGTACAGAATCAATGGTGACTCGTACTCAGAATTGTATTGATGCTGCAGGTCACCAATTTGAACAGTATTAACATTTGTTATTTATGTTTCATTCACATTGGACTTTCAGCTTTCTATTTTCCTGAAATTTAACTTTGTAGAACGGTAAATAAATTTTCTATGGAAGTTCAAAGTGTGTATACATTTTTTTGAAGCACCCTGTATAATGATTTTTGATAATTTAAAACTTTTTAAACTATTCAATCTTGTGAATGAGAAAATAAATTCTACTGATTTGTCCAGTGATGTATTGGTAAAATAAGAAGTAAGGGAACGCATAGTGGGAGCAAAAAAGTCCTATTTTCAGTAAACTATTTTTTTCCTTATAAGTTTTTATTTTTCCTTATTTTTACTATACAAAATATTTACGAACACACAAAAAAAAAAGAAATTCTAACAGTAGTAGATTTAAGTGGGAGTTGTCGGGACATGAAAAAGTACTGGAACGCGTTCCGGTTCTGAAAAAAGGTAAGGGAACGTCGTTCCCCCGCGTTCCCCTCCCAATACACCACTGGATTTGTCGTAATATTATAATGATTTTCAAATTTTATATTGAATTAGGTTATGGAATAATTAATAGCAAATATATTCCAAATTTGTTGAAGTAAATATTAGTACATCTGTTAAAGGAAGGAGTAGATCCATTCAATATTTTATCTAATATATAATCTGTCGAATGTTGTTAATAAATGAATTTGAATAATATGAATATGAATAATACTTCGCTAAATGATAAATGTATTTCTCGCTCAATTATCGTCCTCCCTTCGCGCTTTCTTTTAGAATACTAACTTGGATGAAGATGAATCTGATAAATATTGGAGTGAGTGGTTTGTTAGATTGTTGGTACCCCTAGTTAAGTACAAAAGGTGAGTCCCGGGGGTTCCTCTCTCTCTTCCTGGACCCTCACCCTAATTCCCGATTCGAATCTGCACGTATCTCTCGCTTGGAGCCCCTCTTGAGACATTCTCCAATAGATTCTTGACTATTATATAGAGAAGTCAGTTTTTCACAATGTTGTTCTAAGCATTCACTCACTCATTGAAGAGAGGATGAATAAAAAGCTCCTTGGGGGATGGAAGGGGGGAGGCGTGTGCCCTGCTGCGCTAATTCACCTTTTCCAGGAGTAGAGACCAAGGACAAACGCCCATCGGCCATCAACCGACTCTCAGCAATTTAGATATAACGAAATTCAATTTAGAAAAAGACTCTTGATGACAGAGAGAGCGGACTTCTCTGGCCAGAGACAAAGGATTACAAACAAAGCGACATACTTCAATCATCGACTCCCATCTTAAGGGTTTCGTAACGGATATTTCCGCCTCTGGACGGAAGAACAACCCCCAGAATAAAGTCGCCTTCATCATCCTCACGGCCATCCATCCACCTGGCAATTAAGAAAATTTATGTCCTATTGTCAACCAATTTCCTTAAACACTTACATCAGCAAATTGAAAGGGGTAATTGAAAGGAATAAAATGAATGAACTAAAATAATGTTTTATTCGAACATCTTGACTCGTAATAGAAAAATGCTCTCACGTTATTAATATAGATTTTATATGAAATAATATATAAAAATAAATATATAAATAAAATAAAAATTATTTCACGAACTCTTATAATAAAAAGTAATTTACATAAAAATATTAAATTTATTTATTACTATCTCGCCAGAGATAGTATTGCGATCACGAAAATTTTCGATGTTTAAATTTTGATGTTTTTATACGTTTTGAAGGTTCCTGAATCATTTTCACTAAGGTTGAGAAAAATGTCTCTGTGTGTGTGTGTGTGTATGTATGTAGACAAGATTACGCAAAAACGGTTTGAGCTAGAATCATGAGAATTAGTCAAAATTCGTAGTTTTCTATCAACTTTTGAGAAATGTAGCTCAACCTACAACGTTTTGATTTTTTTTCCTCTAAAGTGACCGTAAAAAAAGATATATGTTTGATAATGATTAAAAATTGTATAAAACTGCTATATATAGAATTTCAGTTTGATTGAATCACTGAAAATACCAGAATTAATTTTTTAACACTGCAAATCTCACGCGCCAACACGTGACGTGGTGCAATCAACAAATATTCAAACATGTGCTGGTTTATTATTTATTTATGTGGTGCCATCAACAAAGAGCCAAAGATGCGCTGGTTTATTAAATATTATCTATTAATTTTAATTTATAATTTATAAGTAATTAAATTTAATTTAAATATAATATATTATGTTATTCAATCCAATTCAAATTGCGAGATAGTCGAGTGGAGACACTCCAGCTAATTTTTTAAAAGTAAACATTGTGTAAAAAATTTTTATATGCATAACACAATTTCTAGAAGTTATTTTCTTTAATTACCAAAAAAAAAAAATAATACAATTCACAATTCAATTTCTTCTATTTATCCCTCCCCCCCACCCGATTTCGATTGATTATTTTTATTCTTGTTCTCCGATTAATTAAATTGTGTGAAAATATAGATATGTGTTCATTAATGTGATGGAATAGTAGAAATATTTTTTTACTAAAATTACAATCCTTACAAATTATTTAATAATTCTTAATTAATATTATAATTATTTTTTTTTTTTTAATAAATGTTTATATCAATATCAATAATTGTTATTTTTGTGATTATAAAATATAAATAATATAATTATATATAAAAAAAAATTTAAAGAAATTGATTATTATTTATCAAAATAATAAATAAATATATATTTCTAAATATTAAATAATTGATATTCTATATTTAATTAATTTCCATATGTTCGAATATACTAGTAAAGAAAATTTGTAATTTTAATTTTCACTTTCAGAAAAAAAATTGATTTCATTTACAGGAGTAGACGCTTTTGGATTTTATTTAATATTTAAAAGTATATTTTGTATTTTATTTTTAATTTAACATCATAAAGCTCTTTGTAAATGAGTCCTGATTTGGGACGAGTGGTGGGGGTGACGGCTCGACTGGGGAAATTAGTTGCTTCCTTAGAACGAAATGTTAACATAGAATAATAATATTAGGACAAGAACGAAAGCGCTTGTTTGTATTTGATTCCCATCAGGTGATTGATTATAACCATTGGGGAAGGGGTGAGGGTAGTTAAAATATTATTATATTTCAAGTGAACAGTTTCTAGTTTTTAATTTAATAAAATATATTTTTTTTGTGGATTGAAGGCTAAAGGGATTGTGTTGCTTAGGCACCCCATAAACTGTCATAAACTGTCTCGTAGATAAACTTCAAATTTGTAGCTGAAAGGTTTTTTAATTCTTATTCGATTCAAAGAACACTTCTCTTATTTCTTGACTGATCTCCACGCACTCTGTAATTATTCGATGTGAAGGTGGGGGTGGAAGGAGTATGGACCACAATTTGAGAATCATTGTTGTGGTGTGTCAAACATGGCTGATAATTGAAGGGGGAGGTTCCGTCTCACTTTGGGTGCAGAGAGTCCCACGAGAGCGTGCCGACATCGCCTTCCCTGATTCCGCTTTCCAATTATGATACTGTCTTTTGCACTGCACCCAACTCCATTTAGAAAGCTTATTAATAACGTGTAACTTCTGGCACGGAGGCAAAGAGCCCTGGCAGAGCGAAAGGGCAAAGTGGTCCAGAAGGGACACAGGCTTTCAGGCATCACCCCCATCGGGAGGGGTGGATGTCACCCTTTAACGCTATCTCATCTCGAAGGTGCCCTTGTCGCACACACTCCTATATGGATGGGGATGTCACCCATCAGCATCCGACATGGAAACGATCAGCCTTCCAGTAAACAAGAATCGATAAACTGCCGCCTTCCCTTCGATCCACGCCACCGAACGTCCAACAAGCTTAAGATTTTGCTTTCTCTCTACAATCAAGATTTTTCATTTATGAACTTGATTATTTCGAAATGTAAAGAGTAATGTAGCAGAAGATTGCAGCCGATCCACAACAGATGTTGGGGATGATTTATCTTGCAAAGATGATAGGCATGCGGAAGGAGAGCAAACGGAAGGAAGGAACCGGAAGAAGGGATGAGCAGCTGCTTCTGTGCTCGCCGTTAACGATTCTCTATTATCTAATCCGGAGAAAATTAGCCGGTGGTGGGGGGAGGGGGGCATTTAGAAAGTGGGCGTCCTCATTTAACTTGATGGAAGGCATTCATTCTCTCAACGGCTCTTCAGCTACAAAACACCAATCCAAACAGACACTAGTGTCTTCTTCCTGGAAGATATTCAATGAATCCCTAACCCCCGTAAAAGTAAGAATGGAAGATAATTATTAACCGACTTACTCTTATTATAAAGATTGTTTTCAAATCTTAGTGAAAAGATGATCTATGTTTTAAATATCTACAAATATATTTAATAACTTTTATTAATATATTTTAAAAAAAATTGAAAAATCAATATGACTCAATTGAACTCGAAAATTCTTGTCCTCAACAACCATATTTCTCCAAATGTCCTTATCCTGAGTTATCTCCATTCAATAGCTATTCTCTTCTAATTCTTGCTTCATGTTTCTATCATATACTTAATAGTCCTACTTTTCCATATAGTTTTCCCATCTTTCCACATCATACAACCTAGAATCTGTTTTTATCAAAATATAGAGTACACATAATAAATTGATTTAAACCCCCTACACTAGAGGTAGGCAAAAGCCGGACCGCGGGCCGGATTCGGCCCTTTTGCTTATTTTATCCGGCCCGTTGAAAAGTTTGGCTCTTATTTTGATCTTTCATTCAATTTCATTCAATATGGCTCTAAAAAAAAAGATAAATGTTTTTACAAATGTCCCGGTTTGATATTTTCGAAATATGGCCGTCCGACTTGGGAGACATTTTGAAAATTTCATTTTGGCCCGCGTTTAAAAGTATTTGCCCACCCCCCTGCCCTATACTTTCATTGATATTTTCTTAATCATGTAATTTAAGATATATATAAAAAAAAAACAATAAATTTTATACATGTTTGAAATATCTTCCAATGGAATTTCACAATTTTCTATGTAAATCAGTAATTAATTTTAAAAATACTTTTCAAATTATATTTTTTCAAATTTTTCAATTTTGTTTTTCTAGTATATAAAAATATAATCAAATATTATATAAAAGCTTTAAAAAATTCGTAAAATTATCGAAATTGGAATATTTTACTTTAGAAAAATAAAAAAATAATTGGTGACTCACATTTATCATCTAAGTATTAGAATATTGAGTCTTTCATTTTATCACTCATTTTTTTTTTTTTTTTTATAGAAATATATTATATTTTTTAATAAATATCTAAGTAGGAAATAAATTTGAATATAATAATGATTAAATGTATAAAAATGTTATTCATTCTATATATGTTATTTATTTTATTTAATAGTATTATTTTTCTGAATTTAATATCTAATTGATATTTTTCTTATATATATATATATATATATATATGAATATAATGTTAAATTTTATTAATTTAATATTTTTACTATCTCATCAATGTCGAGATTTTGATGTTTTTATACGTTTTGAAGGTTCCTGAATCATTTTCACTAATGTTGAGAAAAATGGCTGTGCTATGTGTCTATGTATGTAGACAAGATTATGCAAAAGCGGTTTGAGCTAGAATCATGAAGTTTGGTACATGGGTATTATTCAAAATTCGTAGTTTTCTATCAATTTTTGAAAAATGTAGGTCATTACTTACCACGTTTTTATTTTTTTTCTCTAAAGTGACTGTAAAAATAAAGATATATGTTTGATAATTTTTCACATGATTAAAAATTGTATAAAACTGCTATATATAGAATTTCAGCTTGATTGAATCGCTGAAAGTACCAGAATTAATTTTTTAACACTGCAAATCTCACGCGCCAGCACGTGACGTGGTGCCATCAACAAATATCCAAACATGTGCTGGTTTAATAAATATTATTTATTAATTTTAATTTATAATTTAATTAATTTAATTTAATTTAAATATAATCTATGTAAATTAATCCAATTCAAATTTGCGAGATAGTCGAGTGGAGACACTCCAGCTTATTTTAATTTTTGATATATTATTTTGAATGATTTTAGAAGAAACAGGTGCACCTTGGTTAACAATATTTTGCGAATGGTATAAATAAAAAAAGGCTTTTAGAAGAGAGAGAGGGAGTGGGGGTGTGGAACAGGTGGATGCGCAAGAGAGCAGCAACTTCGCCGGTCTCAGCATCGATCTCAATTCCGTTTCTTCCGGCTGTTTGCTGTTTGGCACGAGCCTCCTCTCAGGCGGCCATCACCCTCTCTCCTCTTTCTCTCTCTCTCTCTCTCTTTGCCTGCCCTTTATTTTTCTATCTTTTTCACTACCACTCGAGTTCTTTTGCCTCCAGGAAACTGTCCCTGTTCGATTGGATTAACCGAAGCTGTGTTTAGGGAGTAACCGCCCTTGTGGCGGACAAGGAGGGTGGCCGCAGGACCATCGCCACCCGCTAAAAAAAACCACTGGATTGTTTCTGTCCCACTTCGGACACTTGCCAGTCACTGATCAATATGCTGGGAATATGCACTGACCAAACAAAGCCTGTTTGCTTATTATCTGAACGGGGAGAGGAGAGAGTTTGAGGAGGAGGAGGAGGAGGGGGGGAGGGGGATTGGCAGTGGCCGCCACGAAAACCAATGTTTGAGTTAGGGAAACAACACAAGAGCCACCGGGACACGGTCCCTCATTGTCCAAATGGAAATGGCAAGGTCCTGAATAAATGATGCCATTTAATTTTAATTGAATGATGGTTTGCAATGGTACTCCCACCTCCTCACTCTCTCACTACTCACAATGGGCTTCAGCCATCTCTCGTTTTCAACTTGGACTTTCTAAGCCAATTCTCGGTGAAACAAGCTGATACTTCGAAAGTAAATTTCAAAATTTATTCTCTAATCCATTTTTTTTTATCTATAATTATGTCAATTATAATTTAAAATCAAATTCAATTCAATAAATAAACGAATTTATCAAATAATTATTGATCTCTTCTCTTAACTTAGAAGAATTTTTTACTATCTCGCCAGAGATAGTATTGCGATCACGAAAATTTTCAATGTTGAGATTTTTATGTTTTTATACGTTTTGATGGTTCCTGAATCATTTTCACTAAGGTTGAGAAAAATGTCTGTGTGTGTATGTATGTATATAAGTGTGTGTGTATGTGTGTGTATGTATGTAACCAAGATTACGCAAAAACGGTTTGAGCTAGAATGATGAAATTTGGTACATGTGCATTATTCAACATTCATAGTTTTCTATCAACTTTTGAGAAATGTAGTTCAACCGGAAGAGGGTCATTACCTACAAAGTTTTGATTTTTTTTCTTCTAAAGTGACCGTAAAAATAAAGATATATGTTTGATAATTTTTCACATGATTAATAATTGTATAAAACTGCTATATATAGAATTTCAGTTTGATTGAATCGTTGAAAGTACCAGAATTAATTTTTTAACACTGCAAATCTCACGCGCCAACACGTGACGTGGTGCCAACAAAGAGCCAAACATGCTCTGGTTTAATAAATATTATTTATAAATAATATGATAAATATATAATGTCTGTAAACTTTTATAAAATATATAAATAGATTTATATAAGATATGTAATATAAATGATTTCTTTATATATTAATTAATGTACTAACCATGAACCAATATAGTTAACAATAATATGTATATATATATATATATATATATATATAGGAGGCAGCTACCAGAGAGTGTAGCGTAGCAATTTTCTACACAAGTCGGCGTTCGATTCCAACTAAGAACAAATTTTTCTAATAAAAATTCAATTTAACATCAGCTGCCTCCGGCTCCAGGAACTGTCAGTTCCTGGTTCTATACATGGGGAAGACAAAGGGAAACCACGACATTAACATTCCCAAGAAAAATCATCATGGCTGGGCATCTTCTAAGGCTATCCTAGTCATGATGATAGCCAAACTCCGAACGGGAGACGGCACCTTAAGAAGATACCTATTATATGACATTCATAAAAAATATATTATTCCTATTTTTGAAATTTTATGTGAATTAAATCCTTATAATAATTTATCAATAATGCCCATTTCTTTAATTATACTTGCATTGAAGGAGAAGAGAAATGGATGAGATAATATTTGATTTTTTTTTCCATTTCTATAAATGTTCTTATTTCAATATTTCCTAATGGTTGTATGATTCCATTTTTTTATTAGTCAGTAATAATAAAAGAACTGAGACTGGGAGTCAAGTATTAAAGAGACATGCAGAAATAAATTTTACGTTCCTAATTTTTACTCATATATATGTAGATAATAAAGAAATAAATAAAAGGCGAAATGTTCCTGTAGGTAGCAAATAACGTTCGTATGACACAAAGGGCGTTACAGGATGGGGTTTAGGTTTGCGAATGGTTTGTTCCCTGGTCTGATAAATCTTACTTGCTCTTATTACGAGTCATAAATAAACAGGCGGCTCTTCATTGCCAAAAGTCATATTCCTTTCACCCCCCCCCCTCCCACCTCCCCTTGAAGAGATTTTAATAAAAGTTTATTTTAGCAAATATATAAAACTATTTCTCTCTCTCTCTTTCTCACTTCCACCTTGCAATTATTTATCATTAAATATTTCTTTGTTCTTGATTAATTTCAATAAATGGGTGGTCATGTTTATTGGAGGGTTGGAATGGGGTGCGAATCTCACATTGGAATATTCTTTGTTTATTGAATCCTGTGAAACAGGGTAGATTGAAAAGCTCAAGTCAATTTTTTAACAGATTTTTTTTTTTTTTTTTTACATTTTAGCTTAAAGCTGCATTGATATTTCCATTTTCTGTTATATTATAAACTTTTCGAATAATTTGCTCGGCCGGCAAAGTGCTCGATTGACTTTTTGCTTCCAATGAAACAATCCCTCAATAGGAGTCGAACTCTATTGTATCTACCAATCACAATTCAGCATACATACAGCATATCAAATATGTAGTCTCGCTTCACAATATCGGTTGTCAATCTAAACTTTATCAAAACATACCTCCGACTTGTATATATGTACATATATAGAAATTGGTATATATATATATATATATATAGGCATATACAAATACACACTCAGAAATTTTTCTTGATGGGTGCTTGATATCAAATTTTCAAGGGAGGTATTGTTTTCACACCAAATTTCACATGTGGAGATTTTCACATATCTCCACGAATCATGCATTTTCTTAACAGAAAAAAGTATTTTTAGCATGATCTCTCTCCGTCCGTCCGTCTGTCCGTCCGTCCGTATATATGTGTACAGCTTGAACGGCTCAACAGATTTTTTTGAAATTTGGTGTATTTACTTAATACATCAGTATGATGAATTGATCAACTTTTGGTGTATATCCGGAAACCGGAAGTGGTAATATTACTGATCAACAATAGGAGGGGAAGAGTTATTTTCACACCAAATTTCACATGAGGAGATTTTTTACATATCTCCATGAATCATGCACTTTGTATTGGTTTTATCCTCGGGAAAAATCATCTTCATTAGTTTTTCTTTAATTTAAAATTATATGACGTCACCCAGCCGTTCATGACGTTACAGCCAGCTCCTACTTATATATTATAAATAAAATTAAATTAAAAATACTTATGTTATATCCATATCTGTTTTTTATTGCATTAATTTAAATTATTTGAAATTATTTGAAATTGCGTGAAATTAATTTATTTCAACCGTCGGTCGGTTCTGCGCCTGGCCACAGGTCAACTTATTTTTCATGATAATGAAAATAATATTTTTAATGATAAATAAGATAATTTTTTTTTTTTGAAGGGGAAGGAGAAAGTCAATTCTATAAGCCTTCTTCTTTGATTTATATAATACATACGTAGATAATTATTTAATTAGATATATATTTGAGGTTGTTTTATGAAAATGATTTATCAACCCGCCTGGGCATTGATATTCTCTCCGAGAGCCTCCCTTTTCTTGTTTAATGATTTATTTATTTTTTCATTTTTTTTTTTTTGTTTTTAATTCAATTCCCTATTAGTGCAATCGGTGTCTTCCGTGCCTCGCAGCCCTATCTTTTCTCCTCCCTATAAACTTTTGCAATTTAATTTTGATATCTTCAGTAGATAATAGATCACGAACGGATTTAATATTAGACAATAAACTACAACCCGTCGAAACTTTTCCTTAACGCGAAAGGAATGCTTTTTTTATTGGGAATCTCGCGTTCTGCTCCTCTTCTTCAGAGGCGTCGAGTTTCTAGATTGGACAGCCGGAAACGACTGAAAGATAGTTGAACTCTGATCGAAAATTAAACATCCTGGATTGTAATGGAATATCAAAGCGAGGGAACAGACTCCCCCTGACAGCTTCACGGGGGAAATGAATTGTTATTGTAACAGTGTGTTTCCAAACACCACCCACCCTTGACTTAATCTCGCCCTGGTGTAGACAACCCTTCATTTCCCTTGTTACACTTTCAATTACCTTAAACTACGAGATAGACTACTCATCCCTGTAATTTAGTCAACACTTAGGAATTGCGTGCCAAGAGTTCTTGTCTAGCATTAATGAGCCAGGAAATTAACGTCGGTTTTCCACTGCTCCGAGACCGACTGGTCGAGCCCCTTGAACCCGTCTTTATTGCTTTATTATACGGGAGTATCAGCCAGCAAATACATCAGCCAATTATAGCCTTTTTTTTAACTCCCCAAAACTACTCTCCATTCTTCAGGGGATATAATTTCACTCCATTCAACAACTACGATTATCTATTTTCAGAAATCATGCTGCGTGCTTCAGATAGGAAATCTTAATATTTTCTCAAAGAATAGAAGCTATGCGTTATTACACCTGAATGAGGTGGGAGAGGAGTTAGAGAAACATTTTCAACAATTGAAAATATAGGTTAAAGAAGAAGAAAATGAATGATTGATTCTTTAGACTGATGATTAATTTAATAAAACATGAATAAAAAATTCAGTTTGGAGGGGAATATGTTAATTTAAACATTTGTTCAGAAAAAGGATATATGCAAGAAATAAATTTACTTAAAGAATTTATTGTTATTATTTATTATTATATTTAATTTTTAGTTAGTATTTATATTATAATATATTTCTTGTTAAAAACCCCATTTACAACCTCTTTGGAATCTGTAAAATTATTCAGTTATTTTTATTAAAGATTGGTAGGATTTAGGGGAATCCCATCCAAATGATCTTCTCAGGGAGGGAAGAACCTGACACAATGAAATCGATCAGGATTTTCCCTTTTGGGGTTTCTTGAATGAAAGAAAAAAATAATTTCTGATATAAATGATGATTGCTTTTTTTTCAATAAACATGGGGGGTATCTTAAAGTCTCAATTTATAAGAATATTAATTTGAATATTCATGATTTTAAATTTCTCTTAAATATCTTGATATCATTATAATAATATTTATACAGATTTAACACGTTCCCGCCGGCTCCATAATTTGTCTATTTATTTTATGTGGCGGCATAAGCCACCGGTGGCACATGTTAAAGGGTTATTTCAATACAGATTCAATCAATACATTCTTAAATATTTATACTGTATATATGTGTATATATGTATATATATACATATATACTAATAAATAATATAATTATAATTGTAATAAATATGTCTAAAGGCATTTAATTTAATATGACCTTATAAGCTGAATGACCTTGACTCACTGCTAACAAAAAGTTTTTCAAAATGAGAATTGAATGTTTCTGCTGACAAATTTATTAGTTATTTGTGCAAAAATAACACCAATTGAAACAACTGGAGAAATAAACAAATAAATACACAATGATGAAATGGAATTTTTCAATTTCTAATTCTTTATCTACATTAAATAAAGCTGTAACTTTATTTTACTATCCATCATCCAACCATTTTCCACTAAAATGTTGATTTCTATTTTTTTCTTTAAATCTTGTCTTTGGTGCTTAGGTTTAACAATGGATTTTACTTTTACATTGATCTCGATTTTCATTTTAATTCTAGTTTTCTATGTAAACATTAATAATAACATTAATTATTGAATAAAAGTATATTTTTTGATTGGATTTCGTTTTGTTTTTTTTTTAAATATAATTGAATGATTTTATAAATTAGAAGTCATGTAAAATATTCAGAACTTTTTTATTAGAAAGGTAATTAAATTAAAACAATTCGTTTTTTAATCATTATGTATAAATAAAAAATAATTAAATTAACCATATTAAAAGTAATTCTATACAAAAAGTAAATGGCCAATTAAACGGTATTAATTATTGTTTAATTAAATTTAAAATATAGAAAACAGATTGATATTAACGTATTTTTTCGAATTAAGTAATTTGTTAGTTTGGTCATTACAAAATTTTAGGCATTTTTTTTTTTGAAGGGGAAAAATTATATTGATTATAAAAAACAATAGCTATGGTAGGGGTAGGTTTTAGAATATTATTATTATTCAAAAATATGCACATATATACTCTGAAGTTATTCTCTTCCTTTAAAGTTATGGACCACGCTATACCTTTACTTACCCCGGAACAAGATTAGTTATAAGTTAAATAAATATTTATTTGGAAATAAAATGAAAAAAATAAATAAATAAAATGGTTAAGTTAATGAAATTTATTTTAGATTATAAAAAACGTTTTAATATTTTTTCTAAAATTAAATACTTATATATAAATCTTACTAGTTTGGAAAATATTAAATTAGAATTTTTTTAAACGTTTTTTTTTTAATGAAGAAAATAATTAAAAAAGGGATAAATGTTTAATTTAAAAAAATAAATATTTTTCTATATAATATATGAAAAAGTATATATATATATATATACATTATATAAATTTTACTTTTAATATTAAAACAATTTAATTATTGATTTATAAAAAATTATATCTTTAAAAATTGATAAAACTTAAACAATATATTACAGGATGTCTTATATATCCTATATATATATAGTACCTGGTTCATTAAAAAAAAAAATTATTCCTTATTATCGGATTTGGCTGGTAATATTAATACCTGATTCACCGAGCTCACTTTCAAATAATTTAAAAGAACATAAATTAAAAAAAAATAGTCATAAAACATTCCCCCTTAAATGTACCTATTAATGCACTAAAAGACAAAAAAGTATGGCCTGAGGATATAAGATAATATATACATATTTCGTAATTTGATTTTATTTATATTTATAATATTTTGTATCTAAGGAAGTGCTATCTGGCGTAATTGCTGTCGTCATTTCAATTTACTATTTTAAATTAAGAAAAGACTAACAAAGATGATTTTTCCTGAGGCTGAAACCAATACAGATCGATTTTTCTTTATAAATATTATCTATGGTGTATGAATTTCAACGACATATATCTAAATTAAACTTAGAAAATCAAAAGTATCAATTGAATGGATCTATCTATCTCTGTGGCGCTACGGAACTCGAAAGTTCCTGGCCGCTGCAACCACACACCACACCCCTCCAAGTATTCCTATTCTGAGCCACAACCTTCCAGTCCCTACCCTCTCCCATCTCTCTCACGTTCCTTCCCACATTATCTACCCACCGCGCCCTTGGTCTTCCAAGCGGACGTTTCCCATTCGGTCTCCCTACCAATATATTTTTCGCCATTCTATCTTCTCCCATTCTAGCCACGTGTCCTGCCCACCTCAGCCTTCTCGATTTTATAATTCTAACTATAACCGGAGATGCATAGAGGTCATGCAATTCCTCGTTATGCAGTCTCCGCCATTCCCCGGTGACCTCATCTTTCTTTGGCCCATAAATGCTTCGCAGAATCCTATTCTCAAATATTCTAAATCTACTCTCGTCACTTAAGGTCATAGACTATGTCTCACATCACTATAATACAACCGGTAATTGAATGGACATTTAATAAAAAAAAAAGGATTATAATATCTTTCCTATTTACTCAGGAAGAGCACTTTCTGCAAAATATAAAGTTATAAATTATAAAATAAAAAAATAGAAAATTCATGATGTTGATAAATAGATAAAAAAGCCAATTTGGAATTTGTTCGGATGTAATAAAAGATAATGGTATGTCTATTAAAGAAACCGCTTCCACAATATCAGCACGGGATGGTCACTTTTCTATTTAAAAGGGTGCATCCCCAGAGTGGCACTCTCCCCCGTCAGTTTGATGGCTCATAGGTATGAGGTCACCGTGAAGCACTTACCTGGCCGGTAATTATCGTCCTGATCGTTATCGCCCACGACACGCGGCCACCACCATCAGCCACTGCATTAATATCACTTTTTTAGTCGATGATTCCTTCCCGTCATCCGATTCCCAGGCGAGGGGACAAAACAACCAGGAAGTTGCCCTCGCTAATTCAGTTTTTTGCACTCCATTTATTAATATTTCTTTGTTAATTCTTACACTGGAATTGAAAAGAATTCTTGTCTCGTTGGAATAGAAGGAAGAATATTCAAACAAGAAACAGACAACGAGCGGAAGAAAGATTTAGAAGAGAGGCTAACAATGAAAAAAATTTGACAAGAAGGAGAAATGATTGTAGAATGTCCTTTGCACCCCCTTCACACACCCTTCAATAGAATTCAATTCATTAGTGTCGGTAAAAGTTTTCATTTGCTGTCTTCTTCACTGATATCATCTTTTAATTAATCATTCGAATTCCGAGCGGAAACGTTTCGAAAAAACAAACAGGAAGGGTCGAATGATGAACCCCGTGCACGAACATACGATTGGCAACCAATTCCTTCCCCCTCTCCATCACACCATGGTACTTGGCTAGGTGAATATTTTCACTTGCAATTGTATATATAGAGTACCTGGTTCACCAAGCAGTGGCTCGGTAATTTAAAAAAAATATTCCTGATGAACTATAAATATTTAAGATTAAGATTATTATTTAAAATAAATAAACGACAAAATATATTAAACAGTTTCAAATGATTTAAAAGAGCATAAATTTAAAAAAATAGTCGAAAATACAGCCCTTAAACGTACATATTAATGGACTGAAAGACAGAAAATTATGGCCTGTGGATATAATATAATATATATTTCGTAATGTGATTAAAAAATATTAATAAAATAAATATTTTTAATTTTATTTTATTTATAATATTTTTTGTATTTAAGGAAGCGCTGTCCGGTGTCGCCCGGCGCCATTTTTATATGATTAAAATTCCTAATTAAAATTTAGAAAAACTAATAAAGATGATTTTTCCCGAGACTGAAACCAATACAGATCGATTTTTCTTTATAAAAATTATTTTAAAATTTCAAAAAAATCCTTAGCGAGCGGTTTAATATTTCAAAAATACATATACCATATATATATATATAATTTTTGCTAGTACAATAAGAATATATATATATATATATATATATATATGACTTATAATAATTATAATTACTACAACATTCCATAATAAAATAGAAAATATAAATAATATTAATGTTTATTTTTTAACATACGAAAAAATTAATTAATTATTAATCAAAACAAAATAAGAATAATCAAGATATTTTTTGAAATAAAAAAAAAATCCTGGAATCCGTTAATTGATAAATATTGATTTTTATTCAAACATCACATTACAATATAATTAAATTGATTGTATATCGCTCACAATAAGACTCTAATATATAAATAAGATTCATTTTGAAGAAGTAAGTCTTCGAATTACAGCTTATGTAATACATATAAGAATTCATGTTTTTCATATAGGAAAAAATATAAATTTTAAAAAATTTGTGAAAATGCCCTTGCAACTGCGTCTTCTCAATTAATTTTAATAAATATAGTCATGATAATAAATAAATTTAATGCACTTTCAAGTCACTGTAATGGTTTATCTAATGCAGTGATCCTCAACCTCAAAAACGGTTTAGCTTTTTTTTTTTTTTTTAAAGTACCATATTGAAAAAAATTTAGAAAGTCGGAAATGTTTAAGAGACTGGTCCCAAAAACGTTTTACTTTTTTTTTTAGAATAAAATTGAAAAAATTTAGAAAAAAAGTCGGAAATGTTTAAGAGCCTCATAATCTCGCGGCACAGTGGTTGAGAATCACTGATCCAATGATTCGTAGAGAAATCATCACCAATATAATTTTGAAACAATTGTAATTTTAGTTTCTAATTCTATTAAAATAGCTTCTTTGTGTTCGATTTCAATTTTCATTTCTATTATTCATTAACCTTTCATTTAAATGATGATTTATTAATTAATAAAATAAATGAAAAAAAAAAAATATTTTTAGAACAGTTGAAAATTTATGATCTTCGTGAAGTGTATTTTATCTATGAAATTTTTATTCTGACGGGACCAAAACTAGAAATGATGAATGAAGATGCTGAACAAAGAAACAATTTATATATTATATATATATATATATATATATGGGTATATAAATGTGTGTTTTTGTTTTTTGTTTTCTCCCTTGCTATAAACCCAAATGTTGTTTGTTTTTATAGGGCTACCATTTGGATTTGTAGTAAATCATGGTTTTTTTTTATCTCTGGGGCGGAAAAGTGGGGGTGGAGGAGATAATCCGGGCTCGGCTTTAGGCTTCTCAAGGTGAAATTAATAAACCCTGTCGGTGGCGTTCGAAGGGGGACCGACCAGGGGCATAAAAGCCTGCATCGATTCAATATATCGAGTCGCGACCTGCGGACATCGAAATGCTATCATAGAAAGTCATTTGTCATTTGGGGCAGGAAGTGCTCGCGATTCGATGCCCGTTACAATGGACTGCGCAGGGTTACGTGATTCCAGCTCCCAAAAGCGTTCGGCTTTGCTTTGCCTCCCGATGGAGGTAGGACAAGGGCCAGTTGCCCTCTCTTATCTACCCAATGCAACCTTTGTTTTCGCAAAGCAACCACCCCACGTACTTGCCGTCCACCCTCTTCCCCATGCGTTTACACTTAACAACAACCCTCCATGGCGATTCAATTGAAATATTAATTAACAAAATATAGAATCCACCCAATCAACAACAGCATTTTCTTCTTCCCCCTCCTATATTCATAATTTAGATAGAAACTTATACATTTAAATCTGTATCGGATAGAAATAATAGTATAGATATGGGTATATCGGGGTAATTATTTTTAATTTCCCTTATTATTCTAATATTACAAAACAATAAATTTGTTCCTTATATATACCATCGCTCAGTCATTAAAAAATTATTCTTTATGAATATTTAAGATTAAAATAATTATATTTAAAATAAATAAACGACAATATATATGAAAGAATTTCAAATAATTTAAAAGAAAATAAATTAAAAAACAAATAGTCATAAAACATACAGCCCTTAAACGTACGTATTAATGCACTGAAAGACAGAAAAGTATGACCTGTGGATATATCATAATATATATTTCGTTATTTGATTACAAAATATTATTAAAATAAATATTTTTAATTTTATTTATTTATAAATATTTTGTACTTAGCGAAGCACTATCCGGCGTTGCCCGGCGCCATCTTTTTTTATTATTAAAATTTTAAATTAAGAAAAAACTAACAAAGATGATTTTTCCCGAGGCTGAAACCAATACAGATCGATTTTTCTTTATAAAAATTATCTATGGTATGAATTTTTAAAAAATCCTTAGATCGGTTTAATATCTCAAATATATATATATATATATATATATATATATATTTAATTTTTGATAGTATAATAAGATAAGATATACATATATATAATATTTATTTATTTAATTGAATATAAGATTAATTTCTATTTTATAAGATTTAAAATTTATTTTATTGTTTGTTTTAAATGAGAATCTATCATTCCAAAAAATAATTTTTCAAATTGTAACTAAGTAAGTACTAATATTTTTAAAAATAAGTGATTGAAAATTTATGTTATTATTATAAATGATTGGATATGCTATTTAAGAATGTAAAAAAATAAGTCCTTGTCTATCTTAATCTTTTTGTTTTTATGACTGTGATACCTGGCCATTCCTGGACATAATCATTTTCGGGTGATAACTTTATAAATAATTTTATTTTTAATTACTTTGAATTTATTCACATCCTCTAAAGTTATGGACCAATGCTTTATAGGTATATAATACAACCGGTTAAAAAATAGTTACAAGATAATAGATATTTAATTATTAAAGCTTTGGTGGTTGTTTTTATTTATAACGGAATTTTATAAATTAAACCACATATTGATATTTGTTATTGTAAATTTATACAAAAAATACAAACATATACACAACGTTTCGATTGCAGAAGTAGCAATATAGCTGTTGTAAATTTATTCAAAAAAATACAAACATATACACAAATTTATTCAAAAAAATACAAACATATACACAACAGCTATATTGCTACTTCTGCAATCGAAACGTTGTGTATATGTTTGTATTTTTTGAATAAATTTACAATAACAAATATCAATATGTGGTTTAATTTACAAAATTCCGTTATAAATAATAGATATTTATTCTTTAATGAAATATAAAAAAAAAAAAATAAACACAATGGTGGTTCAATGAAATGTATTTTAAATAATAAAGCTGGTTGCATATGTTCTAGGCAACGAGTAGAATAATTTGAAATTAATGTGTATTTAATCAGTACATCATTCAACAGATATTAGTAAATTGAGTTAGAAAGTGATATTAATAATGAAAGATCGATTTATAAATAAGCATTTCAATCGAGATGAGAAGTTATGTAATGGAACGTGGAGGGAGATTGTGCCTTTGCCACTGATTATCCAGTTGATTGCATTACAAAACGCACTCGAGTACCGTTTGCCCACTCGATAATTTAAAACTTATCGAGTGTTAGTAAAAGGAGACAATGATAGTTCTTATTGTGATGTATTAATTCATTCGAGTGGCCGAAGCAAACATGCAAGGAGCATTGATAACGGTGGGGCCGAACAATGCCCCCGTCAGACTCCAGTCCAATCCAAACAACGGAGTATAATCGCTACCAGCTTGATTTAATATTATCTCACTTTCGTGCCAAACCAATGGAAACTGATTTGGAAAGGAGCTCTTTATGTAATAATTGTTTGTAACAAAAGGGCGGTTGGCTGTTCCTTTGTGTGTTCCGCTGTCCATTCATAAAACAATTAGTTAAGAGGCTTTTCTGCACTCTCTCCTCCCCCACCCACCTCAACCCTTTTTGCCCCACCACTCACAAGAGACGATCACTCTAGAAAATGAGCTCGACTCTTCACCGAGGTTGCATTCTATATGGTTCATAAAGTGTGCAGGCGCAAGAAACGTGCTTCCCGGCGGATTCCAATCGTGAAGGCTTGTTTGTTTCTTTTCAGGCCTGTCTTAACACCGACACAGTGATTTGACTCTCGCTAATCGTCTAATTAATTCCTTTTTAGTATGAAATTTACGAAGGATCGATTACTGGGTGGCGCTATTATTATATTATTCAAACGAAAATACAATAAGATTCTTTAAAAAAAAAATAATAATAATAATAATTTCGATAAAAAAATCATTAATTAATTTAAGAATAGTTACAGTTTCATTTAATAATAATTTAATGAAACTTAACTTTTCATTTATAACATAAATAACCTCCTTCCCCCATTTAATTAGATAAATTCATTACTTGAATTCTTATCAAATTGGTTGGGTGTGTAACAATATAAAATTTTGAATATAAAATTTTGAATATTTTAGAAAATAAATTATTAGAATTATAAATCCAATTTGTACAAGTAATATACATAGGCATTTTGGTCATTTAACATATACGAGGGTGGGGTGAAAAATTTCCGGTCTGACCAAGAAAAACGATGTTTTTAAATTTTTTTTTTTTTTTTGCTTTATTTTTCAACATTCAAGTTAGCTGAGACCTGTACGATGTCAGGTGATCGTGTGCGAAATATTTTGCACAACCATTTGAATATGGAAAGCTGAGTGCAACGTGCGTGCCGCGTTTGCTAACGTTAGACCAAAAACTGCTTCGAAAAACAATTTCTAGGGACAATTTGGCGCTGTAGGCGTAATCCAAACGAATTTTTGCGTCGATTCATCACTGTTGATGAGACTTAAATTAAATCAAATTTACTTAATTCAATAAATAAATAAATAATTAAATTAATTAAATTAATTAGAACACCGTTATGAGAAATGTATCAGTGTTGATGGAGATTATGTTGAAAAATATAGCAAAAAGAAAATTTAAAATCATCGTTTTTCTTGGTCAGGCCGGAAACTTTTCACCCCACCCTCGTATATAAGTAAATAAGTAAAAATAAATGAAATAATAAAAATAAAAAAAAGAAAGAAAGAATAATATCCAGATCAGATAACTTTTAGAAAATCATTATTTCGATTTGGTTTTTATATTTTAATAATTATAATAAAAAAGATATCTAAATTTTCAATTAAATATTTATTAACAACAACTAGTTGAGGTATAATTAACCAGAAACGTAGAAATTCATTTTATTTCGAAGAAGGTGGACTCAAAATTATTTATTTTTTTGACTGAGGCTGTCATCTGTGATGCGAACTCGAAGAATAACTTCAGCCGACTTGTGGCAAGAGTCTAACGGCGGAGTGGGGGGGGGGGATTTATCTATATCTATCTCTGTAGCTCTACGGAACTCGAAAGTTCCGCAGGAATCCATATCCTAAGCTAAACCCATCCAATTTTGATCTTCTCCCATCTCTCTCACATCCTTTCCTACATTGTCAACAAACAAGCTTGCTTGGTCCCAATCGGTTTCCCCGCTAATATATTTTTCGCTAGTCTATCATCACCCATTCATCTACGTGTCCTGGCCTGGCCATCGCAACCTTTTTGATTTTATTACTCTAAACCAGTGATTCTCAACCTTTTTTTTACCGCGGGACACAAAGAAAAAGATAACTGTAAAAGTTTACCATATTGAAAAAAAGTGGTCCCAAAAAATGTTATAATTTTTTTTTTTTTTTAAGAACCATATTGAAAAAATTTAGAAAAAAAGTCGGAAATGTTTAAGAGCCTCATAATCTCGCGGGACACTAAAGTGGTTGAGAATCATTGCTCTAAACTGTCTTGAGAAGCGTAGAGGTCATGCACGGTGACCTAATATTTCTTTGACCCATGGGAATAATTCTATTTTCAAATACTCTAAATCTACTTTCGTCACCCAGGTTCATAGATTATGACTCACACCCATATAATACAATAATTGTTTTATATATTTTAATTTTGATTCCCTTTGATAATAATTTCAACGAGAATGACAGGCGTTACCCGATCACAACCTCGATTTAAATTCTTTGCTATCCTTCGTAATTACAGAGGAGGGAGGGGAGAGGGGAGAGGGAAATGAATGATTTTCAAAATTGAATTGATGGGATTTGGAAATTTGATTAAGGTTTGGGACACGACTTCCTCAAATGAAGGTGAGAAAAAGTCGTGGCTTGCGTGAGCAGGGTTGCTTCCCTGAAGTGGACCGATCTCTATCTGGATCATAGAGAGAGCCCACCCGCTACTCCTGGGGTTGGGAACAATTTCTATTTAAATTCATTTTATTTAAAATTTTGTACTTGTTGGTTTCGAACACTGGGCTCCTGGATGTGCTACCAATTATGCTATCCTATTTTGATATATATATGTATATATATATATATATATATATATACATTATAATTAAAATAAAATACCTGATTATTAAAATAAATATTTTTAATTTTATTTTATTTATAATATTGTGTATTTAAGGAAGCGCTGTCCGGCGTTGCCAGGCGCCATTTTTTTATTGTTAAAATTCCTATTTTAAATTAAAGCAAAAACTAACAAAGATGATTTTTTCAGAGGCTATTTCTAAAATTGAATTTAAGATCCTGAAGTCGGACTCAATGATTACGATTTATTTACATATATTTTTTTTAAATTTTAAAGTGCAGATGGCAATGCTAATGACGATCATTTATCAATCCAATTTTGCATATTCGATAATTTAGAGAAAATTAATGGCAAACTAAAGAAACAACGTTCTTGATCACCGTATTGATACTTTTGTTAACACCCTGTTAGAGAGAAATGAAAGGTTCAGAAGGCTTCGTTTGTTTTTCTTATGATAAATGATTCAAACTAGAGATACAATTTGATTTCGAAAAGAAATCCATATCCACTTTCCGCCTGTGTCGTTGAACTCATTTGTTGTTGTTTTTTTTTCTTTTTCAAACGTCTTTAAGATTAGAAAAATAAATAAATAAATAAATAAATAAATAAATAAATAAATAAATAAATAAATAAATAAATAAATAAATAAATAAATAAATAAATAAATAAATAAATAAATAAATAAATAAATAAATAAATAAATAAATAAATAAATAAATAAATAAATAAATAAATAAATAAATAAATAAATAAATAAATAAATAAATAAATAAATAAATAAATAAATAAATAAATAAATAAATAAATAAATAAATAAATAAATAAATAAATAAATAAATAAATAAATAAATAAATAAATAAATAAATAAATAAATAAATAAATAAATAAATAAATAAATAAATAAATAAATAAATAAATAAATAAATAATAAAAAATAATAATTCGATGAAGATTGGATAAAAAAAAAAATCTAACCATCTCGAATCCTTTACCTTCGTTCAATTAATGAATCGATGATAAAATGCCATAAAACAAAGCAAAACAATCAACAAAAATGATTTGCAATGGCAACATCAAAGAGCCGCAATTATTATTCGATGATGGAGCATTAAATCAAAACGGGAGTCATAAATTTTAATCGGACAATTTTATTTCGATATATTGAAGCAAATTCTCGAATCGATAGTGCCTTTTCAATAGGAAATGTTCTTATTTTGTTTGTGAACAGTGAAGTGGAGTGGGGGTGGGAGAGGATGGTGGATGGTTTCGATGTTAGCCATAAAGAGAATCCTGATTAACGCTTCCTTCCTTCAGCGACGTCCAATTATCACATCAACGATTCATTCTTATGCGGCTTATCTAATCACCACATAATTTGTTAGACAAGTCATAGCAACAAATTCAATGTTTACTTTTCAACGAGGCACCAAGCAAATGAATGTCCATTGGAAAATATAATCGATATAGACGAGAATTTTGTAATTGATATTTTATTGTAAATTTATTCAAAAAACAAAAAAATACACAACGTTTCGATTGCTACTTGCAATCGTTATCAAGCGACTGAGTCGAAATCGAAACGTTATGTATTTTTTTGTTTTTTGAATAAATTTACAATAAATTATCAAAATGTGGTTTTATTTACAAAATTCCCTTATAAATAAAAACAACCACCAAAGCTTAAACAATTTAATAATTAAAAGGTTCAGCATCCGCTTTAGCATTTACGGCGCCCCGGGCAAATAAATAAATTGGCGCCCCTATATTCATAAAATGGATTACCTTTATAAACAAAATGCCGTCCTTTAGATTTTCCGCCACAGACAAATGCCTGTTTTGCCGTCTTGATAGGATGAAGGAAATCCTCCATGGTTCCAATCACAAATGCTCGCAACAGTCTTTTTAACCAAGCAAAGTTCCCGGTGAGGTTCTAACTTTTATAATGAGAATTAGCAAACAAATCCACTGGAAACCAAACCGAGGGTTTCAACCGAAAATTATTTTTGTTAAAAGTTTATTTGAATAGCTTGAGTATCCAAGTTGAACTGTCCATTTATCGAGAGTTTTTTCATTTTATTTTTTTTCAATAGTGGGGCATACATTCCAAAGACAAACTAATGAAAAAAATAAATAAATAAAAATTATTAATAATTTTTCATAGGTCATCAAAAGTGTGAGATATTTTTTTTTTGTGTGTTCTCCTATAAAACAAGCACCTCCTTTGTTAAGTTTAGTTTATAAATTAAAAATCAAAATAAAAATAAATAAACAAAAATATTGAAATTCAATTCAATTCAATTATCTATCTTTTAATCACCAAATACTCACCCCACTCCCCAAAATTAATCCATTTTGAATGAAAAAAATTATAATATTTTTCTTTATGATTAATAATGTAAAATGTGATTGGAGTAAAGAATACAAACAGCTACACTTCAATTGTTTTTCATTCAGCATGAAAAGAAAGTCATTTGGATGAACTATTTTGAGCCACTCACTCATTCTACTCCCATGTATAGAACAATATCAATATAATATTACATAGCATATTTTTAATACATAGCAGATATCGAATGCGGGAAGGTATTTAAGTTAGTATAATATAGTTTAAAATTTTATTATAAATATATTAATGAATTGGATAATTATGAGAATTAATATGATATTTTGACTTTTGCAATGATATCTATTGATAGGGTGACCATATTTTGAAAAAAAAAACAATCCGCGACATTTTGCTTTATTTTAGAACCAAATTGAAAAAATTTTGAAATGAGTTAATATATCTTTAAAAAGATTAATTTAAAATATAAATAAACGAAAAAATGCAACATACACGATGATTATCACAGTTCGATAAATAAATAGATAAGATTTATGAAATGGATGGATGACATCAGTCCATTTTCTTAACTTTTAGATAGGGTGACCATATTTTGGAAACACCAAACCGGAACGAACATTTTCCTTTTTTTTTTTTTTTTTTTTTTAGAACCAAATTGAAAAATTTTGGAAAAAAGTTCGAAATGTCCTAAATGTTTAAAAAAACGGGACAATAGGCTGTCCCGAAGACATTTTTCGAGACGCCGGGACAGAGCACCTAAAAACAGGGCAATCCCGAAAAAACGGGACGTTTGGTCATCCTATCTATTGATTTTATTAAATTTATATTCAATATAATAAATAATCTTTGTTAATTAAATACTTCTCTAAATCTAAATCCATGATAGTAATTGAATTGAAACTAATATTAGAATAAAATATTTAAACCAATTATTTTTTACGTTTTACCTTTATTTTAGAAGTAAATTGAAAAAATCTTGAAAAAAAGTACGAAATGTCCTAAATGTTTAAAAAAAAACGGGACAATAGGCTGTCCCGAAGACTTTTTTCGGGACGCCGGGATAGAGCACCTAAAAACGGGACAATCCCGGAAAAACGGGACGTTTGGTCATCCTATGTAATGATTTATTATTTAATATAATAAATAATCTTAATTTAAGACTTAAATTAATACTTCTCTAAATCTAAATCGATGATAGTAATTGAATTGAAACCAATATTAGAATAAAATATTTAAACCAATTATTTTTAATATTTATTTTATTTTGTTTTTTGTAAATGCTAATAGTCTATAGATTTATTATTAATGTTTTATTGAAAAAAAAAAGAATTAAATATGTTAAATAAATAATTTTAATAATTTCTATTATATTGAAATATTTGTGTCATATTGTAGTGGTTTTAGTAATCAAAACAAAACTGAAAAAATATTTCATATCATAATTGACAATTTTTTTATTTAAAAAATAATAAATCGAAATCAATCATTGGAATGTTCTTATTTGATAAAATTGGAAACCTATTTTGACTTCCTATTAATCAAATAATATGATAAATATATCGAGGATGGGAAGGAGAGATGCACCTACCCGATACACGTTGATGACCGAGGAGCAGAATCTGTGCCACCCTTCCCCTACGTGTCGATCATGGGATGGCACACCTGAAGCCATTGGGCCCACCCTTGGCCGGCATCCCGGCCAGCACTGTCAACGCATCCTCCGACTGAATGATAGCGATGATCCCATTTGTTGACGTCATCGGCCCCACTCCACGGATTCCAAGAAACCCAGGCCAGCATTAGCAAATATGGCTGTCTGTTTTGAATCTGTCAGGTTTGCTGTGCAAGACTTTTTTCCAAGGGACATCGCATTTGTTGTTGAAAACAAACCCATCGACAGAGCCGGTGTGGAGGGAGTGAAGGCAATCGACGATGTTACAACATCCCTTCCTCCCACCCAACCACTTTCGCCCTCCCCGGTAGAAATAATTAATGAAAAAGAAAAAAAAAAAGAAGAAATTGAATTTATCTAGAATAATAAAGAAAAAAAAAATCAATAGAAAAGTTTGTTTGGATTTTATCAATTTATTCACAACTAACTTGAATTAAAAAAAGCTGGAGTGTCTCCACTCGACTACTCGCAAACTTGAATTGGATTAATTAACATAGATTATATTTAAATTAAATTTAATTAATAATAAATAATATTTAAGTATATCAGCGCATGTTTGGCTCTTTGTTGATGGCACCACGTCACGTGTTGGCGCGTGATTTGCAGTGTTAAAAAATTAATTCCGGTACTTTCACCGATTCAAACTGAAATTCTATATATAGCAGTTTTATACAATTTTTAATCATGTGAAAAACATATCAAACATATATCTTTATTTTTACGGTTACTTTAGAGGAAAAAAAATCAAAACGTTGTAGGTAATGACCCTCTTCCGGTTGAGCTACATTTCTCAAAAGTTGATAGAAAACTACGAATTTTGAATAATGCCCATGTACCAAATTTGATCATTCTAGCTCAAACCGTTTTTGCGTAATCTTGTTTACATACACACACATAGATATTTTTCTCAACCTTATGTTAGTGAAAATGATCCAGGAACCTTCAAAACGTATAAAAACATCAAAATCTCGACATCGAAAATTTTTGTGATCGCAATACTATCTCTAGCGAGATAGTAACAAATAAATTTTTGGTATTTTACAGAATTATTTAATTAAATTATTAAAGTTTTGGTGGTTGTTTTTATTTATAAGGAAATTTTGTAAATAAAACCACATATTGCTATTTTTTATTGTAAATTTTATCAAAAAAAATAGAATAGAATAGAATTATAGAATTATTTAATATTTATAAAAATTATATATAATATATATAGGGAATTTACTTTTAATCAAGGGATCGGCAACCTCCAGCCCCCTATATATTTTTATCATGCCTGCCACTTGATTCATTTCATGAATAATTATTTATTTATTTATTTTTTTTTTTTTTTAAATAATTTTTAAAAAGAAATAAAAGAAAAATTATTTTAAATTTTCGTTAAATTTATATTATATATATATAAATGAAAATTTCTTTCATAAAAAAATTATATTAAAATTTTTTTTTTTTTATATATGCATTATTTATATAAAATTATACTAACATATGAATATTCTAAATATTGAATTGAAATTTATTCAAAAAAATCTTTTTAATTTTACTCAAAAGTTTCTAAAAAGATCAACTCAAATTTGGATTACTTTCTATTTTGGCTCGATTTATAAAAAGATTACCCACCCCTGATTTAATCTACCGTTTTTTCATCATAACTTTTGTTTCAAATAATTTTATCAACCCCTAGAAAAAGACATTATTAATATGTGATTTGAAACATAAATAGGAATGTAAAATATTATTCAAAAAATATTAAAATTTTATAAAATTCAAAATACAAAAAAATTGTAAAATCATTAAATATTACGAATCTACAAACCATTTTCAGGCGTTTAAAAATCATTGAAATAATTTATTAATATTTTTTTATTATAAATAAATTTCGATTCCACAATATTTGACAAATTTTATGGGATAAAATAAAACTCCAATTTGTTGAAGGTACATCTTTTTTTGCGATATACACCCTCAACATCTCTCTCTCTTCCCCCCTGACTCTTATTAGTGGTAATTTATAATCAGTGCATAGCGGGTGAGATTTGAAATAAAAGTAAAAAGAATCCAGTTTCACGCTTAGGCAAAAATGACATAAAAATGAACAACAAAGCGCCTCCGGAATCTAAGATTAGATGAATACATTTAAAAAAAGAACTCTGCAATCTTTATTTTATTTTCTCCCTCCAGTGTCGCCTCCATTTAATCGCCTTTCAGGGGAGGCCGCACAACAGCAGCAGATTTTCATTGCCGTTGCACTCCAAGAATAAAAAATAAAATAATCTTTTTTTTCTTTTGCTTCTTGTTCTTGTTTTTTTATTTTACACAAATGAATCGAAAAGGGGTTTCATTTTGGATCAATTAAATTGCTTTTGGGGGCGGGGAGGGGGGGGGGTAAAAAATTATTTCTTATTTATCTTTCTTTTTTTTTCAGTTTATAAGTACTTTAAATAATATTTAAAGTATAACAAATATATATACGATATAATTAAATACAATCTGTATTTTTGTATTTCACACAAATCGAATAATGAAGATCAAACTTTCATATAACATGCAATAAAATCCTTAACAAAAATAATAGATATTTATTTTCAATTTCAATTAATTTAAATAGTAAATCAACCAATTACAATTTTGATTTAAAAAAAAACATGTTATAAATGAGAGATGGAAAAAGAAATTAATATTATTATTCATTAAAATTAAATTAATAAAATAATAATTAGAAAATTATTAGATTTAATCGTAATCACTTGGTGTGAAACATTTTAATATTAATTATTTTAATTAAAATTAAATTTAAAAGAGAAATAAAATTTAATAAGAATAATTTTTAATTAAACATTCTTAGAGAAGTTTCAATCTTATTCATATATTTACTTTATGCGCATTTCGGTTTAAGAAATGAGAAGAACAAACTGGGAACATCTAAAAGGCGCACAATATAAATAATGTGAAACTTCATTGAATGTTTAATTAAAAATTACTCTTATTCATTTTTCCAATATCTTTTAAATTAAAATTAATTATGGTCTAAATAAGAAATATATTAATTATTATACATACAACGTGTAAAACGAATGACAAACATTCAACTTTCTAATATATATATATATATATATATATCCCTGATAAACCTAATAGTAATAATAACAATAATATTCACGGAAACCTAAACCAACATATATATATATATAATTATATATAATCTGTTAAATTTTTAAAAAATGATTTTACTAATGGCTATTTTGATTTCGTTAAACCTTTAAATAATTAAATTAAAATTAAAAAAAAATACTTAATTGATATTATAATTGAATTATAATTTACTTTTTATTACTATCTCGACAGAGATAGTAATGCGATCACGAAAAATTACGATGTAGAGATTTTGATGTTTTTATACGTTTTGAAGGTTCCTGGATCATTTTCACTAACATAAGGTTGAGAAAAATATCTGTGTGTATGTGTGTGTATGTAAACAAGATTACGCAAAAACGGTTTGAGCTAGAATGATCAAATTTGGTACATGGGCATTATTCAAAATTCGTAGTTTTCTATCAACTTTTGAGAAATATAGCTCATTCGGAAGATGGTCATTACTTACAACGTTTTGATTTTTTTCCTCTAAAGTGACCGTAAAAATAAAGATATATGTCTGATATGTTTTTCACATGATTAAAAATTGTATAAAACTGCTATATATAGAATTTCAGTTTGAATCGGTGAAAGTACCGGAATTAATTTTTTAACACTGCAAATCACGCGCCAACAAGTGACGTGGTGCCATCAACAAAGAGCCAAATACGCGCTGGTTTAATAAATATTATTTATTAATTTTAATGTATAATTTAATTAATTAAATTTAATTGAAATATAATATATGTTAATTAATCCAATTCAAATTTGCGAGATAGTCGAGTGAAGACACTCCAGCTTATTTACAAGAACTATAAAAAAAAATTATCAATGATTTGAGCTCATTGTGGCATTCGAACTTGAAATTTGACAAAAAAAAATATAGTCCAGTCCATATCCTGGATGAAATTCTATTGGAATAGTATTGGAACTTGATTTATAAGATTAAAGACCCAAGTGTCACCTAGTCTTCTCGCCAGTGAGTCTGGGGTGAATGTTTCCCCTGTCGTAGCTCGGCCAGTGACTGCTTCTTACTGTATCCGCCTTATCTCTTGGAGGGTTGATAGGGAAGTTGGAAGCATCCGGCTGTCTGTCTCTCCTCCTTCCATCTTGTCTTCCTTATCAGACCTGTTCTATCTTTGTCTTTCAATCTGTTCTAGTTCCAAAGATATTGCTTCGAACAATTTTCTTTGTTTCATTAGTCTGGGGATTATAATCATAAACTTCCAAAACGCAGCTGTTGAAACGCTCGCTTTTAATACTTTCTCTTCATTTGTTTAGAAAAAAAAAATAATAATAATAATAATAATAATAATAATATTAATCAATTAAGAAGATAAAAACTGAAAGTAATTAAAAGTTATTTAATTAAATTGTAGTTATAATTCTTAGCAGGGATTTTTTTGAACGATGCATCATCGTCTCTGTGGCAAGCTCGTAATTTTAACGATCTATCCAAGGGGTACCAATTTTGAAATCAATTTTATAGCAAAACCGATAATTTTACGATCTAATTTGCAAGGAGAGCCTGTTGAAACATTGGAGTGTCGGAATGCCGTCTATAATTCAAGTTGTTGTTTCCCTCCCCCCCCCCCTCTCCTCTCCCCATCCCTATCGCAGAGAATTAATTAGTTGTTGTTATTCATTGTGAATGTGAGTGGCAGGGGACTTGCGCATGGTGTCATATGTAGGAGGATAGTTGATGGTCTTCTACGTGGATTAATAAATGGCCCCTCGCGCAACTTTTTCATCACTTCATTTCGAGAGTAATAAAATACGACCGGGTGCGCGGAACGACTCCTCCCGAGACGACAGCATCGGATTGAAGCTCAACTTGGAAGGAGCTGAGTTGGTCGTAGTTTTAATTAAGAAGTGCTCTAATTAGGCGACATGTCTTTGGTGAGGAGGAAAGAGCCAGCATTTGATTTAGCAGGAGGGGTGGTCGCGGATATAATTGTCATTGTCGTTGTCGGCAAGACCGTTCCGATCGAAGTGGTTTCTTATCGCAACGGATTGTGGAAGGCATGCATTGGAAATCATGGAAATTATTCGAAAAATCATCCAAATAATAAATTTGGTAATTGTTTACTAAACGGAAGGATTCAGGAATTTGGGTAAAAATTTGCCAATGGATTCCTTTTTTAATTCCAAAGAAACTTTCCGTGCGCGATATTTCTTAGTCTCTTCTAGTTTAAGAGATAGATAAAGATTTTAAGTTTGACAGATTAGCTGGTTATGAACGTCGAAATGTGCAGCCATTCAGTAATGTCTTATTTACTAATACACTAATTATTCACTTATTCACTAATTTTCGGTTTTATTTGGATCCCTTTGGATATAGAAAAATTATTTAATTAATTAATTTTTTAATTTTTATATATTCAAAACGAGGACTTAAAAAAAACCCTGAAAAATAATGAAGCCCTCTGCTGGTCAAAAGAATAAAACATGGTAGCTAAATAGAATATCAATGGATTTATATGCAAAAGTTAATAATTTATATCTCGTAAACTAGAAGAGACCGAGAAATATTGGATAAGGAAAGTTTCTTTAAAATTAAAAAAAGAAATCCACTGGTAAATTTTCATCCAAATCACTGGAGCTTTTCTTTTTGTAAACAATTATCAATAATTTATTTCTTATAATTTATAATTTATATATTATTTATTTATATATTATTGATATTATTATTATTATTATTATTATATATTTGAGAATTGATATGACAATTTTATTTCACTCAAGACGATAATAAAAATTAAAAATTTTTTTTTTTTAAATATATAAGAATTAAAAGAAATTTAAAATTGTATGAGATAATAATTTTAATTCCAAAAAGATATGATATTTACCTAATAGTTCTTTTTTGTTTTAATAAATGTTTTTTTTTAAAAAAGTTTATAATCACGTATCTTTCACTCTGTCCCTTTCTCTCTCTCTCTCTCTCTCTCTCTCTCTATATATATATATATATATATATATATATATATATTTCTCTTAAATATTTTCCGGAGCAATTGATTAATTCACATATGTGCGTGTGAGTATAAGTGTAATGGGAATTGGTGGTGGTGGTGGTGGTGGTGGTGGGAGGGGAATGTGGAAGCAGCAAAATGCATTTCAACTGCTCTCCATTGCAGGAGGGAGTAACTTTCTTCAGGTGATAAATGCCATGTGGAACGTGATGCGAATCCTGATCCCGCAACCGACTTGAATAATTTCGATGAGATTTGTGAGATGGGATGACAGTGGACGACGGGGGCACCAGCCATTAATGCCTGCACACGCACCTCATTCTCCACGCCTTTCACGCCTCTTCCCATTTTAATTTAGAATTGGACGCTTTGTGACTAGACTCAGAACAGGTTAATAAAATCAGAAACATCCACGACGAGTTGGACATTAGAATGAAAAATATTGAGGTTCATCATCCAAAAAAAAAAAAAAAAAAAAAAAAAAAAAATCAAAAACATTCTCTCAATATAAATGTTATAATTAATTTATACTTATTAAGGCATTTAAAAAATTAGTAATAATAATAATAATAATAATAATATATGAGAATATATCATGGAATTTAAACAAAAATCATATTACTAGTTAATAAATGAGAAAATTAGTAGATTTATATAAAAAAAATGGTATTAGTTTTCCATTTTTACTATCTCGCTAAAGATAGTATTGCGATCACAAAAATTTTCGATGTCGAGATTTTGATGTTTTTATACGTTTTGAAGGTTCCTGGATCATTTTCACTAACATAAGGTTGAGAAAAATATCTATGTGTGTGTATGTAAACAAGATTACGCAAAAACGGTTTGAGCTAGAATGATCAAATTTGGTACATGGGCATTATTCAAAATTCGTAGTTTTCTATCAACTTTTGAGAAATGTAGCTCAACCGGAAGAGGGTCATTACCTACCACGTTTTGATTTTTTTTCCTCTAAAGTGACCGTAAAAATAAAAAAATATGTTTGATAGTCTTTCACATGATTAAAAATTGTATAAAACTACTATACTTATATAGAATTTCAGCTTGATTGAATTGCTGAAAGTACCGGAATTAATTTTTTCACACGTTGACTGACAATCACGTACCAGCACGTGACGTGGTGCCATCAATAAAGAGCAAAACATGTTTTATTAATTTTAATTTATAATTTATAATATATTTAATTAAATTAATTATATATATATATATATATATATATACCTATATATTGGTATTTTTTCCGAAATTTGCAAGAGAAATAAAAAAAAAAATTCTGAAAGTTTTCCATAAGAAATCCAATTTAATAAAAATGTAAACAAAAACATAATTTTCCTAGGAATATTTTATTTTATAAAAAAAAAACAAAAAAAAAATTGTTTATAATATTTTTACTTTATGAATCAATTACTAAATATCATCCAGGATAATAATAATAATAATAATTCATTTTATATTTAAATTAAGTATATATTATAATTTTAAATTTGTCTTTCTCCAATAAATCAATGAAAGAAGATTCTTTTGTTAATTTATTTTAATTAGTTAAAGAAAAAAAATCTGTTTTATAATCTTGACATATAATTTCTTAAGGAACATTTTTTACTATCTCGCCAGAGATAGTATTGCGATCACGAAAATTTTCGATGTTGAGATTTTGATGTTTTTATACGTTTTGAAGGTTCCTGAATCATTTTCACTAAGGTTGAGAAAAATGTCTCTGTGTGTGTGTGTGTATGTGTGTATGTGTGTATGTGTGTATGTATGTATTTAGGCAAGATTACGCAAAAACGGTTTGAGCTAGAATGATGAAATTTGGTACATGGACATTATTCAAAATTCATAGTTTTCTATCAACTTTTGAGAAATGTAGCTCAACCGGAAGAGGGTCATTACCTACAACGTTTTGATTTTTTTTCCTCTAAAGTGACCGTAAAAATAAAGATATATGTTTGATAATTTTTCACATGATTAATAATTGTATAAAACTGATATATATAGAATTTCAGCTTGATTGATTCGCTGAAATTACCAGAATTAATTTTTTAACACTGCAAATCTCACGCGCCAACACGTGACGTGGTGCCATCAACAAAAAGCCAAACATGCGCTGGTTTAATATTTATTATTTAATATTTATAATTTATAATTAATTAAATTTAATTTAAATATAATATATTATGTTATTTAATCCAATTCAAATTGCGAGATAGTCGAGTGGAGACACTCCAGCTAATTTTTTTATAAATTCTTTTACCAAATATATCCATTTTTTATTAATAGTTACCATTGTATGGGATGAAAATGGTTACTTGCAATAATGAAGCCCACTGACAGGGCAAACTAAATGGAAAGGAAGCCCTTCGAACTTTGACGCTTTTGTTCTTACAATTGGGAAACAAGTTGATATCGAATCCATACCAAAATCCCTTTGAGAAGATGTTTCGCCCTTTTGGATATTCCAAAGGGCTTCAGGCCATTTTGATTACTTATATTATTGAAATGAAATTGAGATAGATCTCAATTCATAGAATATGGAATGTAACTTTTAGTTTTTTTTTTTTTTTTTATTATTATTTAATGAATAGGAATCTGAAGTTGTCGAAATGAGAAGAGAGTGATCCATAAAAAACGGAATTGTAAAAAATCTACAATTGAAATAGGGAGGGGTCTTTTGTGCTTTCATCATCACCAACAATCTTTGTTTTAAGTAATCTCAACATCATCTATTTAAAATTACTATTTTTTTTTATTGTTCCTTTTGTTTCATTATCGATGAAAGTATTTTTTCATAAATATCTTATGCGAGCTGAGATTTATGTTTAGGTTTAACATGACATGGACGTAGACATTAAAAAAGAGAGAGAATAAAGTAAAAGAATGCTATAAAATGAAATGTAAAGAATAAAATAAAAAAAATATGAAAGATTATATAAAACATCAAAAGGATATTTTCTTTTAGTGCAAATTTCAATAAAATTTTATAAAAAAAATAAATAGGGGAAAATTCAATAAGAATTCACTTAAATTATGGATGTTAAGAGAAAGATTGCCCGGTATGCCTTGTTGGAATGGCTAAACAACATATATTTATAATTCATTATGATTAATTATTCCAGAATTTATCTAGTTAATTTGCAATGCGATATATATACATAAGTAAATTAATATTTTATAATATTCAATAATATATAATAATAAATAATAATAATATAATATAAAAAAAGATTATGTAAAAATTCTTAAGTTCTTTAAAAAAAAAACAGATATGGATATAACATAAATATTTTTAATTTTATTTTATTTATAATATATAAGGAGGCGCTGGCTGTGACGTCATGAAGTGCTGGCTGACGTCATATAATTTAAAATTAAGAAATAACTAATGAAGATGATTTTTCCCGAGGATAAAAACCAATACAAAGTGCATGATTCGTGAAGTTATGTAAAAATTCTCCTCCATTGAAACCAATACAGATCGATTTTTCTTTAGAAATACTATATATGGTGTGAATTTCAAAAGAATCGTTAGAGCAAATATATACAATATTAGCTAGCATAATAAGATTAGATATTTGTATAGGTTTTACCTGTTGTTATAAGGCATATTTTTTTTGAACTGTAAAAATAAACCGATATTAAAATTAATTAAAAATATCCATTTAATGATACTAAAAATCAATTTTATTTAGAATCTGGCTAAAATTCTGTTAAATAGAGTTGTTTTGTTTACAATTTACAAGATTTAATCAAAAATTTAATAAAATGAAAAACATTGAATAAATGTGTTCTGTTAATTCTCCAAAAAATACAATAAATATGAGTTACAAGATTTTTTTACAAATATGAAGCGTAAGAGAGGTGGGTCCTCTAAGAGGCACTTATAAGATATGTTTCATTCGTTATTTGCCAGATTTTGCTAGTTCAAATAATGCGCAAAGGGGGGTTAATATAGAAGACTTATGAGATAATTCCTATTTTAAATTAAGCAAAACTAACAAAGGTGATTTTTTCCTAAGGCTGAAACCAATACAAATTGATTTTTCTTTATAAATACTATCTATCGTGTGAATTTCAACAAATATCGTTAGAGCGCTTTAATATATCCCATTTACAAATATATTTACAATTTTATCTAGTATAATAAGATAAGATAAGATTAGATATATAAATAATATTTGTCTAGAATCACTTGAACAATTTAAATCCAATACATTAAAAATAAACAAATAAATATTGGAATATATCTAAATACAATATAAATAAAGTTGATCAAATTGATAAACGGTTCAGGGTTAAAAAAATAAAGATGAAATTTCTTGAACAATTTTATTTTTTTTCTTTCTATTCTAGCATAAAGGTTAGTCAACTAACACGAACTTATGTCTTTGTATATCTTCTACCCTCCCCCCCCCCTCTCTATCTATCTATCTATCTATCTATATATATATATATTTGGCCTAAAGAGGCTTAAAAAGACGAAATCCCTGAAATAAATGAACGAGTCATGCGATCAGAGACACCACTGCAATCCATTCAGTTAACAATATTGGAGATATGATAAATGGAAGCTATATATAAACGAAAGCCCCTACCTCTATCTCCACCCCCATCCCCTTCTCCCAATCAGATAATCCTGGACTCTCCGTTTCGGTAATTTCCTTTAATGTGTAAACTGCTTCGATTTGCATACATTTTCAGAAAGTTAGTTAAGATCTAATAAACTAGTTTATTTCCTAGAGAGAAACGGAAATACTTTTATTAATGAATTCCAAGCTAGATAGAAAATCTAATTACTCGTTGAGAAAAATAATATAAAGCTAATATCATGAAGAAAAGTAAAACATAATAAAAAAAAAAAAAAAAAAAAAAAAAAGATAGCGAAAGCAAATAAGGGATGGAATATTTCTAACCGACACCCTTATTTTTGCCCTTATTTAATCTTCAATTAATATTCATTTTTATCTTTCGTATTAATCATAGGACAGAATCACGACCGTCCGCTGTATAATCAAAAATGATTTCATAATTCATGATTTTTAATTTTCGATGATAATCTAAAAGAATAATCTAGTCTAACTGTTATGTCAGTTTTTTTTAACATATATATATATATATATATATATAGGTATATATATATATATATATATATATATAGGTATATATATATATATATATAAGGTAGAAGGTTCGTGTGTGTTATTAGTGTGTGTGGCTTTTATATCTATAATTTATTGAATCTTTTTTATATGCAACATATTATGTCACGTGAGATCAATTTAACATTCAAATGCGTGACGTCAGAGCCCGTCTGGTGTGTCGGTGGAGATCGAATCGGTGTATGAGGTGCGGGGGGTGAGGCAGTTGGGGGGTGGTGGTTCATTTTCCAGGAGCGCACGTGGCTCAAGGGACAAAAACAGGGACAAACGCGTCCGAGGGCGTTAATGACCACCCGAGACAAGGAGGAGATGGTCGTCGGGCATCCGTCGCCCAAAGGAAACGCGTCGCTTATTGATTCTTTCACTTACAATTGAAATTCAAGCCATCTGGAAGGAATTAAGTGGAAAATATATTCGAAAAGACAAGAAACAAATAAAATTGTTTTAATCATTAAATCAATTCGGATTTATTTTATCTAATTTATCAACTTTCATTAAAAGAATTAATTTTATAAAAATATATTAATAATATTTAAATATTACAAATTTATATCTATTGTAAATAGAAACAAGTAATATTATATTTAAATCAATAAACTCATTTAAATCTTTTTCATACTAATTTAATAGCTATAAATAAATTAATATGCCTATCAAGGAAAATACATCTTTAAATTTAATTAATATATTATATATATATATATATATATATATATATATTACCAAGATTATAGATTTGACGAATATTCATTATTATTATTATTGTATTACAAGGGTGGGGTGAAAAGTTTCCGGCCTGACCAAGAAAAACTATGTTATTAAATTTTTTTTTTTAGCTGAGACCTGTACGATGTCAGCTGAACGTGTGCGAAATATTTTGCACAACCATTTGAACATGGAAAGCATTAATTAATTAAATTAAATTAATTAAATTAATTAGAACACCGTTATGAGAAATGTATCAGTGTTGATGGAGATTATGTTGAAAAATATAGCAAAAAAAAAAAAAATTTAAAAACATCGTTTTCCTTGGTCAGGCTGGAAACTTTTCACCCCACCCTCGTATTTTGTTTTGATAAAATTTTAAAGCAATAAAATATCGATTTGTATTCAAAAATAAAAATTACCTTAAATAAATTATAAAATTCAAAGAAGGTATAATTTTGTTCGAAATCTTAACATTGTTTTTACTCCCAAAAAAAGAAACAAAGACAATACAATTACCATTCAATTCAACTTAAATATCAACAATTTTTGAATAATTTTTAGAACCAAACTTTTCTATTTATTCTTCTTCTTCTTATTATTATAATTTGTAATTTTTGTGTTTTATTTTTTATTTATTTTTTAAAAATTACTTTTATAAAATATCAATTTAAAAATGAAATGCTTTTTTTATAATAATAGTTATACTAGTAATCAACATTTAAAATAATGTATAATTAAACCTTAATTATATTACTTATAAAGTAAGTATACTATTACAAATTTGAATTGTTATTTTTTTTTGTTGTATCATAAACATTTCTTAAATAAATCCCGGGAACAGTAATTTATTTCTTTTTGTGTAATAAATAATTTTTTTAGAACAGAGAATGGGATGATTATCTGTGGTTTTAAGGATTTTAAATTGTGTGGGTTATTAGTGAAAGTTTCCTCCCCGTCCTCCTCTTTTCCATATGGGAAGAAGAAAGAATGGATGGGAAGAGGGGCGAGAAAATAGCGTGGCGAAAGTGTCGAATGTTTGGCCTGGTCACTCGACTCCCAGAGTTGGGGGTGAGGATGGACATCTGCTGGAGCATCTCACAAGGGTAGCTTCTTGCAACCCGAAACATCACTAATTAATTGAGAGGGTCAGCATCCACAGTTTAGGTTGAACATCGAGTAAAACTTCAAGGATTAGAAAGAGCGTCAAACGTTCTGGAATTCGAATGAAAAAATTAGATCTTTAGGAGAAAATATTGTGACATCAGCTAGTAGGCAAGAAACAATTGTGTAGCGTATGGTTATAAAAAATGATTTGTTTATGGAAAAAATTGAGCTTTTTTCGATTATCAAATTATTACTACTAAACAGTTGTATAACTGGGCCTTAAAAATTTTAAAAACAGTCTGAGGTATTGAAAAAATTAATTGACTCTTCTTATTAACGTTCCATTGCCAATATCCTCTGAATTTGTCTACCAAAATACCGGTTGTTAATATAAACATGGTTTTTACCGACCGACGATAGTAAGGGAGGTATTGTTTCATATAGTTCTATAAAATAAAAAAAATCTGGAGTGTCTTCACTTGACTATCTCGCAAATTTGAATTGGATTAATTAACACATATATTATATTTAAATTAAATTGAATTAATATAAATTAAGTATAATTGAATTGGATTGATTAATTAATTAATTAAAATTTTCAGTATAGTATTGTTATTCAATTAAATTAATTAATTAACATATATTCAATTTAAATTTAAAACCTTTACCTTCATTTTTAAGTCAAAATTTAAAAATTTAAATAATTAATTTCGGTACTTTCAGATATTCAATCAAGTTGAAATTAACATAAAAACATAATATAATATAATAATATATAAATCTGGAGTGTCTCCACTCGATTATCTCGCAAATTTGAATTGAATTAATCAACACATATATTATATTTAAATTAAATTTAATTAATTAAATTATAAATTAAAATTAATAAATAGATATTAAACCAGCGCGTGTTTGGCTCTTTGTTGATGGCGCCACGTCACTTGCTGGCGCGTCATTGGCAATCATTCAAAATTAATTCCGGTACTTTCAGTGATTGAATTCAAGCTGAAATTCTATATATAGCAGTTTTATACAATTTTTAATCATGTGAACAACTCTCAAACATATATCTTTATTTTTGAAGTCAGTTTAGTGGAAAAAAAATGAAAATGTGGTAGGTAATGGTCTTCTTCCGAATGAGCTACATTTCTCAAAAGTTGATAGAACTATGAATTTTGAATAATGCTCGTATACCAAATTTCATTATACTAGCTCAAACCGTTTTTGCGTAATCTTGTCTATAGACACACATACATTTTACCCAACCTCAGTGAAAATGACTCAGGGACCTTCACAACGTATAAAAACATCAAAATCTCGACAAAATTTTCATGATCGCAATACTGTCTCTAGCCAGATAGTAAAAATAAAAAATTTTCTCTAGAAGGCTCAAGAAACAAGTTTTAATATTTAAAAGATATATAATATTTGTTATGAATATATATACCAATTAAATATTTAACAAAATTATTGAACAATCTGAGTTATTATTTCTTATACAATCAAATTAAATTTGAATAACCCTGATCTTAATAATTTTACAGAAATGATGAATAGGTTTGCATAATGGGGGTAGAAAGTGGATGATTTTTCGGCGCATCTGCCAGCCTTTCAATCGGTACTTTAGACAGCAGTTGCTCATAAAATATACCCGAGGAAAATTGTTAATTCCGGTTCATGTTAAAAGAGCCTGTGAAAGATGAGCATCCACCGACACAGAGTCGGCGGGGGATTTGACCTCAGCGTGGGGACTAACGATGTCAAGCAAAAAAAAAAAAAAAAAAATCCGTTTTGAGGAGGACATCTAAAAAAGTCAGGTCACCACAAACGAGCGTGGAATCATTTTTCATTCCTTTAAGTAAGTTTATTTATTTAAATTTCCAAAAAGCCTCGTGGATGCTTATTGCTCTGATTTCATTCAATTATGCAAACTTGTTTCATTTATCATGTCCATAAACATCAATAATATGGATGAAAGCGAATTTTATTCGAAATTCCGGAAGCAAAACGATTGGCAAAATGATTTCCATCTCCATTAATTATTCCTAACATAATAGCTTTACTAAGTACTAAACATTTCCTGCATAAAAAAAAAGTCCTCGAGAATATAAAGGATACCAATAAAATAATTAATTTTATCCCCCAGTGGGAACATTTTTAGAATTATAATCCATTAGTTAGTTCATTTTCTGTATTTTATTTGGTGTTGTCTACTGATTTCAATCAGATGTCGGTAAAATTATCATAAAACAGAATATCATTAACAAAAACTTTACTAAATTTGGACATTTTACATTTCAAAACAATCTATAAAATTAAGGTGACCATATTTTGAAAACACCAAATCAGGACATTTTAACGTTTTTTTTAGAACCAAATTGAAAAAAATTTTGGAAAAAATTCGGAAATGTTCAAAAGCTTAGTCCAGAAAACGTTTTACCTTTTTTATTTTTTTAGAAGCAAATTGGAAAAATTTTGAAAAAAAAGTACGAAATATCCTAAATATTTCAAAAAACGGGACAGATATCAAAAAGAAGGACAGTTAGGAGGACACTTACAAAAGAAGGACAGAGCTTACAAATGGAGGACGGTTGGTTACCTTAATAAAATTTTAAATATTTTATTGAAAAGATTAGTCGTATTTTATAGGTTTAATTTATTTTTTAATATTAAGTTCGATAATCAAGACTTGTTTTATACATGTATAACCCACCCTTTCCATAAAATTATATTATATATATGTATAGATATAGATATAGATATAGATATATATAAATTATTCAATTTTTTAATTTTTACTGCATGTAAATCAATTGATGATGAATAGGATAGTCAGGGGTTAGCCCTACTAAGTAGAAGAGAGAGGGGACGATTTTTATACACACAAAAATATAATTAACTTTTAAAATTTTTTTTTTTTTTTTATATATTATTTCAGAAAATATACAATCTGCCCATTTTAATATAGGCAATAAGTAATTTTTATAAAAAATGAAATACAAACAATACATACATATCATTGGCAATACAATATCATGCCAAGCAACATATTTGCACTTGACACACACATATTAGTTTTAAATATTATACACTAAACACACACACTCATCCCGAACATTTCATAAACACGCACTTCACTTTGTCACACATGAATGTCAAAATTTTCTATTAACGAGATCCAATATATCATATCTTTTTAATCTCTTGATTGTATCATCCCTAACTAGTAATTTTTTAACTAACACATTTGGATGGTTTTCCATTTTTTTAATATACTTTTCACTTAAGATGTTTATTTCATCATTTAAGTTTTTAATTTCTAAGTCCCTTTGTATGAATCTAATTGGAACATACCACGGGGCTCTTACAAGATTTTTAAGTGTTTTGTTTTGAAAACTTTCAATTTTTTTTATGTTAGTTTTTGAGGCTGATCCCCAGAGTTGGATCCCATACATCAGTTTTGGTTTGATTATGGATTTGTATAGAAGAACTTTGCTTTCTAATCCTAGGCTAGAATGTCTCCCTAAAAGCCAATATAGTTTTCTATACTCTTCCCTTGAGTGGACAATTCTAGCTGAAATATGTTTTTTCCAAGTCAAGCGCCTATCTAGATGGATTCCTAGGTATTTTGCCTCATCTTTTTGCGGAATGATAGATTTATTCATGTATATTGGTGGGCATGTTTGCCTATTTAAGGTGTAGGTGACAAATATAGATTTGGTTGCATTTATCTTTAACCGCCATCTTTTAAACCAAAGATATAACATATCGAGATGAGTTTGAAGTCTTTCAGATACGACATTATGATTTACATTTGTTGAAATGATTGCAGTATCATCAGCGAAAGTTGCTATGTCATTATAAGGAGAGAGAGGCATGTCTATCATATATAATAGGAAAAGGGCTGGCCCTAGAATACTACCCTGAGGGACTCCTGCTCTAATTTGCATTAAGTTGGAGGAAGAACACCCATATTTAACAAAAAAGTGTCTATTCGATAGATAAGACTTTAATAATTGATAAAATGTGTCTGGTAAATAGTTTTTAATTTTATAAATTAACCCTGTGTGCCAAATTTTATCAAAAGCCTGTGTTATATCAAGATATACTATTCCACAGTAAGATTTACTTTCAAATGCATCTTTAATTTTTTTAACTACCCTATGCACCTGTTCGATAGTAGAGTGTTCTTGACGAAAGCCGAATTGATATTCAGGAATTATATTTGTTAAGTAAGGCTTTAATTCTCGGAATAAAATTTTTTCCAAGATCTTTCCCAAAATTGGAAGAAGACTAATAGGCCTATATGATGTTAATTCATTTGGATTTTTACCTGGTTTTGGTATCATTATAATTTGAGCTACTTTCCATAATGTTGGAAAGTAATTTAATTTAATTATAGCATTATAAATATTTGCAATAAAAATAAAGGCTATTTTGGGAAGTTCTTTTAATAATTTGCCTGAAATCAGATCATATCCAGGAGATTTTTTTTCTTTTATATTTTTAATTTCGTCAAGAACCTGCTCAAGTTTGATTTTTTTAAATCTATGGGGGTCCTTATGTAATTTACTAGTTTTTATGATGATTTCATCACACTTGTATTTATTTTCATTTTCAGGGGGTTCATTGAACACATTAAATAAGTGCTTAGCAAAAGTATCTACTTTTTCTTTCTCACCTCTAGCCCATCCCTTAGAAGTTTTTATTGGTGGAATTTGGGTTTGGGGTCTTTTTAAGGTCTTAGTTGCCTTCCACAAAGAGTAATTGCTTTCTTCCCCTGGACTAAGGTTACTTAAGTATTTCTGAATACCTTTTTCTTTTTCAATTTTTAATATTTTTTTTAAATTTTTTATACATTTATTTAGAGTTTGTTTATCCGTAGGGGACCTTGTCTTTTGCCATCTCTGTCTAGCTTTGCGTTTTTCATCTATTTTGTCCTTAATTAATTGAGAACAAAGGTTTTTTTGATTTTTAATATTTGCTATGGGGGTAGATTGCAGAGAAGCTTTTTGAATTATTTTTGTTAAATTGTTTATATTATCCTCAATATCATGTTTGTCTTTTATACAAATATTGAGGTTTATATTTTTTGTTATTAAATTTCTATAGTGGTTCCAATTTGTATATCTATTGAAAAGGGGAACATTTTTTACTCTTTTATCTAATTGGGTTGATACAGTTAAAATTATAGGAGAGTGATCAGATGATAAATCCAAACTAGATTCAATATTTAAGCAATCAAGAGAAATACCTTTAAAAATACAAAAATCTAATAGATCAGGGGTTTTTTTTGGATCTGAAGGCCAGTAGGTTGGTTGACGAGTTGAAATTTCATTCAGATTTCTTTCTTGAATAGCTTGGTAAAGTTGCCTCCCTCTAGGTGTTGTCAATCTTGAGCCCCAATGGGTGTGCTTAGCGTTGAAATCTCCACCTGAGATGAATTTGTGGCCCAAGGTATTAAAAAACTGTTTAAAATGTTCACACTCAATTTTAGTACCCGGCGGGCAGTAAACTGCAGATAGTGAAAGTTTCCCTAGCCATTCATCAATTTCAATTGTTGTTGCTTGAAGATGCTTTTCCGAATAGCTATTTAATTGATGGTGTTGAATATTTTTTTTAATTATAATAGCAGTTCCTCCTCTAGCTTTTCCATCCGGATGCTTAGTGTCATATATATTGTATTGGGGTATTTTAATGTAGCTTCTATTAGTTAAATGTGTTTCACTTATGAGCATAATATCAATGTTGTTAATTATAAGAAATTTTTTGATTTCGAGTAAATGATTAAATAAACCATTTGCATTCCATATTACAATTTTAAGTGTTTTTCTATCCATTATGCCATTTTAGTTACAAGAACTGTTAGAATATCTAACATTTTGTCCATTTTAACCATCATTTTAAGCATAAAATCTTCAAGTTTATGTAAATTTGATTCTTGAACATTTACTGGTGTAGGTTTCTCTTTAGTCCATGCATTTTGTACTGGTGGAACACTCTCAATGGTCTCATTTTTGGAATTGGGGGATATTTTCTCTTTTGGTTGTTGAGATACCTTTATCCTCAAAGGTGGAAACTGTTTATTTTTTAACTCTTGATATATTGTACATCCTTTATAACTTGCTGGATGGTTTTCGCCGCAGTTAGCACATAAAGGAGTTGTATTGTTATCCTTAATTTTGCAGTCTTTTGTTAAATGTGCCATAGCACATTTCACACATTTGGGTTTTCTTGCACAAAAATTTTTTGTGTGGCCAAAAAGTTGACAATTAAAACATTGAGGAATTTCTCTTTTAGGATATGGTGGCTCAAATGTGACAATTGTATTAAGGATATTTTTAATATTGTATATTTCTTTATTATTAGGTTTAGGTTTAAGGTCTATGAAGAATAAAGGTAGAGGGTTTTTATTTTTATTTTTTATATTGTGTAAATTTATTACATCATGTCCATGATTTAGTAGTGCCTCTTTAATATCTTCGGCAGGCATTGAATGATGCATGTTCCTTAATACAACTTTAAAAGGCCTATCTTTCTTTAACTGATATGTATGGAATTGAGTGTTTTTAGATTCTAACTCTTTAACAATTGATGTATAAATGTGAGGTTCATATGGTTGGATCTTAACCTCATTTTCCTTCAAACATTTTATATTAAAACAATTTGGTCCCATTTTATTTAATAGATTCATTAGCGGTTGGATATTTTCAACTCCCGCTACAAAGATCGGAGGAGGTTTTACTGCTTTTCCAGTTGTTTTTTTATTTATAGTTTCAACCTGAAGATTTTCAAAACGATTTGCTGTTTTTACGTTTGGATTGTTTAACCAGTATGATTCAGTAGTTTGCTGTTTAACATTTCTATTATTAGATTTTTCAAAATTGTCCTCTTTATTTTGTAAATTTTCAGGAGAATAAAAAGTTTTCCTTTTTTTATTCCCATGTCTATTTACCGTTGACCATCCTATTTCATTTTCCAATTCCTCTTCGTCCGTGAGATATACAATTGCATTGTCGGAAGTTTTCAAATTTTGCAATTTAGTGTCTACTTCCTGTTTATCAGATGTAATTTCAGGGCAAGGATTTCCTAAGATCTTGCTTTTTATTTCTTGAAGATCTTTGGTGAGGTTTTTTATTACCTCTTTTAAATGACTATTTTCATTTTTTAAAATTTCATTTTCAGATAATGTTTCTAATTCATTATTTGTATTTTCAGTGATTTCCCTATTTACATCCTTCTTACACACATCTTCTATTTGAGATTTGAGCGGCGGGGTTCTCTGTAATTTTGTCCCTTGGAAAGGGTTTATTGACTCCTTATCCAAGTTCATGCCGACTCATATTATAATAAAATAGAAACAATAATTATTCCTATTATCTATTTAATTAACTATTTACTTATTGTATAAAAAAAACAAAAATATACAAATATATACATTTATATTTATAAAAGGTGTATACAAGGGAAGGATATGGGGGGAGGTGAGAGGATAAATTTTCTTCACACAGCCCTGGCTCTTTGGTGTGACTGACCTTAGGAGATAAAGCCTTGGAAAAATTAAAGATAATTTAAAATTAAAAATAAATAAAATCTTTAACTAGGATTTTGGATAAGGCGATTTAAGGATAAAAATCTAAAATAAGAAAGTATTTAACTAACAATCCTATTATTTAGCAAGAAAATTATAGAAAAAATACATAAAATTATATAAAATTTTTATAAAAACACAGCAAAATTGTCAAAATTTGACAATTCAGTTTGTTTAATTTAAGTAAATATACATATATACATGCGTAGTGAATCAGATCTCACCAAAATTGGCAGACTTGAAACAAAAAAAAGCTAGAAGGTCCCACAAATCCACTTCGGGAGCAGGAATCCGATTTAACACATCCAATCTATTCGAGAGCTACTCACTGAATGATTCGAGAGCTACTCACTGAATGGACTTTTAACTTTTAAAATTGATTTTGTTTTATAAAAAAATAAATATTAATAAATTTATTATTTTATTTTTTTGTCTTAAATAAAAATAAATAAAAAAACAAGATGAAAACCTCTATTAGGGTAAAGCATACAGTCGTTGGCCCCCTTAAGCAATTCATAGCAGTCTTTAATGCATATCTGGACAAATTGTGGAACAATCTGTGTCAAATTAGGTTTGCAGAACATAAATACTATGAGCATTTTTATAAATAAAAAAAAAATCATTTTCTCATGACATTTTCAATAAGCACGGAAAAATCTTTAAAAATACAGTTATTAGCCCCCCTGTTATAGTTATTGGCCAAGGTATTCTATAGTGATTATACAACCATACAACAAACAATTACATATCCATAGTTAATAGAGCAATTTTTAAAATAAAAATCTATTATTATTTGTGTTTTAGTGATAGGGGGCCAACGACTGTATACTTTACCCTATGCTAAACAAAATCTTGAACTATCCTCACACAAAATAAATAAAGAAAGAAATTACTTGTAAAAAAGATATATATCTAATTTTATATTCTGTTGGTTGGCGAAATAGTATTGCAAAGACGAAAATTTTTAATGTCGAGATTTTGATGTTTTTATACCTTTTGAAGGTCCCTGAGTCATTTTCTCTAAGGTTGAGAAAAATGTCTGTATGTAAATTTGTGTGTGTTTTTATATGATTAAAATTTATATAAAACTGCTATATATAGAATTTCAGCTTGATTGAATCGCTGAAAGAATCGGAATTAATTTTTTTAATTTTTTAACACGTTGATTGCCAATCACGCGCCAGCATGTGACGTGGTGCCATCAACAAATATCCAAACATGTGCTGGTTTAATAAATATTATTTATTAATTTTAATTTATAATTTAATTTTAGTTAAATTTAATTTAAATATAATATATGTTAATTAATTCAATTCAAATTTGCGAGATAGTCAAGTGGAGACACTCCAGTTTTTTTTTAAAAAAGTTTTTATGAATAAATATGAGGTTAACTTGAATACTTTAATATTATACTATAATAGCCGATCAGTCCATATTTTTTAACAATAGATTTGTACAATAATTGTTTAGAAGAGTTTTGTCAATCTTTTTTTAATTTTATTGTATTTATTTATTTATTTAATTATTTTTTTTTAAGTATATTTTGAGTTAAGTATCTGTAAAATTTTATGGTTTGCTTCTCTCTAAATTCAACAGTTAAATTAATGAATTGTTTAGTGCAATTACTATAAAAGACAAGTAATGACATTTGGGTGAGGGAGATACTCATTTCCGTTTTTGTCTTATGTTCAGAAACGTGTCCAATCAGGGTCGTCATTCTGGACGTTGATTAAGTTCTGGCGGGCTCAACCGTGGAGGATGGCTTCTGGAAGTCTTGGGCACGAACTCAAATTTCTTTCCATATGCCTAGTTAGTGATACACATCGAACCCATCCGATGACCAGGGACAGTGTCTGTTTACAACACCCGGCAAAATAAATCACAACAATCTCTGATCAGTGACCAACTCACCAAATGTTGGACAATATTTAAAATGGTTTAATTAAAAAAATAGTATAAAAAAAATATTATATATATATATATATATATTCTTATCATACTAGCAAAAATTGTATATATATATTTATATTTGTATTTTTGAAATATTAAACCGCTCGAAGGATTTTTTGAAATTCACACCATATAAAATTTTTATAAAGAATAATCAATCTGTATTGGTTTCAGCCTCGGGAAAAATCATCTTTGTTAGTTTTTTCTTAATTTTAAATAGGAATTTTAATAATATAAAAGATGGCGCCAAGAGTCGCCGGACAAATAGTAATTTTAATAATATTTTGTAATCAAATAACGAAATATATATTATGTTCTATCCACAGGACATACTTTTCTATCTTTCAGTGCATTAATACGTACGTTTAAGGGCTGTATGTTTTATGACTATTTTTTTTAAATTTATATTCTTTTAAATTATTATTCTTTCATATATTTATTTTAAATAATAATTTTAATCTTACATATTCATAGTTCTTAAGGAATAAATGTATTAAAGTACCGAGCGAGGCTCGGTGAACCAGGTACTAATTTTAATATATAAAGTCTATTTAAAAGCCAAATTTTACAGCAAAGGGTGCCTGCTACCACATTGAAAAACAGTCGTTAGGGTATAAATTTGACATATCTATATTATAATAAAAAAAAATTAAAAAGTTGGATTTGACCTTTTTGATTTGAGATATTTTCTCCGAAATTCTATTCTATTGATCTTCTTATGTTTCGTGACCAAATAAATCTGAAAATACATTTAAACAATTTCTTTAAAATTTTTACACAATCTTTTCTTTTTTTTTTTTTAAAAAAAAAAAAAAACTTTTATTTATTTCATCTTTTTTGTTATTAGAAAATTATAAATGACTTATCTAAGAAAAATCCATGTTTGAGGAAAATCTCATTGAAAGATCTTTATCTATTTTGACCGCTCGAATAAACTAGCAACAAATCCTTTCTATATGCGTTTTAAGTGACAGGATTTTTTTTTTGTAATAAACCTCAAGTAATTACTGCGAAGAAAATCAATTTTCTAATGGCCTGGCTACTTAGAGCATGCCAGTTGGCGCTTGAAGGCATTCGAAACACAAAACTGAAGCTGAAGCAACTCATTCGTTTTGTTCGCGATATTCAACGGCAATCTATTTTAAAGAGAGAGAGAGATAAATAATTAAATATATAATTTTATATACTGTATTCTTTTTAATTTTTGATTCAGGTTGACTTTATTTGTATTTTATTTCGCTTTCAGAGGACCTTAATCAGTGGTATATTGGGAGGGGAACGCGGGGGAACGACGTTCCCTTACCTTTTTTTCAGAACCGGAACGCGTTCCTGTACTTTTTTATGTCCCGACAACTCATCATCTTAAATCATCTGTTACAATTTCTTTTTTTGTGTTGTAAATATTTTGCATAATAAGAAAATAAAAAAATTTATATGCAAAAAAATAGTTTGCTGAAAATAGGACTTTTTTTTTGCTCCCACTATGCGTTCCCTTACCACTTATTTTACCAATACATCACTGATCCTAAAGTATTATTTTTACTTTTAGATAATTATATATATATAATATTATAATATATATATATTAAATTAAATTTAAATATTAATTAAAATTCGACTTGGTTATGAATCATAAAAACAAAATAATTTTTTTTTTTTTGTGTTCGTTAATATTTTGTATATATATATATATATATATATATATATATATATATATAGTAAGAATAAGAAAAAATAAAACTTATATGGAAAAAAATAGTTTGCTGAAAATAGGACTTTTTTTGCTCCCACTATGCGTTCCCTTACTTCTTATTTTACCAATACATCACTGACCTTAAAATACATAATTCAATTTTTTTGTTTTGATTCCTTTACTTTAAAACTCAAATTAAGAAATCATCTTCTATGTTAAGCAAATACTTAAGAGTAGAGAGAGTAGTGAGTATTAGTAGTAGTAGTATTTATACCTCAAACTGTTTTTGATTATATTCCCTCTTGTAAAATCCGTAATTGTTTTGTTTGCCTTTTGTTTTTTTTTTTTGTTCTTTTAATTTGCTACTTTTTTGAATTTATTTATTTATTTATTTAGTTATAGCAGTGAATTAAAGTAAAGTTCTTGTTAGATAAGAATTGGTTATGGTAGGGATGAAGGTGAATGATTTGGAGAGAGGGTAAGATGTATGAAGTGGTTATGAAGAGGAACGCGAGGAGGAACAACCACCGTTCAATAGCCGAGTGCCAAGAGACCTCGGGAGCAATTCCGGTGCTTATTTGATTAATTCCATAAATTCATTAATGGCGCCATCACCCCGGATCGTGTCATTTTAAACAGCCGGAATAACCTGGCCAGCTGACGCCCGAACAGGACATAATTGAACTATTCTGTCCCGACACGGCTCTGACCTGGCATGGATGGAAATAAATTCCACCCCTGGCCAGCGTTTGATTTATCTCCTTTTTGCTGAAGATTTTTTTTGGAATTAACTAACCAAAGGGACGATCAACTTCTACTCTCTCTCTCTCTCTCTCTCTCTCTCTTTCCTCTCCCTCCACCTCGGAGGATATCGATTCGCAACCTTCACCGGAATTGCAGATCTAAGAAAAACTCTTTTTCTTTTATTCCTTGAATGGATTTTTTTATTAAAAAATAATAAATGATATTGATATCGAAAAATGGATGCCAATTTTGTTGGTGTTTATTGAACATTTCTCCTCGTGCAGACAGAAGAGAAAAACAAAAACAAAAGATTCCTCAAGCATAGTGAATTTGTTGAATTGTGCTTGTGGCCGTGTGGCCAGGCCAAGTGACATTGATCTGTTTGCAGAAGCGGCGCCGATGAACAAAGCCGGGTCTTGGTGGTGTTTACTCGGGAGGCAATTGGGCCAACACTTAGCTTCCCGTGTCAATATACCCTAATGTCACCTCAACCGTGTATTTGCCCTCTTCTTGATGCCATTAATTATTATGTCATGTAATAAATATAAGAGGATGTTTATTTGGAAGTGGGGCTGACGTTTTTGTCTGACTTGGTTAAGTCAACAGGACGCTGATCGGCTGATCGGACATTAGTACTCGGGGCGCAGTAAAGTAAATAGCTCGTGTCTTAATGCCATTGCCACTACCTATGCTCTTTGCTCGGGTTTGTTTTCGAAAATAAGCCGCTTTGCTTGCATTTGCATTATTTATTTGCTGCCGGACACTTTCCCGATTTATCTTCATTTATTGTTCTTTTTATTTTCCTATTTCCTATTATTCTTTTTCTATCTTAGAAGAATGAAACACGATTAACGTGTTACAAACACTTCGTAAAGAGAAATAAATTGATTGATGGTAGTGGCTTCCATATTATTTGTCAATCTATATAAAATATAAAGGATCACAAATTACTATTACTAACGAATACTTAGTTATATATAGTACCTGGTTCACCGAGCCTCCACTCGGTCATTAAAAAAAATTATACCTTATTATCGGGTTTGGCTGGTAATATTAATAAATTCGTAATTTGATTACAAAATATTATTAAAATAAAAATTTTTAATTTTATTTTATTTTGTATTTAAGGAAGCGCTGTCTGACGTAGTTGCTGACGTCATTTTAAATGAAGAATAAACTAATAAAGACGATTTTTCCCGAGACTGAAACAGATTTATGGTGTAAATTTCAAAAAAGTTCTTCGAGAGGTTTAATATTTAAAAAATACAAATATATATATATATACATACAATTTTTGATAGTAAAATAAAATAAGATATACTTATATATATATATATATATATATATAACTTTCTTTATATACATTTATAATTTAGTTACTAAAAGTTTTATTGAAATCAAAAAAAGAACATAAAAAGTTGTCCCTTACCCTAAAATAAATTTTAAACATTGCATATAAAAACAATAAGCTTATAAAAAAAGTAAAATACATTAAATATATATATATATATACCTTTTTAAATAAAATTCATTATTTTTATGATAATTTAAATATTAATATTATTATATATCTATATTTTATTTTGTATAATAATTTGACATTTTATTTCTATATTTTGAAAATAGTATTCTATTTTAATTTTCTGAGTAATCATTATTATTATGTATATGTTGAGTAATTATTATTTTAATTTCATAAACGAACAATAAGAAATGTATTATCAACCACTTAATTTATTTTTAATTATTCTATAAATTTTATTTTTTTTTTTTATTTTTACTTAATTCTATTTTCAAAATATAGTAAGTAATAAAAAGTAAAATGATTATTCAAAATAAATGTAGATATATAATAATTGAATATTGAAATTACTATAAAAATAATTTGGTTTTATTTAAAAAGGTATATTAATATGTTGTTTATAATTAATCAATAGATATTGATTATAGACTAGTATTGTAGGACTATCGATAGTGATCGGAAACAGTGGTCTTGTTTTTGGATGCCCCCCCCCCTCTGAGTGAGATCTGATGACAGAATGACAGGAAGGTGGACCCTTGAAAGACATCAACCTTTGACAGGAGGAAGGGGAGGGAATGAGATGTTTTCAAAAATTCGTTGGAAAATACTTATCGAATATAAAGAAACCTGGTGATTTTTTTATTTTTCTATTATGTTTAGAAATCAGATCGGAACCTTTTTCAAGAATACAACGAAAATTGTCACGATCAACAAAGCACAGATATACATAATTCATTCAATTGTCCATTACAAATTGAAATTTTATTGATTAATTAAGCTTCAATTGCTAATTAAATTGATTAATCTATATTCATATTCTTAATTATTAGGAGTGTATAAAAATAGATAAATAAATAAAAGAAAGACTAAAAATAAGCTGGAGTGTCTCCACTCGACTATCTCGCAATTTGAATTGGATTAAATAACATTTATTATATTTAATTTAAATTTAATTAATTATAATTTATAAATTAAAATTAATAAATAATATTTATTAAACCAGCGCGTGGTTGGCTCTTTGTTGATGGCGCGTGAGATTTGCAGTGTTAAAAAATTAATTCTGGTAATTTCAGCGATTCAATCAAGCTGAAATTCTATATATAGCAGTTTTATACAATCTTTAATCATATGAAAAATTATCAAACATATATCTTTATTTTTACGGTCACTTTAGAGGAAAAAAATCAAAACGTTGTAGGTAATGACCCTCTTCCGAATGAGCTACATTTCTCAAAAGTTGATAGAAAACTACGAATTTTGAATAATGCCCGTATGCCAAATTTCATGATTCTAGCTCAAACCGTTTTTGCGTAATCTCGTCTACTTACACACAAACACATACACACAGAGATTTTTTTCAACCTTAGTGAAAATGATTCAGGAACCTTCAAAACGTATAAAAGCATCAAAATCTCGACATCATGGCGAGATAGTAATAATTACAATAAATTTAATTTTTATTTAAAAAAAAATAATAATAATTGAATAAATTATAATTATTATGAATATTAATAAAGATAACGTAAAGAGATTGTAGTTTTATCCCGAGAGGTGGTATGAGGGGTGAAGTGGAAATACAAAACATTGTTATTTATTAAATATAATTAAATATATTGAATTAACATATTTCAAATCATTTGATCTATTCAAATATCCGGTGCAGGAATATAAATAAATAGTATTAATAATAAAGCTGAATAAGACAATTCATCATTATATAATTCCAATTACTAAATATTAGCTTTTTCACGATTAAAATAATCAATTAATATATATATAGATTTATTTAAATAATACAATATAATTAATAATAATATTAAAAATATTATATTAAAATAACAGATATTTTTGTATAATTAATTATAATTTCATATTTGACAATGAAAGTATTTTCGGATAAAAATAAGGCTAATCTAACTTAATAAATAATTCATTTAATTAAAATACATAATTACGATTTAATATTTCGAATTAAAATAAATTTTAATTTTGTCTTTTAATTATAGTTTTACTTTAGATATTTTTTTTATATGGTTTGTTGAAAAATTGATAATTAAGTAAAAACTAAACTAAACTAAAACTAAACTAACTAAAATTAAAAATAAGCTAGAGTGTCTCCACTCGACTATCTCGCAAATTTGTATTGGATTGATTAACATATATTATATTTAAATTAAATTTAATTAATAAAATTATCATTTATTAAACCAGCGCATGTTTGGCTCTTTGTTGATAGCACCACGTCACGTGCTGGCGCGTGATTTGCAGTCATGTTAAAAAATTAATTTCGGTTCCTTCAGCGATTCAATCAAGCTGAAATTCTATATATAGCAGTTTATACATTGCAGAAGGAGCAATCGAAGCGTGTATTTTTTGTTTTTGAATAAATTTACAATAAATAAATATGTGGTTTTATTAAAAAATTCCCTTATTTATCAAATAATATTGTATTTGTAATAATAATAATATAGTAAAATATATAATAAGTAATAATATGCAATACTATAAAAAAATTTATATAAATTAAAATTGAAATAAAATGAGTCAAAATTCAATATTTCAATTCATTCCTGTTCAAAGCGAAAGTAGTAAAAATGTCATGTACACTCGACTATCTCACAAATTTGATGTAGATAATCAAGTTTTTTCTATATTTGATAATAAATTAAAATTTTATTCTAATCGATCATAGGATTTAAAGTTTTTAACCTAATTATTACTGAAATAAAAAATAAGAAGGCAATCAATTTAATATCAACATTGTTTTGATTTTTTCAACGTAAAGATATAATATACGGTTGGGACGTGGTAGAGATAGTAATAAAAAACGTTGTTGTTGTTGTTATACAATTGTCCTTAATGAAGGGAAGGAAAAATCACTTCCTAGTAGGATAATCCGTGCTAGATTTTGATAGTCAGAGGTTATGGGCAGCTGTCCAGCGATTGGCTTTGCACGGCCCATTGGGGGAGACAAAAAGGCTCGAAAGCCCGTGATCGGGCTTCCACGAGATAAGACATCCCCAGGCAGACCTTCCAACTGTTTGTGACCAGCCACCGTGAAACGAATTTAAACCCTCCCCTGATGGGCTTAACGCCCTATACCTCTCTCGGGGTGAAAATAAGGCTTTTTATGTCCTGACTAGATTACAGTCAGACAACCCATATTTTCAAACTTTTCTCTCCATTCATTCATAATGGCATGGGGGAGAAAAACAGACTCGGGGACACGACCAAATGAGACATCATCTCAACATCACACTCTATGACGTCAATCGACCCGGGATACGAATCACACCAAAATCATTTCAAACATAAAAAAAAAAAAAAAAAAAAATGAAAAAAATATGTCATTTTTTATAATTTTTTTAAATTCAGCATAAAATTATCCTAATTTTTTCTGAATCATCATTGATTAATAATTAAATAAATAAAATAATCATACATTTTTCAAAAAATTTCAAAAATCCCTAATTAAGCGTCATAAACAAGGTATAATCAATATTAGAATAAATAAATTAAATAAAAAATAATTATATTAATAATAATTACTAATAATTATTTATTAATAAATTATCTAATTTTATGTTAATATTTTAATATCACAAAATAATATTAAAAATATTATATAATTAATTTGATTTAAATTATTTTAATAATATGAAAGGTGCGAATTTTTGCAACATCCAGCCTATTCGCCAAATTTAGCTTGCTCCGACTTCTGGCTCTTCCCACACCTCAAACAATATCGACTTTTAAATTGTTTCTATACTGTATTTATAATAACAAACGTTCTTTTATTTTATGAAGATTTCTGTTTAGATGTCCTCAGAAAAATGAACATGGCTTATTAAACCAATGTTTAATTTATATCATCATAGGACATCTTAGTTAAAAAAAAATATTTTATAAAAACAAATCAAATAGGCTACCTTATAAATTTCAAGATTTTCATATTGTAAAAAAAACATTCACAAATTCCTATATTTTCCTTCTTAATTCTCAAAATCATACCGGAATTAATTTTTTAACTCGTTGACTGCCAATTACGCGCCAGCACGTGACGTGATGCCATCAACAAAGAGCCGAACACGCGCTGGTTTAATAAATATTATTGATTAATTTTAATTTATAATTTGATTAATTAAATTTAATTTAAATATAATATATGTTATTTAATCCAATTCAAATTGAGAGATAGTCGAGTGGAGACATTCCAGCTTATTTTAAAAAGATAGTAACAAGATAAAATAATTGAATAAGTATATTAAAACTTAAAATTATTAATTGGTAAGAAATAAAATATATATTAAATTCATTTGGACAATATTCAATATGAATTTAATTTTATTTAGAATAATAATTAATTTAATTTAATTTAAATATAATATATCTTAATTAATCCAATTCAAATTTCGAGATAGTCTAGTGGAGACACTCCAGCTTAGTTTTTAAATAATGATAATAATTATAATATTATTAATAATAATAATTTGAAGGCGCCATTGGGTTATGGGTAGCAAACCTGCCTCACATTCACATGGTCCCGGGCCTGGCAAGGGAAACGGAGTCAACCCAGCCTCCGGGAACAATATTGAGGAAAAGCTACTCGACCAAGAAAATCAAGGTAAAGGTTGAGAGGACCCGTTCTACTGATCATTGATATAACCGGCTTGATTGGCGTTGTCCTTGCGTAGGACGTACAAAGTCAGAGGGTTTTTTTTAATAATAATAATAATAATAAACCTGATCATCAATTGTTATAGTTCTATATATAGTTGAACTATAAAATCTAAGTTCAAATCTCTCCAAATTTGAAAAATTGGACACAGATCCATCATTTAATATCCGACAATTTTCTAAAAATGATGTGTTAATCTAATTGTATGAGCTGTTCTATCGAAAGAGGAAAGAGTGAGTGAGAGAGTGAGAAATGCTGTGTGGGGGGGGGGGTAGCGGACAATGATCCTTGGTGTGAAAAGGAGACATTTGGACTTGTCATGAATATTTGTTCCCAACCCGAGAATAGGGAAAACGTAAAAGCTACTCTGCGGACGAGCCGTTGTTTACAAAGCCTAACAGATATATCAATATTTGTTGGAAGGGCTCCGGGCTTTGTCCATTGACGGGCAGGTAGGCTCTGCCGGGGGGAGGGAGGGAGGGGTGGGGGGACTGGAGCAGAATGTGTCGGCTTAAGGCTTACAACTATCTGAATCATTTTCTATAGGAAGGCATACGGCTTAATTATTTCTCTTTCAAACGAATTCATGCCGGTGTCAATTGACAAAAGCCCTTTTGTCAGAAGAGATGCTGCTGCTAGCGGAGGAGGCGCTTAAGTCCCAAATTGCTGAAGCGATCCCTCCATTCAAATAAAAAAAAAGCAAAAAAAAAATAGCACGCAATCGAACAAGGTTGCACCGTGGGGGGGGGGGGGTTCCTTAAGCCCAAATCATAAATAGCAAAATTAATCAACGAATAAAACGGTCATAAAGGATAAAATATAATTCGATCATCATTATTTACATTTCTAGAATATTGACTCTGGACTGTAATTTATTCTAATAAAATCTTTATATTTAATCATTTAATAAAAATAGAATATTTTTATTAGATATTGTGTAAATATTATCGAGGTGTTCTCTAAAAATGATTTTTTTGATAAATTTTATAAAATAATAATAATTTAGTTTGGTTTTATAAATTGCAATAATTTTTTTTTTTTTGTCTTGTATGTGTTCATATATAAAAATAAAGTATAATATATATATAAAAAAACTTCTGACTTTTGTACGTCCTACGCAAGGACAACGCCTATCAAGTCGGTTATATCAATGAGGTGTCCTATGATCAGTAGAACGAGTCCTATCAACCTTTACCTTGATTTTCTTGATCGGAGGCGCTACTTTTTATCAAGTAGCTTCCCAATGTTGATCCCGGAGGCTGGGTTGACTCCGTCCCATAGACCCCAGCTAGAGAAATACTCTTGCCAGGCCCGGGACTTGAACCCGGGACCACGTGAATGTGAGACAGCGACGCTAGCCTTTCACCCAGTGGCGCCTTTTAAAGTAATAAAGTGAATAACCAAATATTGCATCGGGATTGTTGAATTGACTTTTCAGGAGGTGAAGAGATGGTAGGTAGGCTTTGAATAATTGTAGTGGCAGAGGTTAATAGGATCCAATTGATTTGAAATTAAAATTTATTAACATTCGCTCCCCCCCCCCTCCCCATGAAAATGGATGTCATTCATGGATTGGTGTATAAATCATGTTTGGTAGTAATTAGATGCAAAGTTGAGTTGTTTGTTGTCGATCGTTTAGCTGGCGCGGATGAATCCATTTGCAGGAGGATGTGGTTGCAGCCGGATTCATTGGAATCAATAAACAACGGCAATTCGGTGCGAATGGCTGCTGATCCAGGGACAAAATAAAAAATGATGTCCCGCCTCCTGGAAATGGTATCAGGGAGGTCCATGAATAACCCGGTGGAGGTGAAAAGCTTCTTTTATGACAAGACCATTTAATTGAATCGACATGCGAGTGGGGAGGAGGAGGTGGTGGGGGAGGGGTTTGCCTTTTCAATAGAAAGGCAACAACAACAACGCCACTAATGTTATGAATCAATTAGAATCCCTTCGTTGTTTAATAGAGTCGGGGAAAGTGGGGCTGAACCCGATTCAGCAACAGATAGAGAGGCTGCATCCAGTCCACCCGAACAACTCAACTTGACTCTGCGACAGGATCCTTCGCAACATTTAAGATAATCATAATACATTATTAATAATAGAAATACAAATTGAATAGCAGCTTTGGGGTGTCGGATTCAGTAAGGGTGAGCCATGAAAAATGTTCCGGAGCCATCTGCAGCACGGGGTCTTCCATAATTGTGTCATGTCCGAGGGGAGCTCTTTAGAGAGATAATGACGTCACTTACACGCGCCCCACCCCCAAAAAATAACATCTTTTTTCTGTGTCTGGCTAGCCATGATGGATGGCTCAAGGGTTAACTTGACAAATGCATTAGGAAGCCTCTCGGTAGTGAATCCCGGCCGATCTGCCAATAATGACTTTGGAAAAAGCACGAGAATTGTTTTCAATTGGGGAGATGGAGGGGGATACATATCACTTTTACTGTTTGGTGATTTAATAAAAGATAAAGAATAAATGTATATTTTTAAGGGAGATGAAATAAAAATGATGAATTGCCTAATGAGCAATTGAAAATGAAAGATAAAAAAAAAGGATATAATTTCATTGAAGCTCATTTAATAGCTTATAAAAAAATTTATTTATTTATTTTAAAATAATACTATTTAGGAGATTTTAAATTTTAATTAATATTTTTTTTTATCAGTTTTGTTTTTCAAAATGTTTCTCTCTTCTTTCATTCGAAATTAATCCCAAATTTTAATTTTAAATTGTTATAATTGTAACTATATTTTGGGATGTTTATAATCTTCTCCATTTCCATAATATCATCCACTTTCGGTCCATAAAATATCAAAAAGCCTAAATTATTTTCTTAGACTACACGTCATTTTCAATATTAATTTTGACTAATTTTTCTAATTCTTTAAAAAAAAAAATCTGGAGTGTCTCTCTACTCGACTATTTCACAAATTTGAATTGGATTGACTAACATATATTAAATTTAAATTAAATTTAATTAATTAAATTATAAATTATAAGTATAATTAAATTGGATTAATTAATAAAAAAATTTAAATTTACAGTATAATATTGTTATTCAATTAAATTAATTAATTAACATAAATTAAATTTACCTTCATCTTTAAGTCAAATTTTAAAAATTTTAAAAATTAATGCGCATGTTGATGACTCAACGTGTTAAAAAATTTAAAAAATTAATTCCGGTACTTTCAGTGATTCAATCAAGCTGAATATATAAAGCATTTTTATACAATTTTTAATCATATTAACAACTATCAAACATATATCTTTATTTTTACGGTCAGTTTGGAGGAAAACAAAATGAAAACATGGTAAGTAATGATCCTCTTCCGAGGTATATTTGTCAAAAGTTGATAGAAAACTACGAATATTGAATAATGCCCATGTACCAAATTTGATGATTCTAGCTCAAACCGTTTTTGCGTAATCTTGTCTACACACACACACATACAGACATTTTTCTCAACTTTACAAGAGAAAATGACTCAGGGGCCTTTAAAACGTATAAAAACATCAAAATCTTGACATCGGAAATTTTTGTGATCGCAATACTCTTTCAATATGATTTATTCTTTCTACAATTGAATTTTTCGTGTCTCCTAAAATTTTAAATCAAGTGCGTAATCAAATTCTAGAATAGAATGAAAAAATTGCTAGAATATAAATGATATCTTATATAATATAAATCGTTATTTATAATATGAAATTGTAAATGTAAAATATGTATTGTTACGGTTGTAACTATGATCATTTATGCGTGAATAAGCAAATAAGCAAGTGTCTGTGAATTTATCTCATTAAAGGATTCCCGGGGGTGAATGGGTTGTTTTGCTGGTCTTAAAGCCCTGAATGCACGACAGTGAATATAAGAGACGGAAGCCCAACTAATGGCAGCACTTGAAATGGAGTCGAGATTGAAATTACGTCACATTTCGTCGTGATTAATCAACAGGAGAGCTCCTTTGAACTGACGTCTGAAGGGTTGGCCCATATCCACCTCCCCACCCCCTTCCCCACCCACCTGGGAGTATTCCCAACAAGTGATAAGATTAGTTACATATGATATCGCACCAACATTAATCTACTTTCAATTAATGTTAATAGCGAAAGTGATCGATAGAAAAGGAATCATTCCTGTTGAAAAGAGAAATCAGAATTGAAATCTTCTCCGGTCAACATTATTTGATTCAATTAATTAATTGATTAATAAATTAATTAATGTATACTATGTACAATCAAATTTAAGAAATATAATAGTAACTAAAAATCCATAAACCACTGCATAAAAGCGAAAAGAAATCAGTGAAATTTATTTTATTTTTTTTTTATTTATTTATTTATTTATTTTTTTGTAAAACCAATTTCATATAATATCCGAAGAAAACTTTCTTTAAAAATTTTATTTTATATTTAAAGGGTTTTTTGATAAAAAACATATTGAACATATTATAACTATTTTTATAAATACCAATGTAGTAATTGTAATTTAAAGAATATATATATATATAAAAATTATTGAAAAACGGATGGTTGTCAATTTTGATTGATTGGAAAGATAAATATAAAATTTGACATTATAATATGATTTTCTCGTAGAATTGAACTGAATTGGTATATTGAAAATATTATTTTCAATAAATAGACTCATACATAGTAATATATAATAGTGCTACTAAATTATTTTTAATTTTAAATTTAAAAATAATCATTATAAAAACAAACTAAAATTAAATTAATTATAATAAATGCATAAAAAAGAATACTTTACATTTAGAATAGTATTTATTTTATTAGATTAATAAAAGATAAATATTTATAATATAAAAGAGATAGAGAATATAAAATGAATATAGTGCCATGGACTTTTGATGTATATATATATATATATAAAAAGAAAGGAAATGGCTTGGGCTAGAGATGGGTGGAGGAATGTCGTTGCTTCACCCATGATCTTTCGAGGTATATAAATATATATATTATTAATTAGATCCTTCATAAATTCGCTGAGCGCCATCTACTCGTCAATATTAGACCTAAAACTTCGAGGTCATTTTCATATTTGTTCTTTCTTAGGAACACGTCAGAAGTTTCATTTCGATCTGTTAATTCATTCATTGTTTAACCGCCCTTTATATTTAACGTGTTGTGCAATTTTTTAATATGGATAAAATTGAGCAACGGGCAGGTATCAAATTCTTTTTAAAGAAAGGTTTAAAGGCAATGGAAATTCATACCGAAATGGTGAATATGTTGGGTGAATCTGTTCCTTCAAAAACAATGGTTTGCATGGTGTGCATAGTTTGTTCAAAAATGGTCGTACCAGCTTTGATGACGATCCACGAGAGAAAAAAACTGCATCAACACCGGAAATCATGGAAAAAATACAAGATATGATATTGGAACACCGTCTATTTACTGAAAGAGATTTAACAGACGAAAAAATTCGTGAAAGATGACCCGGATTACAGAAGAACAAAATCATTTTCCACCACGATAACGCACCTTAGCACACAGATCAAAAAAACATTGCTAAAATATCTTAATTAAAGTACGAATTGTTGCAACATCCAGCCTATTCGCCATATTTAGCTCCCTCTGACATCTAGTTCTTCCCACACCTCAAACAATATCTCCATGAAAAACGATTTTCTTCAAACGAAGAGGTAATATTTGGGATATTTTGCAGAGCTGCCGGAAAACCACTACAGTCAAGGGATCCTTAAATTAGAAGACTATTTGAATAAGTGTATTGAAGTTGAGGGAAACTACGCTGAAAATAAAGTCATTTTTACAAATAAAAATTGGTTTCTTCATTTCCCTTCCACAAACTTATTGAACAACTTAGTATATTAATTGTTTAATCATTATATTTAATTTTTTATTTATAATTTTATATATTTATATTTATATTCATAAGATTGAAAGTGGAAAAATGTTGATTTTTTTATCGTATCAATTGGGATTTAAAAAAAACAAATAATTCTTAATTAATTATTACGAGGACTAAAAAAAGATTTTTTTTTTATTATTTTTCTAAAACCACTTGACATGAAAGAATACCATCTAGCCAACTGGCAATGTTATCCAAATATGCTAATTAAGTGTAAAGATTAGGGGAAGGCTAATCGAGCATATGTCGGCCAATTGTTTCGCAGAGGGGATCTTTGATCAATTCAGAGGGGTGTTCACTGCTTCACAACTATTTTAAATAAAGCAAATGGCCATTTAGAAGAACATTTAGCCACAAATGGCGAGAAGGGCAAAAGTGTAAACTCTGAACACCCACCTTTTTTTTTCAAACCAATTAATTATTATAATGGATTAGATCAATTTAATCAAAGAAATACATATACATTGAATTAATCATAGCTATACTATCATCTAATCCATCCTAGATATAAAAATTGAAATTTTATCCATTTAGAAAAATTATATAACAATAATAATTATCAGTTACAATAATAATTAAACAAAGTAAATCATATTGGTATATACGATATACGTATATGTATATCACTTTTGTGTGCCGCGAGATTATCAAAATGTGCCGCCAAATTATTACAAACCTAAAGAGGCTCTTAAACATTTCCGACTTTTTTTTCTAAATCTTTTCAATATGGTTCTAAAAAAATAAAAAAAGGTAAACCATTTTTGGGACTACCCTTTTTCAATATGGGAAACTTTTACACTTATCTTTTGCCGCCAAATTTTTAAACCGTTAAAAGTGTGCCGCGGTAAAAAAAAGGTTGAGAATCACTGATTTATATATTTATATGGATTAGAGTTCACAGAGCAGTCTGCAGAAAAACATATGGTTTAGGAAAAATCTTCTTTTTTAACCAATGTCTCGGCATTTCGATCTCGAATCAGAACTCTCTTCAGGACTTTAGTATTATTTTTCACATATAGAGAGCGATGTATATATATATTTAATATACAAACCCAAAGTAATGAAAAGGGTCCTAATACATTGATTGAAATCTCTAAACCTTCTATATTTTCTACTGGCTGCCAACTATATTTTCTAATCAGACAATATATTCAGAATTTAATATCAAGTTTTTATTTTAGGGAAAAAGGTAAATTTTTTTGACTAGATGAACTATATTATTTTAAGAGATAGCGCTCCTACCCTCTCGTTAACCCCCTAGTCCTGTGATTCTCAACCACTGTGCCGCGGCACTTTAGTGTGCAGCGAGACTTTCAAAAGTGTGCCGCGAGATTATGAGGCTCTTAAACATTTCCGACTTTTTTTCTAAATTTTTTTAATTTGGTTCTAAAGAAACGTTTTTATACTAGGCTCTTAAACATTTCCGACCACTTTTTTCAATATGGTAAACTTTTACATTTATCTTTTTCTTTGTGTGCCGCCATATTTTTAAACGTTAAAAGTGTGCCGCTAAAAAAAAGGTTGAAAATCACTGCCCTAGTATCCTCTCTTCTTCCTTTATATCCAAAAACTAAATAATTCTTCTCGCCAAATGTATAATAGCATAAAAACTTTATTTATAATATTATTTTCATAACCTTATTTTTTCCAATGAAATAAATTCATATGTAATTAATAATAAATAATTAATTAATTAAATATATTTATTTAAAATGGTTAGAATATCTTCCAAATTCTCTGGACAAATTTTGGAAATAGATATCGATCTCCAGGCTCCATTGGCAACAAGGATCCAATCAAGGAGCCCTTTAGATAAACATGAATTTATAGTCATTGGAGTCATGGTCCATATGCAAAGTTCACCTCAATCTGCAGGTACTTTCTCTAATTAATATTTCGGTTAATTATTGAAGAAAATGCTGTTTGATTTGGCCACTGTGCAAACATTCCTCGATCAAACACCATGGAAAAGTGACCCTGGGCTGCCGACTACCACCATTAAAGACCGCTCTGGTTCTGTTATTTTTCACTCGTGAACCATATTAACGAAATTTTGTTTTATTCATAATATTACCTTTGGATTTATTTGTTACAATTTTATTAAGAGTCTAGATATACTTACTTATTTACTTTTGAAATATGATTATATTAAAGTTTATAACGCTATTAAATTGAAGTAGGAAATTTAATAAGGGTTTGGGTATTTATTCATATGTACCATATTTAGAAAAAAAAGAGATTTGCTGTAATTTTAATGTGGTATAGAATTAAAAATGTAGTATAGTATGAGTAATTTTCATTTAGATTGAATTATTAATTACAAATACAATTACTTTTTATATCTAATCTTATTAGAATGTCGAGTGTCAAAAACTTAACCCTTATTATCCAACTGGGGTAGATCGGAACGAGGTCGACCTAGTCTACCAGATAAAAATTTGGAAGCTACTTGAAATAAAAAGTAGCGGCCGCTGATCTCGAAAATCAAGATAAACCAGGATAAAGGATCCGTTGTACTGATCATACTTTTCTTAGGTGACAACCCTCTTTCATAGGATGGTCAAAAGTCAGTTAATGATTTAATCTTTTTAGAGGAGCTATAATGATATATATTATTGTATATTTATGTATATATATAAATATATATATCATATTTTTAATCTGAAAAAGTGACTGAAGGTTTATTTTTCGAAATTCATTTATTAAATTTTTGAAATTACCTGATGATCTATTATATCCTACTAAATTCATTATTGTTTCTTCCATAATTAATTTTAACTAAAGTTATAGTAATTAATAAAATAGTAATTTCTAGATAAGACTAAATAGCTCTAAATATAAAAAAAAAATTGATTATATCTCCAATCCATTTTTTTAAATGTAGGTCTTTATAAGGGTGCGTGGCATACTTTGGGATGGATTGGCAAGTATTAAAAATAAAAAACTCAAAAAAAATAATAAATCAGTTCGTTGTAAACAAAATTAGAAAATAGTATTTTCACATATATTTTTACTATTGCAAGGTAAGTTACCAGGTATTATACCTTGGGACAAGATACTAGTCTACAATATAGTTTGTTTTTTTTAAATTTTTCAATAATTGATAAGATATTGAAAGTTATTTAATAATGCAGAGAAAGATTGCTCATGTACAAGATCAAATTTTGAAAATTTTGAAAAAAAGTGTGTCAAGTGAGTATGACATTTCCCTATAATCTGATTGGAGGACTATGAAATCTTTCGCACAAAAGAACATCAAAAAACAGATTTTACACTATTATAGTTTTCTTTAATAATAATAATAATAATAATAATAATAAAAGTAAAAAAATCAATTAATCTTCATTTATAAGTTTTAACTTCAGCTGTTTTGAGATTAGGATTAATTTATTTTTGATTATAAATTTTTATTAGGAAAAATTAAAATTTAAATGTAAGTAGTATATATATATATTGGTTGTCTATAAGCAAAGGAAGATATTTTCAAAAATTTAAATAAAAAAATTTAATTTATATTTTTGTTAATTCTCTAAAAAATTATTAAACCATTTTTCTATTTAAGATAAAAAGTACCGGGACCCCGAGCCTCGGCTCGGTACTTAAGTTAAAAAAAATGATTCATTATTATTGGGTTTGGCTGGTAATATTAATACCTGGGATACCGAGCTGTCGCTCGAAAAAAAGTTTAGACATTATTATAGACATTTTCATTCTGTAAATTAAATAATTTTATTTCATTTAAATATCTATTTTTAAATAATTTTTCTCTCTACATTATTTATCTAATTCTGACAATATATTAAGATCACACCGGGACCCCGAGCCTCGGCTAGGTAATTAAGTTTAAAAAAAATAATTCATTATTATATTGGGTTTGGCTGGTAATATTAATACTTGGGACACCGAGCTGATATAAATTCTTTAATTATTTATTACAATTATTAAATGTTGCATCATTGCATCAATCTGATTAAAATGAATGGAACTTGGGGTCCTCAATAATACAGCCTCGGCTCGGTACTTAAGTTAAAAAAAAATGATTCATTGTTATTGGGTTTGGCTGGTAATATTAATACCTGGGATACCGAGCTGTCGCTCGAAAAAATGTTTAGACATTATTATAGACATTTTCATTCTACAATTTTTTAAATTCTTTTATATATATATATATATATAGGGTGAACATATTTCGAAAACACCAAACCGGGACAAACAGTTTACTTTTTTTTTAGAACCAAATTGAAAAAATTTTCAAAAAAGTGTACGAAATGTCCTATATATTTAAAAAAAAATAATAAACGGGACATTTTCGGGGACGCTTGAACACAGCACCTAAAAACGGGACGTTTGGTCACCCTACCTCTAGTCTCTTAAAAAACGAGACTTCTTTCTCTCTCTCTTTCAGCGTTTCGAAATAATTAATAAAAACCAATAAGATTTATTTGACATATATTTTATAAAAATAATGAATTTTATTATTTATTACAATTACAACCAAATGAATTTTATTACTTTTAATTTATATTTCTTTAAAAAATAAAAATAAAAAGTTTTTTTTAAACTAAAATATTAACTTTATTTATTAAAACATAATATATATTTTTATCTCGTTAAAAGGTAGTTTAATGAAATATTTTGTTTTTGTTTTTGTTTTTTTTTTATACTTTTTACGTTATTTTTCTTTTTTTCTCGAATTCATTGAACAAATTTCAGCATTTTAGCTTATCTAGAATTAAAAGTAAAGGACGAAGTTCTACTGGAGGGCAGCAACCAAAGTAGAGGGGGGAGGGGTGGGGTGGGGTGGGGGTGGGGGGGTGGCTCAATCCATTGCTTGTCGTGTCGCAATTAGAACCCTCTTTTTCCGAGGAATATCTTTTTTTTTCTTTCTCTCGTTCGAGGTGAGTGTGAGTGGCGATTGCCCCCACGTCATTGGCGCTATCCATCCGCATATAGTATAGTATTGTTGTCATGCGCAACAGTTAAGACGAGAGGGATGGGGGTGGTTGAGGGTGTGAGCGAGTGGGTTACAGAAACTTCGCCAGTACTTTCTTCTTATCTGACCAGCGGGAGGGGGCGGCTGACATGCGATATTCTCATCACAATCACGACGCGACCTGCACACATGGGGGGTGTCACGCACCCTGATGGCTATCAGCATGCTGCTCTTTTGAGCCACGCGAGCGTTGAGGGTTTTTCGCGGCCCCGCGTCCTCAAGATTAATTGACATCATTAGCCAAGAAAAATACACACGAAATTAGCATGCAGGAGGCGTTCTTGGTGCTTTCTGGCTTTATCGCTCGTCTCATCTCCTGTCCACCGCAATTGAATCAAATGGACGGACAACGCGTTTTCAATTTCCATCCGTAATGAATTCGTTATGAAACGGCCGCCTACATCACTCACAAATGAGACACCAACCAAAACACTCTTCCCAACAAATACATAACAATAATCATTTCTTTTCAAGTGGCTGATAAAAAAAAACAAAAAAAAAAAAAAAAAATTCATAAACTAAGATGTCCCTACAATGTTCAATTAGTCACTTAATTTATTTCTAACTACCCTTACCAAGTTGGTGTAAAAATGTTTTCAATTCAATCTAAATATCCCCGTATAATATAATTTCTACTTTGCATTTCAAATCGATTCGAAAGTAAACTTTAATCTTTATAATTTCGGCAAGTTTAATAAAATCAGTAAACGGTTTGAATTAATAAAATAATTGATCAGTTTGTATCCAGAAATCTGATTGAGTTATTTAAAATCCAATTTCCATTTATTTCTTTTGGGGTTGAAAAATGGATCTTAGTCGACTTACGATACTTAATCAATAAATATTTTATTATTTATTTATACACGTAGTATTTTAATATATATTTTAAAGCGGTTATATTACAATAATAATAATAATAATAATAATGCTTTAAAAACTGATATTTGAAGAGACGTTGATTGGCGACCGTGGGGGCTTTCCCATTTGAGCATGGCAATTATTGTGTCAGGCTCTTCTCTTTTATCTTCTATCTGATCATCCTTGGCGAAAATTGTACGGAAATTACAATAGAATATATTATCTCCAATATTAAGTTTAATTTTAGATTATATAAATTTGACATAGATTCATTAAAAAAAAAAATAAAAAATTTCGTGAGATAGGATAGTAATTTTATATATTTGTATATCATGGTCTATTTCCGGGGTACCCGCAATTATAATTTATTTTTAATTTGAATATTTATGTATATTATAGATTATTATTATTATTATCCAAGTTGTTGCCCTTTCTCAGGTTTTATTTATCCCATTCGAGGTCTTATTTTTGGGATTAGGCTTGGTCAATATGGTAAGAGGATTCTAATAATTAATAATTAATAAAATAATATTAATAATATAATAATATTTTTCATTTTCTTCTTATTATTAATTAATAGAATTATTATAAATTATTAAATTGATTTTACATGTAAGTTCATGACTAAAAAAATAATTTATATAAAATATTATACATAAATCAAAATTTAATTTATTAATTATATTCATTATATAATTTAAAGAGATGGTTTCTGTTCGTTTACATTGTATTGTATAATAATGATAAAAAAAAATGGATATATATTTATAAATTTTAAAATGATGTATTTTATAATTATTATAAGAAAACAAATTATATTGAATAACTCATTGAACAGGAAAGACACGAACACGCGTATCCCATAAAACGAGTGGAATCTTAGTAACGGAAGACATCATTGGAATATTAAAAATACAGACTTTTTTTATACTAATTTATAAAAGTTTACAGCAATTAATTCTTTGATGTGGTTAAGAAAATTTCTCGATTGATATGGTCCATGGTTTTTGTTGTTTTTAAAATAAGTTAGCAATAGTTAGGGTTGCCATATTTTTTCACGGACCAACCGGGACAGTTCTGTCTATTTTACTTTAGGTTTAGGGATGTCGATTTTTTTTTTTTTTTTGGGGGGGGTTATGAAAACAGTAATGTAAAAAACACTTAAAATATAGAATAGATAATAAGCATCCATACTTAGTGCAACAAAATTTGCATTTATTAAATCATTCTTTAATTTTCCAGTGCTAAAGGTGCTATTACATTTAATATTATAGCCTCACATTTGGTTTTTCCCAATGAAAATTTTGGTTCAAAAAATTTGTATTACTGTATTACTTGCCAAAACGTTACTAATCACACAAGAGCAGATTAATCATTCTCTGATCTAATAATTTTGCTCAATTATTTCCAAGAAACTGTGCCCTGAATCTAAACCGGGACAATTTCAACAACCGGGCGGGACGTCGGGACAACCCAAAATATCCGGGACTGTCCCGGCGAAACCGGGACGTATGGCAAGTCTAGAAATAGTAGGCAATAATTTTGTACAATATATTACTATATATTTTATTATATTTACTTTAATCTTTGCCGTTCACTCTACTATCATCTGATCATCAGATTTTTTACAGTTTAAATAAACAAAAAAAAATTATCTTCCTTATATAATCAACAATTTTATTAGAAAATTAAATTAAAATATATATATACTCCCATTTATTAATTTTCTAATAATCTAATTACTTGCCTAAATGTATCAAGTTATTCTTTTATTAGAAATCAGTGATGTATTGGTAAAATAAGAAGTAAGGGAACGCATAGTGGGAGCAAAAAAAGTCCTATTTTCATTAAACTATTTTTTTCAATATAAGTTTTTATTTTTTCTTATTCTTACTATACAAAATATTAACGAACACAAAAAAAGAAATTCTCACAGTAGATTTAAGTGGAAGTTCTCGGGACATGAAAAAGTACTTGAAAGCGTTCCGGTACAGAAAAAAGGTAAGGGAACGTCGTTCCCCGCGTTCCCCTCCCAATACACCACTGTTAAAAATTAAGTAAGAATTGTAATTTTAAAAATTTTTATAATAATAATAATGTTCTACGTTATGCTAGAATACAATTTATTAAAAAATATTTATATATTTTTATTAAAATAAATATTTTATTTTTTAAATTTAAATATTCTATTCTTTTAAATATTAGGGTAGAGTTTTTTGTTCATTGTATTATATATATATATTTTTTTTTTCAACTAAATATCTAATAATAATATTGAACAGAGAGACATACATTAAGGAATACATGAATAATCATTCTGAATGTAGATTATTGAGTTTTTTTTTTTACTATTTTAAAAATGGAAAATATGCAATATTATATATTTTCCATAATTTTTTCCGTAAGTTTGCCTCATTTCATATTCATTTATATATATATTATTTATTTTTTTTAAATAAAAAAAAATTTTAAGTTTGATTTCTATTGGAGATGAGAAATTATTTCAAAAATAATATTTCTCTCATTCTATTAGAAAAAATATATTAAATTATAATTTAATTGAATTTATTTTTAAATTAAAACGTTTGCATTACAAATTGATAATAATATTAAATAAATAAAGACGTTAATAAGAATGATTTTTAATTAATAACTCACAATGTAGATTGATTGATAAATTTACTTTATCCGCATTTCGAATCTTACATTATCATTAAGACGAAATCTTCTCAAGATACATGATGATATAAATGTATTGTTTGTTTTAAATAATTGAACAAGGGTGACCATATTTCGAAAACACCAATTGTAAAAAATTTTACCTTTATTTTTAGAGCCATATTGAATGAAAAATCGAAAATAAGAGCCAAACTGATTGTAAGAAAACGTTGGTCGGACCTAAATATTTATAAACCGGGACAATAGACTGTCCCGAAGAGAGAGCACCTAAAATCGGGACTATTCCGGAAAACCGGGACGTTTGGTCACCCTAAATTGAAGCCAAATAAATATAATATAAAAATTGGAAAATTGAATGAATAAAATTATAGAAAAAGAAATTCAATTTACTTTATAATTGTTGGAAAATATGGATTTAAGAGGATTCTGTATCTCATGCCTCTATGGATAGGGTGACCAAAGGTCCCGTTTTTCCGGGATTGTCCCGATTTTAGGTGCTCTATCCCGGCGTCCCGAAAAATGTCTTCGGGGCAGCCTATTGTTCCGTTTTTTAAACATTTAGGACATTTCGTACCTTTTTCAAAATTTTTTCAATTTGGTTCTAAAAAAACAAAAACAAAAAAAAAAAGGTAAAATGTTCTGGTTTGGTGTTTCCAAAATATGGTCACCGTATCTATGGAGTATAGAAGTTAAGAAAATGGACTGATGTCATCCATCCATTTCATAAATCTTATCTATTTATTTATCGAACTGTGATAATCATCGTGTATGTTGCACTTTTTCGTTTATTTATATTTTAAATTAATTTTTTTTAAAGATATATTAGCTCATTAATTTTTTTATTTATTTTTTTGTCAATTTGTTATCATTTTGTATACTTTGTAATGAATAGAGTGTGAGAGAAGGGTTCCTTGGTGGATTGGGAGGGGGAATAGATTCTCTGATCCAAGCAAAAATAATTCAAGTGGCGACTGTCGGCCGGGACTCCAACTCCACTCAGATATCGTCAGGATTGGATTGCAATCGATTTATCATCGATAAGCGTAAACCATGCTGACAGACATTTATGTATCTTTTCTCCAAAACAGTCCAGAATTGTGTGTGAATGGCTCGATTTCACAGTTGGAAAATTAATCAAATGAATACATTGAATTTTTTTGAAGATGATGATTTTGTTATTTTTTTTTTTTATCAATGGAATGATTATAAACAATTGATAAAGAAATGTTTATAAAAAATATAGCCAGAATTAATTTTATAAATATATATATATATATATATATATATATATATTAATAATTAGAAATTAATCCCAATAAATTAGAAACCAAAAAATTGAAAATCATTGGATCGTAATTAAATATTTTTTAGAATAGAATATATATAATAAAAATTTAATTATCTGATCACATGTTAGTAATAAAATAAAATTTTATCTTTACAAATAATTTATTTTTTTAATTAGATTTAATTATAAATTAATAGAATATAATACCGCCGTTGTAAATTAACAAATAAATTTTATACATAAACGGGATAAGTTGTTGTTTTTTTTTTTGGAAAATATTATATTTTATAAATATTATACTATTCTATAATAAATAAAATGATATGATCTAATCTAGCTATTCTCAACATGGGCTATATCGCCTCCTTTGACTATACGCTTTTGGGGGATTTGAGGCTTTTAAACATTTCCGCTTTTTTTCAATTTTTTTTTTCAATATGGTTCTAAAAAAAAGGTAAGATGATTTTGCGATCAGGGTCTGAAACTCTATTTTTCAATATGGCTCTAAGTATCACCAAGTTTTATCTGTTAAAATTTATAGGGGGGGGGGGGGCGAATTATGAAGCTGGCCTTACGAAGTGGGAGTTTGATCCAAAAAGGTTGAGAAACGCTAAACTAGTCAATCATCAGATTAGATAAGGAAAAGATTCAAGTGGTTTGACTGTCTTAATCCCAAATAAAAATCAAATGTCAAAGAGTAATTATAAAGATTAAATTTAAATTAAATTTAAAGAACGTTGAAAAAAAAATAAATTAAAATAAGTTAAAATATTCTAAATATGATTAAAAATAAAAAGTCAAACAAATAAAATAAAGTATAAGACGCGGAAGACTGATAAATCTATTAAAAATCAATAGAAGAATAAATTCAAAAAATAAATAAATATTTTTTTATTCATAATCAAAATCAAATACAAGAAAAACTTTTTTTTTTTTCATTCTTTAAATATAATTCTTCCAGATTAAATGACATTTTGAATGGAACAGTTTTTTTACTTTATTAATGATTTTTTTTAGAATTGCTAATTACTGGCTTTTCAGTTATTATTTATTTATTTATTTATTTTTTTCTTTCTGATTGTCATTCAATTTATTCTCCCTTTTCATTTGGACTTGTATAGTTTCGATGAATTTATTTAAAAGATAAAACATATCAAAGGCATTTAGAATATAATTAAATGTTATTATTTGGATTGAATTCACTGAGTGAGGATTCATTTTTTATTTTTTTTTTATCGACTATTTTTCATGATTCATTTTTTTTTTTTTTTCAAAATTGCTCAAAAAAATTCATAAATAATTAAACAAGGAAATTATTCTATTATATTTTTGATTCTATTGCGAATCATTAAAATTAAACAAAAATAAATAAATAATAAATAGAATTAATTTAAATAAAAATGAAATATAAAATAATGAAATAGTATTATAAAAATAAATGTTTTTTTTTCGTTATTCAATTTAATCATTTTAAACAAATAAATTTTTTAAAGGGATAACAATTTTCATATATACCTATATATATATATATATATATATATATATAAAATAATAAGAAATCTTTTAATATTTGATAGAAAAAACATTTTAGTATCTAATTAATTATTTAAAGGTGGAAAATTGAATATATTATTTATATTATATATAAAGTAGTAATTAATTTAAATAATTAAATACGACAATTATAATATGTATATATATATATATATTATATAAATATATTATATTATATATATATAGGGTGACCAAACGTTCCAGTTTTCCGGGATCGTCCCGTTTTTAGGTGCTCTGTCACGGCGTCCCGAAAAATGTCTTCGAGAAATTCTATTGTCCCGGTTTTTAAATAATTAGGTCATTTCGTACTTTTAAAACGTTTTCGGGACTAGGCTCTTAAACATTTCCGACTTTTTTTTCTAAATTTTTCAATTTGGTTCTCAAAAAAAAAAAATAAATAAAATAAAGTAAACCGTTTGTTTGGTGTTTTCGAAATATGGTCACCCTATATATATATATATATATATATATATATATGATAAAGAGAGAAAATTTTATAAACCCCACATCCAAGCCCATGTATACCTTCTCTTCACCAACTCATAAAATAAACTTGCATATTTTTAGTTTTAATGAAATTTATTAAATATTTAATTACTATTTTCAGAACAAATTTTTACTTAAATCTATCTAAACATTTAATATTTTATTTTATTAAAAAATAAACAGTCTACAAAGTTGCATTATTTTAGACTTTATAAACTTTAAGCTTGCACAATTTTTTTTTTTTTTTTTTTTGAATTGTTTAACCTGCTGCATGATTTACTAACTTGCGAAACAAATTTACTGAATTTAATATAAGAAGATGGTGAATTAACAAATTTTGCTATTAATACTATTACTCAAGTTGAGCAGATCAAATTCAGAAGAAACCACCACTACTCTCCCATAAGTTGATCATTTCTTCCCTTATTTTTCTTCCATCTACAATTTCTTATGTTTGAGTAAATAGGCAAATCATTAATTCCAAATATCAATAAAGAAAAACTTTTGGAATTAAACATGCGTAAATTAAATGAATGATCTAGATAAATAAATACAAAAAAAAAAAAAAATGAATAAAGCAAGAAAAAAAGTGAATGAATTTCATTAAATGAAAAAAAAACAAAAACAGGAATCATGGAAAGAAGAGGTTGATTAGATGCTGTTTCCTGGGTAATATAAGAGGGGGATATGGTGTGGGAATGGGATGGGATGAAGTGGGTGTGTGTGGATTTTATCTTCTCCCCTCCAAATCCCATCTCGATTTAAGACTTTCTCGACTACTCGTGTGGGCCCCATGTTGACTTGATTCATCCTTCGAGAGAGCGAAATTCGTTTTAATTAAAGTATAACGCCTCAATTATTCAGGGAGTCGTACCAAGGGGTTAGTTATCTGGCGAATACCCCCAAGGCTCTAGCTCAGACCCCAAATCAAATCAAGTCAAATAAACCTCAAGTCGAGTGGCTTTGCACTAAATTATGAAAATTTATAATAAGAAACCCCTCGAGAAAATGCTAGTCGTCTACAATTATTCCAACAGAGACGGGTACCATAACAAAGTACTAAAAGGAATTGCATTTAAAACCAGCACCCTTTCCTTCGATCCGTATAATATTTATAAATCCATCCATCTAGGAGTTGCTTAATATTATCTTTTAAAATTAATTTAAATTGTTTTTTTTTCTTCATACTAAAATGTCCTAATTTTGACAATAAATTGAGTTGCATGGTTGGCTTAAAATGAATTGAGGGAGGGGGGGGATGAAATAACTAATTGGTGATTCTTACACAATAATCAAAGTAAAACGTGTGGAAGTAATAAAGTTCCACCTTCATTCCCTCTTAGTCTACTCTATCCACCCTCCTAGCTATAATGTATTTCGTGATTATTTCCCCAAATGAAATATGAAATCATTTACATATCTCCATCTTGGACAATTGAATAAGATAGCCTTCGCTCCAATGGACTCTCTCGCCCCTCCAAAAATGGTCATTTATCACAGGTCATCTCGGAATTCTTTCTGAACATGACCGTCATATCAAAACTTGAATTTAATTGATAACACAAATAATAATAATAATAATAATATTAATAATAATAATAATAATCACAGAGTTAGGATCAATTATTTTTAGGAGACACGAAAAATTCAATTGTAGAAAGCATAAATCTTATTGAAAGTATTGCGATCACGAAAATTTTCGATGTCGAGATGTTTTTATACGTTTTGAAGGTCCCTGAGTCATTTTTACTAACAATAAGGTTGTGAGAAAATGTCTGTGTGTGTATGTGTGTGTGCATGTGTGTGTGTGTGGACAAGATTACCCAAAAACGGTTTGAGCTAAAATGATGAAATTTGATTATTATTCAAAATTAGTAGTTTTCTATCAACTTTTGAGAAATGTAGCTCAATCGGAAGAGGGTCATTATTTACCAAGTTTTCATTTTTTTTTCCTTTAAACTGACCGTAAAAATAAAGCTATATGTTTGATAGTTTTTCACATGATTAAAAATTATATAAAACTACTATATATACAATTTCAGCTTGATTGAATCATTGAAAGTGTCATTTTTTTATATTTTTTTAAATTTTGCATAAAATTATCTTAATTTTTTCTGAATCATCATTGATATTTTTATAGCAGAAATACTCCATTTTTTCCAAATAAATAAATAAATACAATAATCATAAATTTTTTAAAAAATTTCAAAAATCCCTAATTAAACGTCATAAACAAGGTATAATCAATATTAGAATAAATAAATTAAATAAAAAATAATTATATTAATATTACTAATAATTATTTATTAATAAATTATCTAATTTTATGTTAATATTTTAATATCACAAAATAATATTAATAATATTATATAATTAATTTGATTTAAATTATTTTAATAATATGAATCGCTGAAAGAGTGCCAATTTTTGCAACATCCAGCCTATTCGCCAAATTTAGCTTGCTCCGACTTCTGGTTCTTCCCACACCTCAAACAATATCGACTTTTAAATTGTTTCTATACTGTATTAATAATAGCAACACGTTCTTTTATTTTATGAAAATTTCTGTTTACATGTCCTCAGAAAAATGAACATGGTTTATTAAACCAATGTTTAATTTATATCATCATAGGACATCTTAGTTAAAAAAAAATATTTTATAAAAACAAATCAAATAGGCTACCTTATAAATTTCAAGATTTTTATATTGTAAAAAAAACATCGACAAATTCCTATATTTTCCTTCTTAATTCTCAAAATCATACCGGAATTAATTTTTTAACACGTTGACTGCCAATTACGCGCCAGCACGTGACGTGGTGCCATCAACAAAGAGCCAAACACGCGCTGGTTTAATAAATATTATTGATTAATTTTAATTTATAATTTAATTAATTAAATTCAATTTTTAATTATAATATATATGTTAATTAATCCAATTCAAATTTGCGAGATAATCGAGTGGAGACACTCCAGATCTGAAGTTTAAGTTATAGGTCTAATTTTCCCAGAATGAATATGAATATTTTAAGGAAAAACTATTTATTTAATGTTTTTTATTAAACAATGCTAGTTTAAGTGTAGAATTACAATTATTGGATGTAGGCAAGAAGAATGATAAGAATTTGCCCTCCCCTGCTAAGAGGGTGTGCTTGATTGCAAGATCGCACAGGTTAAAAAAGGTTGAAGGGTTGTTCTTCACTAGCGGTTGTAATTGGCTTGTTGCGTGGCTTTGGTCAAGGAAAAGAAAAAAAAAATCTCGAGGGTGGCGAGGAGGCGAGGAGGCGAGAAGGGCCTTCACAAGTCCCCAGGAGCCGCATTCATATTTTATCTTTATCTGGGCGGCTGGTGGTTGACCAAGGGCATCTGACGGGCACCCTTCGCCAAAGATAGTATCGAACCGCTCGAGTTAATTAATTTGAACCCATTTCAGAATAAATAAGCAACCAGCAAGAAGAGGGAAAAATAAAATCATAATTTATTAATGCTTCACAAAAAAAAAAAAAAAAAAAAAAAAAAAAAAGAATTTCTTATGCAAACTTTTTATTTCAAAAGCACTAAAAAAAACAACGAGAACTTTGCCAAGTATTACTTCATTTCAACAAAATGCCTGACTTTTTTTTTTTTTTTTTTTTTTTTTTATTTAAGAAAAAGTTTTTGACACTTAATTATTTTTATTCGATTCTTCCCGGACGAAATGGAAGATTGTCGATTGGGAATCAGTAATTCGTTCGATTTTTTAATCGAAATCGATGACAATGACGTTGGGTGGAGAGGGTGGAAATATTTCGAGATGAATGTAATCGATGATGTTGAAAATCAATCCAATTGGCGACCGGATGGATTCGAGATATGCGACAATACACCATTGCTATGAATTTGGCCGAAAAGAGACAATCGAGAAACCTAAAAGAAAGGGCAGATTCAATGTGGCTGCATTTAGACAAAGCCAAGCCAAGCCATTGAAATGTTACGAGTACCGCAAGTGTTTCACCATTCATTGGTCGCTTTTTTGCTTTCTTTCTATTTTTTTTTGTTATTTTTTTATTTTTTTTATTTTTTTTTTTTTTGTTTTTTTCAATTCTCTTGATCCAATGAATTGAAGCACTTTCATCGCATCAATTATTAATCATTTAAATCCTTTGTTCCTGAACAAGAGAGACATCGCCAAACCAATCAATTCAATATTCTACTTCTATTTTATCAATAATCGCTATTGATAACTTTTTTTTTCTTGTTCCAATGAATTGGCTCCAGACGTTTAGAAATCAGAGAATGAAAGTGAGAATCTATTATTGGAATCTAGCATTGTCCATCATTCGAAAAAACCCAAGGTGACCAAACGTAGTGGTGGATCGTTATATATTCATATATTCATATTAATCATAATAGAATATACGAGGTGTGTCTAAAAATTTCGGTGAATGGTATGATAAAAACATTAAAAAGAGAATGTTAATTGTAAATACGTTTATTAACCTTCAAAATACTCTACACTTGCCACAACCCACTTTTGACAACATTCGTAAAACGCTTGAAAACTATTGGAGAAGTCTTGATTTGGAATCCTTCTCAGAGTAGTCGTCACAACGTTCAGGCCGGCAATCCACAAGCAGGACACCATAAGAGACTGAACGTGTACGAGAGATGCTAACAAAAGATCGGCGATTGACTCTGCGACTAATAGCCGAAGAATTGGGTATTATGTTATACGAAGTTCTGGGTAAATCAACTACTTTGTTTTACTTTGTAAAATATTCTTTTTAAAAATCGGGAGTGTCTCCACTCGACTATCTCGCAAATTGGAATTGGATTAATTAATACACATTATATTTAAATTAATATTAATGAATATATTTTAAACCAGCGCGTGTTTTGCGCTTTGTTGATGGCACCACGTCACGTGCTGGCGCGTGATTGGCAGTCAACGTTTTAAAAAATTAATTCCGGTACTTTCAGTGATTCAATCAAGCTGAAATTGTATATATAGTAGTTTTATACAATTTTTAATCATGTGAAAAACTATGAAACATATTATCTTTATTTTTAAGGTCAGTTTAGAGGAAAAAAAAAATGAAAACGTGGTGGGTAATGACCTTCTTCCGGTTGAGCTACATTTCTTAAAAAGTTAATAGAAAACTGCGAATTTTATAATAATGCCTGTGTACCAAATTTCATGATTCTAGCTCAAACCGTATTTGCATAATCTTGTCTACATAGATACACACACACACACACACAGGCAATTTTCTTTATCTTGTTAGTGAAAATGACTCAGGGACCTTCAAAACATATAAAAACATCAAAATCTCAACATCGAAAATTTTCGTGATTGCAATACTAGCGAGATAGTAAAAAGTAGTATTTTCGTAACCCAGGAACCTATCTTCGATCTTTACATGGTTCGCTAAAGAAAATTTTATTTCACTTTGCGTCGTGTTGTTTTTTTTTTTTGAACGTAACCCCGACCGACGCAAAGTGAGTATTGGTGTACATGAATTCGATTAAAGTCGTGTGTATAATTTTCAAAATCAAGATAATATGCATAATCATGCATAAAATATATACAATTTTTTTTTTAGTATAATAAGATTAGATAATATCATATATAGAGAAAATTAATTTTATTTTTAGAAAAAGATATTCACTTTTTTTTCAATATATAAAAGATTATTTGAGCTTTCCTCCTTCGATATTTTTATTCTAAATAAAATTAAATATTAATATTGAATACTGTCCAAATGAATTTAATATATATTTTATTTCTTACCAATTATTAATAATATTATAATTATTATCATTATTTAAAAACTAAGATGGAGTGTTTCCACTCGATTATCTCGCAATTTGATTTGGATTAATTAAGATATATTATATTTAAATTAAATTTAATTAATTATTATTCTAAATAAAATTAAATTAATATTGAATATTGTCCATATGAATTTAATATATATTTTATTTCTTACCAATTATTGTTAATTACCAATTAATAATTTTAAGTTTTAATATACTTATTCAATTATTTTATCTTGTTACTATCTTTTTAAAATAAGCTGGAATGTCTCAACTCGACTATCTCGCAATTTGAATTGGATTAGATAACATATTATATTTAAATTAAATTTAATTAATTAAATTATAAATTAAAATTAATAAATAATATTTATTAAACCACCACGTGTTTGGCTAAAGAGACACGTGCTGGCGCGTGATTTGCAGCCGTGTTAAAAAATTAATTCCGATACTTTCAGCGATTCAATCAAGCTGAAATTCTATATATTGCAGAAGGAGCAATCGAAATGTTGTGTATTTTTTGTTTTTGAATAAATTTACAATAAATATATTGTGGTTTTATTTAAAAAATGCACTTATTTATCAAATAATATTGTAATTCATTGTATATGTAATAATAATATGGTAAAATATATAATAAGTAATAACATGCAATACTATAAAAAAAATAGATACAATTTAAAATTGAAATGGAAAATGTGTCAAAATTCAATATTTCAATTCATTCATGTTCAAAGCGAAAGTAATAAAAATGTCATTACTATAAAAAAACTTTAGTGTCTTCACTCGACTATCGCTCAAATTTGAATTAGATAATCAAGTTTTTTCTATATTTGAAAATTAATTAAAATTTTATTCTAATCGATCATAGAATTTAAGGTTTGACACTACATATTTTTTTTTTTTGTATCATTTAAATAACTTTTAATGAAATTTTCGGACTCCAATAACAATCAAATAATATTAACATTTTTTTGATTTTCTCAACGTAAATATATAAAATACGGTTGGGACGTGGTAAAACATAGTCTAGCAAGACTCCAATTTTTAATCATGTGAAAAACTATCAAACATATATTTTTATTTTTACGGTCAGTTTAGAGGAAAACATAACACTTGAAACTTAATTGAACTCTCATTGGATTAAATTCATTTACGTATATCAGAATAATTAATTGAAATGATTTTTTTCTTCAAGTGAAATTCAAATAATAAAAAAAAAAAAAAACAATCTAAATCTTTGACAGATTTACTATAAGAATAAAAATGTAGGTATGATATGTAGATGGTAGGGGGATGGAATCCTCTCCAAGACACAATTGGAAAAAAAGAATGAAAAAAGAGAAAAACAAATAAAAGGCAGGGGATAGGCTTGGCATATTTGTATTGTTGTATGTTGTTGTATGTTGTTCGCTTTCTCTTTTCATTGGAGTTGCATTCAATATTATCGGCCAATTCGGCAATTTTCCATGATTTCATTCCAATGAATTCATTAAATTAATTCATTAATTGGCAACGAATGTAAATATGTTCTCAAGTATGCTCTCGTCATGACAATTCGTGAAAAATATTTGTTTTTGATCAAATATTTCCAGTATAATGAAATTTTAATGTTATTGGAGAATTGTTAACCAATTTGCCTCGGGTGAATCAAACAAATTTACATATGAATCGACGAAATTTCAATAAATCTAAACATTCATTATATATCCATGACAATAATGCAGAATAGCACAATGGTAGTTTGTAAACAATAGTGAACAGTGGATTTCTCTTTCATCTAAGAATGGACCATGAGCCACTCTCTCTCTCTCTCCCTCCCTCCCACCCACACACACACACAAATATATATATATATATATATATATATATATACAAACACACACACACACGAATCTTTCTATTAACACGAGAACACACGCGTTGCATTCCAATCGCTTATCTCGGTTGCTTCATTATTTGCCTCCTCTCCGTGAAGGCCGATAAGAGTCATGAATTAATTCCGCCATCCCCCCCCAAACACACACACACACTTAACACTTCAACATTTTTTTAATCTTTCAAGGCAACCTAGAATAATTTTGAAAGTATGGATTCCTTAAAACGGTTGAGGGAGAAATTTTAATAAAAATGAAAAAATATTTTCTTGTATTTATTCCGAAAATTTCTTAAATGGAGAGGCTGGAAGGTTAAATAAATAATATAATATGCTTACTATCTATATATTCAAGAGAATTTATTTAGGAGGGATTTTTTTTGGAATTCAATATTGGTCAACTTGGCCAGACGGCCTTGGGATGTCGTCACTGGCGACTCGTCAGGAGCAGACGAGTGTCAGTGATAGTGTTAGTGCTAAGGATTACATATATATTTGGAATATAATAAATTTAACAGTAAATTGTTATATTTTTAGAATTAATTATATTATTTATTATTATATATTGATTATATTATATATTTTTATTGATTAATAGTGCTCGGATTTTCTCATTTACTAAATGAGTAGGCTTAACATTAAATTTCAAAGATTTTAGATTTCTTTAATTAAAAATCAATTTTTCAAATATTAAAGTAAAACTTTAAAATATATAAATTGATATTCATTTTTGTTTTGTTTCCATAGGTGCATAAATTGATGGCACGCAGATAAATTAAATTGTGTAGTTCCAATATATATATGGTATATTTGCTTTTTGTAAGAAATTTTGAAAATATTGTATTCATTATTTTAATAATCATGGGTAAGACTGGGATATCCCAAAGGGAGCTTAAAGTAAAACATTTGTAATTGTTTTTTCTTATAATTTTAAAAAAAGGTCGGATATTTACTAAATTATTTAAAAAAATAAAAAGCCTAAAAACTTTTTTGTTTTAATTCTATCATTTAAATAACTTTTAATGAAATTTTCGGACTCTAATAACAGAAGTTGAAGAATTAACAAAAAAAAAAAAATATATATATATACTTCACAGGGTAATAAGTAATGTTTCTTCAAATTTACTAGTAGTACCCGTTCCCCACTCTTCACATCAACTTCTTTTCATAAAGTAATAGTTTATTATTTTTTAGTGCCAAATATATAGTATACAAGTTTTTTTTTTTTTTTTTTTTTTTGTAATAAAAAAATTATAGTAATTGTATACGTTCATGATAATAATACGAGTAGTGAGAAATTTTAATTCTAATATAAAAGTTTGTCTTTTCACTCGGGTTCCGGTGAAGAGAAGGTGTGGGTTGATTTTTCTAATTAAGCAAAAAAAGTGAATTTCCCCTAACAATTATTCGAAAACCAAAGTAAAGTAATTGTTCTGAGTGATAACATGAATTGAATAATTGATATTACTACAATTCTATTAAAAAATTAAAAGTTTTGAACAATTTTATCTGATTTTATTTAATTTCTATTTTTATATTAAAAAAAAAATCAAAAAAAAAATCAAGGGACGATCTTGTGGAGGGTTTTTATTCTGTTTGTTAGGTTGTCACGATGGACGGATCGATGGATGAAGACTGCTCTTTCCTCTTTCGGATTGCATTTCGATGTTTTTGCTTCTCGATGTGCCTGTGATTGATTGACAGTCTATTTCACCTGGAAGCCGGGTATCTTTCGCGTCCCCCGGGACCTCTTCCTGCTCCCCGACCAGTCAATAAAGAGTTAGGGAAAATCCGACAAGTGGGATCGATAAGCAGGCTTAAAGACGAGCGCCGCTCGGATGCTTAGAAGGGTTGGGGGTTTGGGGGGTTGGGGTGGTTGGGGGGGGTGGCACCCTGCGTTGCGGTCCAACTGAGGATGGCTCTGGAGCCACGCCCTACGGAACGATCAAGTGCGCAAGTTCTTGGCCCGGGCAGCGACAAGCCAGCTATCTCTTTGCGGTGCGCGCATCCCGGACACACCCCCAGCTGGGCTGCACTCTCCGAGAAATTCCAAGAACTCACCCCCCCGGACACCACCCAAAAGTTAACCGATCCACTCCTTGCAACATGCAACCTCTTCAGTCAACGGAAGCGAATGCCCAGCCAACGGATACGCTTCACTCGGTCTCTTTCGTCCCCTCCCCCATCACCGAGCTCGATCGTCTCAAACTCACCCCACACCGCCCCCGGCTATTCATCATCACTATGTTAAGAATCTGTCCCTTGCTTATCACCCTTTTCATCCATTATTACAAAATTAACTAATAACTCCATATTTATATATATAAACTAGATACTTCTTTATTTAACACGTTCCCGCCGGGATATACCACCGGTGGCTCGTGCCGCCACAAAAAATAATTAGACAAATTATGGAACCGGCGGGACCGTGTTAATCTTAAAAAAATAATATAATAATAATAATAATAATAATAATTACCAATATCCCGATATAAAGTGATTGATTTTTAAATATAATACAAATTAAATAAATTAATAAATAAATAAAATTCGATAGATAGAATTTTTAATAATATATGGACACAAAAAAAGCCATTCAATAACCATGTATGTAATTCATTTTTATATGAAGAGAAGAAAACAAGGGGGGATTGCGTATATAAATTGGGGTTCGATTCGAAGGAGGAGTTTGGAAAAAAATTGTAGCGACCTCTATCGAGAAAACCGATTTTTTTTTTCCTTTTAAAGCAAAGAGAGAGAGTGAGAGAGGGATGGTGGTGGGGAGGAAAACAAAAAAAAAATGGACAGTAAATTAATCTGATTCATTTTATATGTCATTGTGTTTAATTTCAAAAGAAAAAAAAGATTAATAGGATCGATAGGGTGTATTTCTTCAGTTTTTATTGATTATGATGGTATTAGAGAGAGAGAGAGAGAAAAAAGTGGTGAAATAAATAAAAATAATTTAAAAGAGCAAGCAAGCGTTTAAATAGAAAAATAAATAAATAAATTTATAAATTAATTTTTGTTTATAATTTATTTATTTTTAGAATATTGAAAGTAGGATAATTGTTAATATGAAATTAACGATGTGTATTTCTTTTCTGTCATTCTACGTACAAATGGCTCAAGGGTTAAAAATAATAATATATATTAAGAAATTTAAGATTATTAATATATATATATATATATATATATAATAAAAAAAAATATTAATTAATTTCATTTCAATTTATTTCAAATTCAATTGATAGAAAATTCAAAAGGGTATTAGAAACTTTTTATTTTGTTTTTAATTTATTTTCATTTATTGAACAAGAAGAGGTATATCATACATATGCAAGAACAAAAAGCAAATCTTCTAACATGGATTCAATTAAGGTAAATTGCAAATACATAAAAAAACTTTTTCGTTTATTTTTTTTTTTTTTTTTTTTTATTTTTTTAATTCATTTATCGAATCAGAAATGAAATTAATAAAAATTATTCCTTTCATCCACCAAACCCTCAATATAACATAAAAACATCTTATATATGTATTAACATAATTATTATACTATTTTTATTCAAAATACTTATTTTCTTAATTTAGTATAATACATTTTATTAAAGTATTTTTAGAATTCTGTTTGTTCTCAACTTATAAACTAATAAACTAATATTGTCAATTAAAATACCATATATATATATATATCAGTGATTCTCAACCACAGTGCCGCGGCACTTTTGTGTACCGCGAGATTTTCAAAATGTGCCGCCAAATTTTACAAATGTAAAGTTCAAATTAAGAAAAAGTACTTATTTATTTTTATATGTATGTAAAAAAAACGGTAAAATGTTTTGGCGATCAGGCTCTTATACATTTCCTACTTTTTTTTAAATTTTTTTTCAATATGGTTCTAAAAAAAAGGTAAAAATTGGTATGATTATTACACTTATCATTTTCTTTGTGTGTCGCCAAATTTTTAAAACGTTAAAAGTGTGCCGCGGTAAAAAAAAAAATGTTGAGAATCACTAATATATCTTGTGATAAAGTCGGTCTTTCAAGTTTATAGACCCGGTTCGATTTTCGCGCCTGTGTGTGTGTGTGGTCAAGGAATTTTTCTCTTTCTGGTGTTTTTTTAAAAGGTCCACCCAGGTTACGAGGTCAAAATTGAGAAACTCTGAAGCGTTCGAGATTAAAATTGAGAGGATCTGTTCTATTTTGATCATACAAAACCTCTACCCGACCCACTCGATAGCTGATATGTCTCCATACGATGTTCAAAAAACCAAAGGTTATATACAATAGAAAAAGATCCTTCAATTAAATATAATATAATTATTTTAATTAAATGAAAAAAAAAATTATGGATGAGGATGAATTGACGACATTATTATTCGTTTATATTTATATTAAGATTGTTTATTTTTAAATGTATATTAGTGATATTTAAATCTAAAATAATGTTTATAATGTATATAATTAGGTTCAAATAATAATCATTTTTTTAGAGAATATTTAGCGAGATTTCAACCCCTGGGTAATTGGCTGCGTGCCAATTCAATTTCACACGGGAGAGGATTTTTTTTTTTTTATAAAAGGGAATTACTTCTTGTTCCATTAACTATTGTGGGAGGTGATTACTATTAATTTATTTATTTCCGGTTGTCTCTCCAACCAAAATGTTTCCCTCTAAATTAAATTCATTATATTATTTATTTTTTACTCAATATGATTTACTAATTTCTGGTTAAGAAATAATTTGAGAAAGAATATGAATCATGTACCCTGGCAGAAAGATCCAAGTGTCATTGTAAATCACTGTTTTACAATAATAATTCTTTTTTTTTTTCTTTTTTGTTCTTTTTTTTATAGAAAACATTAAATTATCATTTGGATTCAAATTTCATTTACTTCTAAATTATTTTTTTGGTTGATGATAATTCATAAAAATAGAGATTAATTATTATTTTCTTGATTGTGGTTTATCATGAATAGGATCTTTCTTCATAAAATATATAAATGACTTTGCGCCTGTTTGGAATCTTGATCATTGAAATTTCGATTATTAAGAAAATAGTGACGGAAAAATGTTATTGCCATAGGAATGCTTTTGTTGGGCACTGGCAATGCATTTTCTCAACCGATGGATTGCCCGGCAACAGCGCCCCCGTGGCTATAATATTAATATTATTTTTATTAAGTTGGTATCCATGAAGATTAAAACTAATAATAATTTATGTTTATCATTTCAATATAATTAAATTTTTTATAATTAATTTTACTTTAAAAGCAATTAATTACTATAAAAAATTGTTTAGGTAGGGTAAAGCATACAGTCGTTGGCCCCCTTAAGCAACTCCTAGCAGTCTTTAATGCATATCTGGGCAAATTGCGAAACAATCTGTATCAAATTAGGTTTGCAGAACATAGATTCTATGAACATTTTGATGAATAAAAAAAAAATCATTTTCGGATGACATTTTCAATAAGCACCTTTTCAAAAAAAAATCCTAAAAAATACAGTTATTGGCGCCCTGTTATAGTTATTGGCCTAGGTATTCTATCGTGATTATACAATCATACAACAGATGATTACATAACCATAGTCAATAGTAAAATTTTTAAAATAAAAATCTCTTATAGTTTGTGTTTTATTGATAGGGGGCCAATGACTGCCTCGCGGCCAACGACTGTATACTTTACCCTATATACTCTTATTGATATGATGATTTAAAATTTTATAAATAAAATGTTTCGTTTTCAGCAATTAATCGGCGTTTTCAGAAACTAATTCTGTTCTATTAAAGTTGAAATGATAAACATAAATTGATTAGTTTAAAGGTTCATGGATACCAACCTAATATAAATAATAATATTCACTATTGTACATTTATTTATAGAAATATATAATCTTATAACATATATAATATATAATCTTTCTAATTAAATATTTTTTTTTAATTAAACTTGAATGTTTTAAGAAATATATATTTTAGATATGATTTGGAGCTAAATACTTCACACAAGATATCCCATAAATGAAATAATTAATAGTTTGTGGTGCAACAGTTACTACAGAATTTTTATTTATTTTAGACAAAGTTAATAGTTAAATAGGACAATCTTAAATTAATTTGACAAAATCATTACAATTATTTCTAATTAGATTAATTTTATTGTCAATTAACCATGAATTAGTAATTTTACTATTATTTGTAGTATCTCAACAACAAAAGCCAATGTGCCGTAAGGAAATTATCCATCATTTCTAGACCTGATTAATTTCACTCTTTACCAAACAACCCCTTTAAGGAGAATTTAGTCAGCCAAACGATAAACTACTGAATCTTAACCAATTCCATTGTATCAAATTTTACATTGTCCACAAGAAAGAAACTATTTTTCCTCCAAACAAAAATCTATATTAATCAACAAATAAATATCTAAATAAATTTAATATTACAGCTCAAATAAGTGACAGTAATATGGTCCCCATTGATCTTGACGATAATTTAAATAAATAAATAAATAATAATAAAGAATAAATTATAATCTATATATTTAATTAGCAGTGATAATAATAATTTTAATATTTTGTTTGTAATTCTTTCATATAAATTTATATTTCATTGAAATTTCAAATTATTCATAATAGATTTAAAATTTATATAATTTGATAATTTAATAATTTAATTAATATAATTGTAATTTATTTATTATGATTTAAAAGATGATAGAATATTAATAGTACTTAATGATTAATGATTAATTAATTGTGTTTAAATTTAATTATTAAATTTGATTTATAACATCTTATGTTTAATAGTTTCTTTTTACATTAATAGATATATTAAAATTATTTGAAATTGTTTCTGTAGCTCGAAATTAATTTACTTCAAACCGTCGGTCGTTTCGGACCTGGTTTTAATTTTTAATTAATTGATTTTAATAAATAACTTTAATTGTCTTATTTTATTTGTCCAAATAATTTTTTCATATTCAATATAAATTGGAAATTATTATTGTAGTATATACACCCGTGTTATATAGTAATCAAAAAAATTTTAAAATATTTTTGACTCTCCATGTAAACTAAAAATGTAATTTTAATGTTTGAAATTTTAAAAATTGAAGAATTATTAAAAAAAATTTACTTTAATTTTGGAAATGATTTTAAAATTACTTGCTTATTTTGTTTATGTTTTTATATTTAAATTATTTTTATTGATAATTTTAAAACCTTTATATCTTGTCTTATTCAATAGTACAATAACGCTTAAATATCTTTATTTATTTATATTACATTTTATTTATAGTCATAATTTGAATTGGAAATTATTAATTGCTTAATCAATAAATATAATTTATATAAACGTCGAAGGCTAGTTTGTTGCTGTCACTCCCACTCCTTCCATTTCCTCGTCTCGTACTTAGATAAGGTAAATAGTATAAATAAGCTCTTAGAAATTAATTTAAAATGATCATATCAATGGATCATTGCTTCTTATCTGTTTTATTATATCAAATCCTTTAAAAAAATTGAATAAAGTAATAATATATAATAAATAGATTTAGTTTTAAATGTTGCCATAGTTGTTAATTTAGTTAATAGATATTTTCAAGTAGATAAATATTATTGAATTGCCTTTATTTAATTATAGACGTTACGCAGCGCAGGGGTTAACGGCGTTAACTCACATCCTCGTGGTAGCGGGTCAAGTACGAGCCTAGCAAGGGAATTTCTCTAGTTGGAGAATTTAAGACGGAGTCAACCCAGTCTCCGGGATCAAAATTTGGAAGCTACTTGATAAAAAAGTAGCGCCTCCGATCAAGAAAATCAAGATAAAGGTTGATAGGACCCCTTCCACTGATCATTGGACAAATAACCGACTTGATATGAGATGCCCTTATGTAGGATGTATAAAAGTCGGCGCTTTTTTTTAATTAATTATAATAAAGTTATTTAATAAATTCTGTTACAATCAATTTTTAATATGAATTTTAAATAAAAAATTATTAATTTAGCATAGTAGCAAATTTGTTTCAAAAACAATTTTATTTATTAATATAAAATTAAATGCAATATTTAAAAATTAATAAATAACTTGCTATTTTAATAAAGGTATTTTAATATTGCAATGAAGATCAGTGCGTGTTTAAACCTTAAAAAAATTAAAAACACTAGCACGTTCAAAATATATACATTGTGATATTTAAATTTTTCGTTCATTTATTGGATGATAATATAATAAATATATATATTTACTTATTTTGCTTCTTATTTGTTCGTTGTTAGTTAGAAGTTGACAGATAGGGCACAAACAATTTTGTACAGAATTATTAAAAAACAACAACAAAATGATTTTGTTTAGAGATGATATAAACAGGTGACTTCAAAGGCACTCCAACATTATTTTTATTTTATTTTATTTTTTTTAATTTTCTGCATGGATGGATGGAACTGAATTCATAAAATTTGACCTGTCACGTGGCAGTTCATAAATATGGTGAATAATAGATGGCTGGTATGCCGCAGGGCCACCAACGCCAACATAAACAAGTCCCAGGCTGATTAGCCAGGGATGCAGAAGATGATCGAGGGCCGGAAGAAAACTGCCGGTTCATGTTTTATTCCGAGTGTTGACTGAACTTCTGTCCCAGGGATAGATAGTTGCCAAGCCTGGATGGGAACCCGGGAAGGGAACCGGAGACAATGCCAAATACCCCCCCCCGGGCTTTTAAATATTAAATCTATTCACAACAAAAGACAACATCCCCTTCTTTCAGACAAACACACACACACACACACCAAAACACCTACAATTCACCAAGATGAATTAAATTTCATTTACAAATAAAGGTTTTGTTAAAATTTTCTTTTAATTAAAAAAAAACACTAAAATTTCCATTTTAATTAAATATAAATATAATAAATTTATTTATATATACAATATATATATGTATATATATATATATATGATTTTTTCTACAAAATCTCCATGTCTTTTATTTTTTTTTAATTTTTCAATTTTTGCCATTTTCTTAATTTTAATTTAATCTTTTGAAAACTCACCTATAATCAAAATTTTATTACAAATTTTTATATTTTTAAATCCAAAATCTTTTACTTAACTATCAGTAATACTTGTGATTAGTTGTAATGGTCAACGTTAATATCAACGATGACCAAACAAACCGTGACTCGCGAGCCAAATGTGGCTCTTTTTACTATCTCGCCAGAGATAGTAGTGCGATCACGAAAATTCATCGATATTTTGATGTTTTTATACGTTTTGAAGGCTCCTGAATCATTTTCACTAAGGTTGAGAAAAATGTCTCTCTCTCTCTCTCTCTCTGTGTGTGTGTGTGTGTGTGTGTGTAGACAAGATTAAGCAAAAACGGTTTGAGCTAGAATCATAAAATTTGGTACATGGACATTATTCAAAATTCGTAGTTTTCTATCAACTTTTGAGAAATGTAGCTCAACCGGAAGAGGGTCATTACCTACAACGTTTTGATTTTTTTTCCTCTAAAGTGACCGTAAAAATAAAGATATATGTTTGATAGTTTTTCACATGATTAAAAATTGTATAAAACTGCTATATATATATATATATATATATAGAATTTCAACTTGATTGAAAGTACCCGAATTAATTTTTTTAACACTGCAAATCACGCGCCAACACGTGACATGGTGCCATCAACAGAGCCAACACGCGCTGCTTTAATAAATATTATTTATTAATTTTAATTTATAATTTATAATTAATTAAATTTAATTTAAATATAATATATGTTATTTAATCCAGTAATTGAAGTATATAAAGTATTTATATAACTATACGAATTTATGAATATGAAAAATAATATTATAATCATTAATAATAAATATATTCATAGAGTAAGTTTATTAAACGAATAACTATGATTAATTAATAATATATTTTTAATTAAAAAGGGATTATTAGTGGATATATACAATATAACAGTTGTTAATTACCTATTAGAATGTTCACTCCGTCATTTCTGGCGTCTTTTGCTATTCACTGTTCAATGAATACTAAAAAGTAAATTTTTTTATTTTAATATAATTTATTTTATTTTATTTTATTTTCTTAATATTATTTTTCAAAGAATTGGCCGAGTCGCTTATCGCTTTTCAATGCAATCATATAAACACTCGAATTATTCTGGCTGTGCCCGTTTGCCCCCTGCATTTAGAAAATAAATAATATCATTTATTTTTTATATATTAATAATTAAATTGATAAAGAAAATAATTTAAGGAATGTTTTCATTAGAAAAAAGATAATCTATAGATTTATATATATATATATATAATTTATAAAAGTATACATATTTTCTTTTACAATTCGATTAGAAAAAATTTTTATTTTATATGATGTTGTTATATTATTATATATTATGATATTCTATAGTCTAAGTTTTTAATTATATATATTAAATTTAATTATTTATAAGTGATCAAGTCATGAGGGCCTCGGACCCTCTACATAGATATCTTATTATACTAGCATAAATGGTATATATATTTGTATAGTTGTATAAGTTTTAAATATTGTATTATATAATATAATAATTGATTGTATTATATTAATAATTAATAATTGAATAAAATAAAAATAAAATAATAATAATATATCTTACTGAGATAATATATATTATAATTAATATTATATCTTAATGCGATAGTTAATGAACAATTTGTGATTGGAGTTATAATAAAATTTTTACTAACTTACTAACTCGCGAAATTTATTTAATTTTATTTAGGATAATCACTTCTGATTATGAAATTATTTTTACTATCTCGCACGAACATTTTCGATGTCGAGATTTTGATGTTTTTATACGTTTTGAAGGTTCCTGAATCATTTTCACTAAGGTTGAGAAAAATGTCTGTCTCTGTGTGTGGATGTATGTGTATGTGTGTATGTAGACAATATTACGCAAAAACGGTTTGAGCTAGAATAATCAAATTTGGTATACTAGCATTATTCGAAATTTGTAGTTTTCTATCAACTCATGAGAAATGTAGCTCATCCGAAAGAGGACCATTACCTACCATGTTTTCATTTTTTTCCTCTAAACTGACCGTAAAAATAAAGATATAAATTTTTCATAGTTTATCACATGATTAAAAATTCTATAAAACTCCTTTATATAGAATTTCAGCTTGATTGAATCGCTTAAAGTACCGGAATTAATTTTTTAACACGGCTGCAAATCACGCGCCAACACGTGACGTGGTGCCATTAATAAAGAGCCAAATATGCGCTGGTTTAATAATTTATTTATTAATTTATAATTTATAATTAATTAAATTTAATTTAAATATAATATATGTGAATTAATCCAATTCAAATTTTCGAGATAGTCTTATGGAGATACTCCAGACTTTTGTATTTATTGTGGCTCAATTAAATTAGCTGGAGTGTCTCCACTCGACTATCACGCAATTTGAATTGGATTAAATAACATAATATATTATATTTAAATTAAATTTAATTAATTATAAATTATAAATAATAAATAAATTATTAAACCAGCGCATGTTTGACTTTTTATTGATGGCACCATGGCACGTGTTGGCGCGTGAGATTTGCAGTGTTAAAAAATTAATTCTGGTACTTTCAGCAATTCAATCAAGCTGAAATTCTATATATAGCAGTTTTATACAATTATTAATCATGTGAAAAATTATCAAACATATATTTTTATTTTTACGGTCACTTTAGAGGAAAAAAAATCAAAACGTTGTAGGTAATGACCCTCTTCCGGTTGAGCTACATTTCTCAAAAGTTGATAGAAAACTATGAATTTTGAATAATGTTCATGTACCAAATTTCATCATTCTAGCTCAAACCGTTTTTGCGTAATCTTGTCTACATACATACACACACACACACATACATTTTTCTCAACCTTAGTGAAAATGATTCAGGAACCTTCAAAACGTATAAAAACATCAAAATCTCAACATCGAAAATTTTCATGATCGCAATACTATCTCTGGCGAGATAGTAAAAATTTAAAGTTATCACAATTTAGAATTTTCATATATTAACACGTTTCCGCCGGCATGTATCACCACATAAAATAAATAGACAAATTATGGAGCCGGCGGGAAAAAGGCTATGTCATGACACATATTTATTTACGTATAATTATTGCAAGGAAATTTAGAATTTAGTTATTTCTGCAAGTTTTAAAACGTTTGTTGTAAAATGTATCCGATCTATCCCAACTCTGTCTACTTTATTACAATAGCAACAGCAGAACTATTTGTTTCTTAAGACTATAATTATATATTTTAATCGCGCACGTATTCGTAATTTTTGCTTCTGTGACTACGCCCCCCCCCCCCACCCCCCAAAGTAAATTTACAAATAATTGAAATAATTGATTATTAATGAAAAAAATTTTTCGAATAAAACGATAAATTAAAAAAATAAAACAAAGAAACAGATTTAATTGGGAAAATTTTGTATAAATTACTTGCAAATTAATAAAAATAATAACAAAAAAAAAAAAAATAAATATAAATCAAAAATAAAATAAAACAATTATGCCAAGGATAGATATTTTATATAACAGTGATTCTCAACCTTTTTTTTTACCGCGGCACACTTTTAACGGTTTAAAAATTTGGCGGCACACAAAATAAAAGATAAGTGTAAAAGTTTACCATATTGAAAAAAGTGGTCCCAAAAACGGTTTACCATTTTATGGTTTTTAGAACCAATTTGAAAAAAATTTAGAAAAAAAGTCGGAAATGTTTAAAAGCCTTTTTACATTTGTAATAATTTGGCGGCACATTTTGATAATCTCGCGGCACACAAAAGTGCCGCGGCACATAGGTTGAGAATCGAATAATAGAATAATAATTGAGCATTAGGAGGGGAAATGGAACAGTTTTTAAGTCTTTTATAACATAGAACAAATAGGAAAGAAAATTTTTTAAGTCGTGGTAATCAATCATAAAAAAATATCATTTGCAATTGAATAGATAACGATAATAATTAAAAAGGTTCTTTGCTGACATCTCGAGAAAGCTTTTAATGATTTTTGGCAATGGAGGGAGAGGAGCGTCCGTCCCTTGAAAGCAATGGCGGGCGCATCGCGTGTCCTTTATGACTTCTAATAGTGGAATCACATTTATCCATATTGTATCCAACAATTCCATTTAAGGATCATATAATAGCATTTAGAATGGAACTAAGTGCGATCGATCAATTGAAATAGCCCAGGGCTTGTTAAAGTGCTAAGCCCTCCCTTCAGAATAAATTTAAACGAGAATAAAGTGGCGTCAGGGCGTTAAGAAATCAATGACGCTCATAAATTCAACTCCTTCGCCTTTAATCCAATTACAAGAAAAATTTTTATTGATACCCAAGAAACATCTCTCGAATATTTTGACTGGACCAAAAAATAGGAAAGTATAGAATGAAATGAAAAGTAAGGAAAATGTTTTATTGATTATGATTATGAAATTATTTTGTGAAAAATTCAATAAAATCCGGAATTCATAAAAAGAATAAAAAATATGGGGAGGATGATTACAGGAATCACATTGTCTGGATCAATTTCAACAACAGCAACAACCTTTGTGGTTAGAAGATGGCTGCATGGGAAGACAAACAAGAAATTAGCAGCAAGGATTACAGCATATTACATGGCGTTGAAGGTGAGGGGTAGCAACCAACCCCTGGACTCTTAATGAGCAAATGGAAATGTTTGTGGTGAGTGGCGGCATCCCAAAGGGCAATTCATTTTCCTGCCCCTGTGGTATTAAGAGAGCATCCGAGTCCACCCCCGCCCGCCGTTCAACAGTTGGTCCAGTGAGGCACCACCTTCACCCCTCAATCTCAGTATACCACTCATTTATTTCCGTAAATTACTATTCATATAAATAACAAGAATACTACATTTTTTTTGTAACATCAAATGATTTTTATTTTTTATAATGATTACGAGCTGTACAGACCGCCTTTGACGCTCTTTGCATCTAGAAAGGGAGCTCAGCCCCCCTGTACCCCCTAAGTAATAAGTATTATTTAGATGAAAGTCTGTATGTGTAATAGGTTTTCATTTATTTTATTTATAAAATTAAACTAACTTTTTTTTAACTCATTTGGTCTCCTCACAACCACACAAATAAATTCAAATATTTATTTTTTAATTTAAATACGATTTTTTTAATTTAAATACGATTTTATTCAAACTAAATCGTAAGTAATAATAATTGGAATACAGAAATATTGAATGTTCTTTGATTTAATGTAATTTTGTCCATTTAGCCTTAATCAGCATTAATATTCTCCAAAAATTAGATAAAACTTATAAGTTGACTCCTGCTCATCCAAGTTGCTTAAGAACCGATACTAATCAACTAATATTATATTTTAAGATTATAATTAAATATTCAAATTTCAAAGTATATTAACTGAACTTATATTTCTGAATTTAATAGCAAGGTGATTTTCAAAATTTTCTATTTTATTTGCATATAATTGATTACATAGGTTAACATTTAAACAAATTCAAATATTTTAATGTTTAAATTTATAAATTGTAATAGAATAGAATTAATTGGTTTTAAAACAATTCCTTTTTATCATTTGTCTAAAAAATCATATTTTAATTTCTCCATAATCTATAAATAATTTTGCATTTAAAAAATAGAGTAGTAATTAATAATTGAGTTATTCACAACTAAAAACAAATAAAATGATAATGTAATTTACTCATTGTAATGGACGATTTAAAAATATACTTCATAAAACACTAAAAAAAAATAATTTCTATTTTTTTATTTCTATTTGATACATAAATAAAATTTTACCCTTTACTTTTAAATAGCAAAGAAAAAATATTCAAATAAAATAAGAATAATTTAAAAAAATAATAAATTAAGATAAATATAATTAAAATATTTTATTAAATTAATTAAAATTTATAGAATAAATCATTTAATTGAAATGATATTTAAATATTAGAAGTTAAAATAAAAATTTAAATATTATAATCATTCGATCGTCACTGGTGGGAATTCCAAGAATTATTTTAATTGTATATTCATTGTCGGATATGAATCGAGACCTTCATTGAGCCCGCGGTATCTTTAAATATTCAACATGGATTGATATAATTTATATATTTATAGCCAATTTTGAGTTTAGAACATCACAATTTCCGGATAGACAGACAAACAAACAGACATGAAAAATTCTAAAATCACTTTTGGATTCTAGAGGTATTAAAACGTGGTAGATATAAAAACAATTTTAAATTCTGAGCAAGGCGGAGACAAAGACCTTTATATATTGAATATATATATATATATTGGCCCTTCATTCAATTTATTTTTTAAAAATAAATACATAAATAATTATCCATAAATTTTTAAAATAATTTTAAATTAATTTACAAAATTCATTCATAATAATTAAAAACTCATTATTTATTATGTGATTTATTTATTTTATTTTCACGTTTGATAAGGACAAATCAAATACATACTATGTAAAATGATTTTAATTAATTATTTTAAAAAAAGAAAGAAAAATATCTAATTTGTATTATCTATAGGACACCACGAAGTCAGAGAGTCAAAACACTGAACTCTCAACTTTGTAGTCGCGGATTCAAGTCCACCCTGCTTACATGTGCAAGAAGCTGCTTGAAATAAAAAGTAATGCTAATCAAAAAATCATAATAAATGAGATAAAGGAGCCGTTGTACCGATCATACAACACTAATATTCAAATTAGACTGCAACTGTTCTTTGATAAGAAGATATATTTGGATAATCAATTCCTTTTATTAAAGCAAAGTATTTAAAATATATAAATATTATAGGATAGCTTAAATGGTAAGCTTGATATACAAAACTGAAATGTGATTGTTCAAACCTCATTAAATTTAAAATTATTTAAAAAAATGTAATTAAATAAACTTATAGTGTTATAAAAAACATCTGAAAATTATGATAGATTCCAATATATATTTATATAATATTGATACAACCTTTTGTTTTGTTCTACAACAGTGATTCACAACCTTTTTTTTACCGCGGCACACTTTTCACGGTTTAAAAATTTGGCGGCACTCGAAGAAAAAGATAAGTGTAAAAGTAATTTATTTATTTACTATATTGAAAAAATTGAAAAAAGTCGGAAATGTTTAAGAACCTTTTGTAAAATTTGGCGGCACATTTCAAAATCTCGCGGCACAGTGGTTGAAAATCACTGTTCTACAATAATCTATGAAAGAGATATGTTAAAAGTAATCAGAGGTAACCGAAAAAATTAACTTCTCTTGTATTATTAAAGGAAAATAACATATATTAACCCTACACTGCTCGATTTTTTAAATATTTGAAAAAAAAAAAATTCTTTTGGATGCAGATTTTTCTGTAATTTAAATATTAAAAATAAATGTATGGATAATACCTGTTGGATTTCCTATTTTATACTAATATTTTAATTAAATTTGATTAAAATTAATATTTTTATTCAATAAACTTTTTAATTTTTCATTTATCAAAATAAATAAAATTACTTTTTGTATATTCCAAAGAATATATATGATATCTTTTCTTTGAGCTTCTAAGAAAAAAAAATTTTATTAGAATTTTTTATGAAAAACATTGAGATATTTTTTTTTATTTTTTTTTTCCGCCTAGGGTGTATACCCATATAACAGGACATATAAATATAGAAATAAATATTTTTTCTATTAAACAAAGAAACAGAAATAAATAAATAAATAAGTAAATACATTTTCTATAATTGCTTCTTAAAAAAAAATTAATTTCTAGACCCTTCGTGATTAGATAAAGATTGATTTCAAACAATAAATATTAAAAAATATTTGATAGGAGAGAACAAAGATATATCATGAATAATTTATAGGTTATGGTGAGAAAAGAGAAAGGGAGAGGGTAAGTAGTAAGAAAAGTATTTTTTTTTTTTTTTTTGTAGATAAAAGATAAACTTCACCCTTTAACCACTAAACATGTTCTAAAAAATCATTTCTTAATAAATCAATGAAATAGATTCCATTACATATTAGTAAAAAAAGAAGTTGTCAATGCAAAAATATATTTTAGTTCCCTCTTTTAATTAGTAGATAATTTGTATAAGACAGTGATTCTCAACCACTGTGCTGCGGCACTTTGGTGTGCCGCGAGATTATGAGGCTCTTAAATATTTCCGACTTTTTTTCTAAATTTTTTCAATTTGGTTCTAAAAAAAAATAAAGAAAAAAAGATAAACCGTTTTTTTTAATATGGTAAACTTTTACACTTATCTTTTTCTTTGTGTGCCGCCAAATTTTTAAACCGTGTGCCGCGGTAAATAAAAGTGTTCAGAATCACTGGTATAAGAGAAGGTATAGTTTCTTCTTTTTTTGTATTTTACTTTCTTGAAATTAATTAACTTTTTTAATTATATAATTGTAATTAAAATGGATGAATGATTATTTATATAACTAAATGACTATTGTATAAAGATACAGCCAAGGTTTGTGGTTCTAAATGGTATTAGTGGGGTTGGCACCTTTCCCCCACTCTTTCTTCATCATAACAATTTAAATTGCTAATAGCGCAACCTAATCCTCCAATAAGCGGATCTATTCTATGTTTATCTTTTCTTAACTTTTTTATTTATTATTATTATTATTAAAAAACAATAAGAAAAAAATTATATTAAACTAATTAATTAGTTAATAAATTTTTTCTATTTATTTTAATTAATTTTTATGTATGGCTATAAAGAGAGGGAGTGAGAAATGTGATTTGCTTTCTTAAAAAAATAAATAAATGGTGATGGAATTTTGGAGTGACATTTAGAAGAATCTTTTTTTTTCATCGATGGTTTTATAACTTTTTTGATGCATTTATAGATTGATTTTTTTTTCGTAAAATGAACATATTAGAAATTCTTTCGAACCCCGAACCCTTTCATCAGCAATATCGACTGAGGGTGGAGGAGCACGTGTCAAGCCGGACTTGAAAGCCAAAGACTCCCCTTTCACGGGCAAATTACCGTTTGCCCCTCTCGTTGAGGGTGGAAAGTCACCGCTATTGTTTCCAATCGAATGAAAAATTAAAGAAAAACGAATTCCACTTGGCAACATCCAGCAGCCAATGAATGAATCGGGGAAATCGTGGTTGAGATGAGTAGGAGGGTGGGGGGGGGGGGTTGGAATGGGATGGAGGTGAACCATTACGGGGTTGTTTTTTGCGGTGAAGTCCAATGCGAGGTGTGCGACAGGACAAAGGGGAGTGCATCAAGATTCTGGATTGGAATTCTTCTTGCTCGAAGCCAAGGACTCGTGTCTCGGTTATTCCTTGTCGAATTACCAAGAAGAATTGCGGGAGCTGTCAGGGGGTGCGGATGCCACGTGGGCCGCCCCAGCAGCGGTGACAGGCGACAAGGCGCGGGCGGCGCACTTACCTTGGGTCACTTTGCGAGCGATCGACTTGGATCTCATCCTTGGAAGGCGGCACCTGCACGACGTCAGGCCACGACGACGGAGCTCATCCTCCGTCTTCAGGTCGGGTGGCAGGCGCCAGGTTCAAATGCCGCTCTGTCCGAGAGGGCGGCCGCCTAAGAATTGGTGCGCACTCTTCCTGCGCTGCTGAGAAGCCACGCCCCCGCCCCCCTCGTCCCCCCTTGTCACCTTGCGTGTCATCGGAGGATTAAGAGACAACGGTAGGCAACCACACACACACACCTACCCCTCCGCTACCAGAAAAAACACCACCACCACCACCACCACCTGACAAGAAAAACATCCAGGAAAAGAACAAGAGTGGGGGAGAACAACCCCTAATACCGCGCTCTTCAACAACCTAAGAAGAGCACCATCTCTACAAAGGATCCTAATAAATTGTAATTGAATTCCTCCATGCCAATCAGCAACAGCAGGTATTAAGTTTAATGAGAGGAGGAGAGGAGTGTAGGGGGGGGGGGTGTTGAACGTGAATTGGATCTCTTAATCTCGTTGAATAGAATTTGTAGCCTTCCAGAAGAGAATAATTGCAACTGAATTTGTATTGGAAAACAACGAAAGGCAACGAATGTAAAGTGCAACCTATTGACCAGCGCAGACAAAAACATTATGATTGATTTCGTTGTATTGTTTAGTCTGGACACAGAACCCAATAAACTTATAATTTTATGAATCGTCTCCCCCTACGCTCTACGTTCCCCCCCCCTCCTCCCCCCAACCCTACTTCACAAAATTTTTTTATTTTCCCTATACAAAACCTGATCTTGAAAGCATAACATCAATAAAAATAATGAATATTGACTTACAAAATAAATGATAAAACAAAGAGAATTCTTATCTAAATTTATAAACCAATAGAAATTATTTTTCATATAATTTTCTTCATATAATCTTTTTATTGGTAGGTAGAGAATATCTCACTATCCATTAAATTGTAACAGTCTAATTGAATACATTCCAAAAAAACACCTCTATTTAAATTCTTTTAAATATAAAATGGGAAAATATGTCTAAGTACCCAAATTGTGGATGAAAAAATTTCAAAATTTTCTAAAAATAAGTTTTATAATTAACAAAATGAGATGATAAGAATTAATAAAAAAATTTAATTAATTACTAAAAACAAATAATCGGGGAATATTTGAAAATATATTATAATATTTAGTGTAATCTCGACTTTTAATATCCTATCAAACTTTGACTTTTTTTTAGAAAGTAGTTATTTTAAGAGTGTCAGATATATATAGTGAACTCTCTATATAAGCAACCTCTCTATCAGCAATATTCTTTATAAGCAACCTCTATACAAGCAATTTTTTTAGTTCAACTGTATAAGTCACTTATTTTTTTAAAGCTAAATTTTTGAGTTGACAGCTGTTCACAACAATATAACCTCAAATTGTAAAAATTCTGTTATTGGAATATATTTGTGTTTTGTGCTATCAGTATTGAAGTTAATTTCTTTTAATTAGAATAGTAACTGGAATTTCTCTTAGTTTCTGTTAATTTATTTTTATTAATTAATTTATATTTTTGAGCTTTAAATACAATTTCTTCCTATAAACAACTTTTCCCAATAAGAAACTTTTTTATTGAAATTGGTTCAAGTGAGTTGCTTATATAGAGCGTTCACTGTATTATATCGTAGGGATGTAAATCTGATAACAAGATTAGTAACAACAGTATTAGTGATTTCATTCCGAGAATACATCATTTGTTCGTTTGAAGCATATGATGAAACCGCTTTAAAAAAGAACAATGGTTGTGATTAGTTTATAAGGTTTGAAATGGAATTGGACGTAATAGACATTTACTATAAATATATTTGCAATCTATAAATTTATAATTATAAAAAAAATATTCATTATAGTTTTTTTTATGTGGCATATGACTTGAAAATGAATGGCATCGTTAATATAATTAAAAATAATAATTCTGCCTATGTTTACAGATTAAATATATATTTATTTATTTTTTTATAAAAGGATGATCTTTCTCTCTCTCTCTCTCTCTCTCTCTCTCATTCACTTCCTGTTTAAAAAGGAAGAAGAAAAAAAAGGAAAGGTGGCAGGAGACGGCAGCATTGACATCAACGAATATTAATCAATTGATTAAGCGACAAGCGTTCCAACTGGCAATTTGTGGTGACATTTTGAATTTATGTACCGTTTAATATCTCTTACATTTCTGCGAATGAGCTTTTATGGAAACATTATTGGAGCGCGAATTAAACTCTTGAAGGTGGTGGTGGTTGGGTAGCGTAGGGGTGGAAGCGTCTTGATTGGGGTTGGATGCTTGTCGACCAATCTTCATTCCGCTTCCCAATGGCGACCGGTTTCAGTAAGCATTTCATGCTCCATTGAAGCTTTGCATAGGAATGTATATGCATCTACACCAACATTTTTGTAACTTTTTTTTTTCTTCAATTGCTAATGGTTGACTTGGTTGTTGTTGTAACAAAAACAAAGTAGACGAGATGACCAGGTTGTTGACCGAGGTGGCGCCTGCGGCCATCGATTCTCAGCAGATTATTGCAAATTGGCGATTTGTTACGGCTGTTTAGTCTGCATTCAAGCAAACAAAGAAATGAAACTCAATCGCAAATTTAACTTGGTAAAAAAAAAAAAAAAAAAAAAAAAAAAAACAACGCCAAAATACAATAAATGACTCATGCCAGGCAAAATTTCACCTGAAGAATCTCTGGTTGACAAGTAACTTTGAAGATTTCACACGAAATTAGAAAAAAATCTTTTTTTGAAGAAGGAAAAGCAGAAGGAGAAGAAACCGTCTCAATTAATAAAGAGAAATAAAGATTATATAGATTTTTTTTCTTTTATAAAGATATATCAATATAATAGACCTCCTCCACACAGTGGTGTATAGGGAGGGGAACGCGTGGGAACGACGTTCCCTTACCTAACAAACAAAACATGTATCTTCAGAAGATTTCTTCTTAATGATAATGTAAGATTCGAAATGCGGATAAAGTAAATTTATCAATCACTCTACATTGTGTGTTGTTAATTAAAAATGATTCTTATTAACGTCTTTATTTATTTAATATTATTATTATTTTGTAATACTAGAATTTTAATTTTAAAAAAAATAATATTAAATTATAATTTAATATATTTTCTAATAGAATGAGAAATATTATTTTTGAAATAAATTCTCTTCACCTGGTATCCAACTCCAATAGAAATCAAACCGACAGTCGCCACTTGAATTATTTTTGCTTGGATCAGAGAATCTATTCCCCCTTCCTCTCCACCAAGGAACCCTTCTCTCACACTCTATTCATTACAAAGTATACAAAATGATAACAAATTGACAAAAAAATAAATAAAAAAATTAATGAGTTAATATATCTTTAAAAAAATTAATTTAATATATAAATAAACGAAAAAGTGCAACATACACGATGATTATCACAGTTCGATAAATAAATAGACAAGATTTATGAAATGGATGGATGACATCAGTCCATTTTCTTAACTTCTATACTCCATAGATAGGGTGATCATATTTTGGAAACACCAAACCGGAACATTTTACCTTTTTTTTAGAACCAAATTGAAAAAATTTTGAAAAAAGTACGAAATGTCCTAAATATTTAAAAAACGTGACAATAGGCTGTCCCGAAGACATTTTTCGCGACGCCGGGACAGAGCACCTAAAATCGGAACAATCCCGGAAAAACGAGACGTTTGGTCACCCTATCCTTAGAGGCATGAGATACAGAATTCCCTTAAATCCATATTTTCAAACAATTATACAGTAAATTGAATTTCTTTTTCTATAATTTTATTTATTCAATTTTCCAATTTTTATATTATATTTATTTGGGTTCAATTTAGGGTGACCAAACGTTCCAGTTTTCCGGGATTATCCCAATTTTAGGTGCTCTGTCCCGGCGTCCCGAAAAATGTCTTGGGGACAGTCTATTGTCCCGGTTTTTAAATATTTAGGTCTGACGAACGTTTTCTTACAATCAGTTTGGCTCTTATTTTCAATTTTTCATTCAATATGGCTCTAAAAAAAAAGGTAAAATTTTTTACAATTGGTGTTTTCGAAATATGGTCACCCTTGTTCAATTATTTAAAACAAACAATACATTTATATCATCATGTATCTTGAGAAGATTTCTTCTTAATGATAATGTAAGATTCGAAATGCGGATAAATTAATTGCATATTTTCCATTTTTAAAATAGTAAAAAAAAAACTCAACAATCTACATTCAGAATGATTATTCATGTATTCCTTAATGTATGTCTCTCTTTCAGTTAAATATTATTATTACATATTTAGTTGAAAAAAAATATATATAATACAATGAATAAAAAAACTCTACCCTCATTTAAGAGAATATAATATTTAAATTTAAAAAATAAAATATTTATTTTAAAAATAAATATATAAATATTTATTTAATAAATTTTATTATAGCATAACGTAGAACATTATTATTATTATAAAAATTGTTAAAATTATAATTCTTACTTAATTTTTAACAGTGGTGTATTGGGAGGGGAACGACGTTCCCTTACCTTTTTTCAGAACTGGAACGCGTTCCAGTACTTTTTCATGTCCCAACAACTTCCACTTAAATCTACTGTTAGAATCTCTTTTATTGGGTTCGTTAATATTTTGTATAGTAAGAATAAGAAAAAATAAAAACTTATATTGAAAAAAATAGTTTAATGAAAATAGGACTTTATTTTGCTCCCACTATGCATTCCTCTCCATAAACCACCTATTTATATTATCATATCATATATTATTGCCTATTAGACAGTTATTATAATTTTTATATTAAGTTAAATTAAAAAAAGATTTATATTTCATAACGTATCTTTATATTTTAGAAAATAATCTATTTAATTTAAGGGAATTTGAGAGAGAGAGAGAAGGTAGCAATTAGATGGAGATGGTCCAAAATAGCAACACTTGAAGGAATAAGATAGCTCCGGACAAGAACATTTAAGTTCAGCTTACTCCTAGATTTTGATCAAGAAATAAATAGATACAGTAGAAGCTCAGCATCAATGGGAGAGTGGGGATTTTAGCCTTAATCCCCTAATGAGACAACGGTCTATAACAGTGATTCTCAACCAATGTGCCGCAGCACTTTTGTGTGCCGCGAGATTATCAAAATGTGCCGCCAAATTATTACAAATGTAAAGGGGCACTTAAACATTTCCAACTATTTTTTCTAAATTTTTTTTTAATTTGGTCCTAAAAAAAGGATAAAACGTTTTTGGGACTAGGCTCTTAAACATTTCCGACTTTTTTTTATAAATTATTTCAATTTGGTTCATAAAATAAAAAGGTAAACCGTTTTTGGGACCACTTTTTCAATATGGTACACTTTTACACTGATCTTTTTCTTTGTGTGCCGCCAAATTTTTAAACCTTTAAAAGTGTGCCGCGGTAAAAAAAAAATTGTTTAAATTTAATAATTAAAGTATTATCCTTTTATTTTTTTTTTTATTTGATTGGTTTTATGGATCTCTGCCTATTTTAAAAAATCTTACCATTTATGTGAAATTAATTATTAAATAGAATTGAATTTGGTGAGATTCAATCCCTTGACGTTAAGTTTTGCAGACCAGTACTATTACCTTCCAAAAGGCTATTCATTGTTTTTACTTTTTAAAAACATAAATAAACATTTAATGGAACATTCTAATTTAAAAACAAAAATTAATAAATCAGTTATAATATTAATTAAATAATTAATGTTAAGGATAAGAAGTGAATTTTATTAATTTATTTTTTTGTATCTTGTAACATTTAAATTCAAATTACCTGGAACACCGAGCTATCGCTCTATCCTTTGACAAATTTATACAATTTATTATTATAAACTTTAAAAATTTTCCAATTTTTTTAAATTATTTATTACAATTTTTAAATGGATTTTTATAAAAATGACGGATCAAAAATTTGTTTCTTTAAAAATTGATTTTCATTTCAAGATGAAAAATATATTGAAATTTACTTGATAAAATATTTGGTGATATATTTCGTCAATTAGTTATTCTTATCCTAGCCAGGAGGCGCTTATGCCTTGCTATCTTAAAGACAATTTGGTTGTTATTTTGATTGATTGTAAATCAAAATAAAAAAATTTAAAACCTGTGTTCAAAACGTTTATAAATAGTACTTATTACCTAGAATATATTTAATAATTAATAATACATTAATCAATTAAAAATGGATCTTTATTCACAAGAAGACAGAAAATATCCAATATATATAGGTAATTTTTATTTCAATGTTTTTTTTTTATTTAAAGCATAAGTTTACAAACTTTTTTGTGTCGTAGACCCCTTGCCATATTTTTGGGTTTTGGGTAGGCCCCCTAAATTGATTTTGATTTTTTATAAAAAAATTTTACCCTTTTTTTTGAGCCTTATTGAAAAATAAAAAATGTTTTAAGAGCCATGTCGGAAAAACATATTACCTTCTTTAAAGCCGGGAAAACACGTAGAACCCCATAGAACCCCATTTTCATTTCAAGGACCCTAAAATTTGTTATTCGCTGGCGTAGACCCCTTGGAGGTTGAAATAGACCCCAGGGGTCTATAAAGAGCACTTTATGAACCTATGATTTAAAGTAATGTTAATTGTCACTAAAATGGTAATTATACAAGAAAGTTATTTCAACATGGATTTGGATAAAACGTTACCAGTGCATTCCTATTTTTATTCTAATAAACTTTTCTTATGATATTTTTGCGGTGCGGTCCTAGTTTACGGGATTAAAACTATAAAAATTTCCATATACATCTGTGACGTCGGTTAAATTTAAATATTTTATATAAAAATTAAATATTTGTTTAATGAAAATTAAATTAAATATTATATAAATAAAAAAAATATGATATAAATAGAAAATAATAAAAAATATTCTATGAATAAAAAAATATTATTTCAAACAGAATTAATTATTATTTTAAATGGGATAAAAAAATATTTGAAAAAAAATAAAATATTTTTATAGCTAAAATTAAATATTTATTTATATCGTTAACAATTATCGGTAATTTTTTATTTATATATTTTTTCATCAAAAGTAATGTTAATTGTCACTAATATTATTTTTTTAGATATTATTTGCAATGATATTATTCCTTAAATTGAATTATATAATACTTAGATATTTAAAAATATAATGAATTAAAATAACGAAAACAATTATTTTTAGGTCCTCTATATTCCTGTGTATATTGCCATATGAATTTTATAAGTGAGGAATTTTTATCTAAACATCTAAAAAAATGTTTTCATAAAAAAATATTTTCCATTTTCAAAAATGATGTAAAACTCAAAAAAGATACAGAGAAATATTTAGACGAAAAATTGAAAGAAGAAACTGATTCAAACCATACGGAAGACAGGCGTTTTCAATGTAATTATTGTGAAAAGAAATTTAATCAGCAATCACATTTAGATCGACATTTATTAATTCATACAGGAGAAAAACCTTTTGAATGTAATGATTGTGAAAATAAATTTAATCAGAAATCATCTTTAAAAACACATTTATTAATTCATTCAGGAGAAAAACCTTTTGAATGTAATTATTGTGAAAAGAAATTTATCCAAAAATCAGATTTAAAGAGACATTTATTAATTCATACAGGAAAAAAGCCTTTTGAATGTAATGATTGTGAAAAGAAATTTATTAAAAAATCAGATTTAAAAACACATTTATTAATTCATTCAGGAGAAAAACCTTTTGAATGTAATTATTGTAAAAAGAAATTTATCCAAGAATCACATTTAAATCGACATTTATTAATTCATACAGGAGAAAAACCTTTTGAATGTAATTATTGTGAAAAGAAATTTAATTTCAAATCATATTTAAAAACACATTTATTAACTCATAAAGGAGAAAAACCTTTTGAATGTAATTATTGTGAAAAGAAATTTAATCACAAATCAAATTTAAAAACACATATATTAATTCATACAGGAGAAAAACCTTTTGAATGTAATTATTGTGAAAAGAAATTTAATCAGCAATCACATTTAGATCGACATTTATTAATTCATACAGGAGAAAAAGCTATTGAATGTAATGATTGTGAAAAGAAATTTAATCACAAATCATCTTTAAAAACACATTTATTAATTCATTCAGGAGAAAAACCTTTTGAATGTAATTATTGTGAAAAGAAATTTATCCAAAAATCAGATTTAAAGAGACATTTATTAATTCATACAGGAAAAAAGCCTTTTGAATGTAATGATTGTGAAAAGAAATTTATTAAAAAATCAGATTTAGAGAGACATTTATTAATTCATACAGGAGAAAAACCTTTTGAATGTAATTATTGTGAAAAGAAATTTAATCACAAATCAACTTTAAAAACTCATTTATTAATTCATTCAGGAGAAAAACCTTTTGAATGTAATTATTGTGAAAAGAAATTTAATAAGCAAACAAATTTAAAAACACATTTATTAATTCATTCAGGAGAAAAACCTTTTGAATGTAATTATTGTGAAAAGAAATTTAATCAGAAATCAAATTTAAAAACACATTTATTAATTCATACAGGAGAAAAACATTTTGAATGTAATTATTGTGAAAAAAAATTTTTGGAAAAAGCAAATTTAAAAACACATAAATTAATTCATACAGGAGAAAAACCTTTTGAATGTAATGATTGTGAAAAGAAATTTAATTATAAATCAACTTTAAAAAGACATTTATTAATTCATTCAGGAGAAAAACCTTTTGAGTGTAATTATTGTGAAAAGAAATTTAAACGAAAATCACATTTAGATCGACATTTATTAATTCATACAGGAGAAAAACCTTTTGAATGTAATTATTGTGAAAAGAAATTTAATATAAAATCAAATTTAAAATCACATTTATTAATTCATTCAGGAGAAAAACCTTTTGAATGTAATGATTGTGAAAAGAAATTTAATCAGAAATCAACTTTAAAAACACATTTATTAATTCATACAGGAGAAAAACCTTTTGAATGTAATTATTGTGAAAAGAAATTTAATATAAAATCAAATTTAAAATCACATTTATTAATTCATACAGGGGAAAACCCTTTTGAATGTAATTATTGTCAAAAGAAATTTAATCAGAAATCAACTTTAAAAAGAAATTTATTAATTCATTCAGGAGAAAAACCTTTTGAATGTTATTATTGCGAAAAGAAATTTAAACGAAAATCAATTTTGAGAAAACATTTATTAATTCATACAAGAGAAAAACTTTTTGAATGTAAATATTGTGAAAAGAAATTTAATCTGAAATCAAATTTAAATAAACATTTATTAATACATCCTGTTTGAATAAAAGGCGTATTAATGCTGACTGAAGATTCTATTTGATTCTTTCTTTGATTAATGTTAAATATTTTATTGTTTTATGTTCATTTCTAGAAAAATAGTATATATTTAACTGATTACTAATATTAAGGATTGTATTTCGGCCATTAATAAAAAAATTTATTTTCTAAATACATTTAAAAATCTTGTTTATTAATCTCTCTCTCTCACACACACATACACACAACATGTTCGTTTATTTTAAAATACACCAAAAGATTCTTTCAATTTACTAATCAATAAGAATAGATTTTTATAAAAATTCTAATTTTAGTTCTGAACTTTTAATTTTTACACGGGAATGCAATTTGAATATACTTATTGTAATTAATTGATTGTATATAATGAAAAATTTGATTTATATTTTCAATTCTTTATTTTACAGGGAACATTGCAATTGATAATATATATATATATATTTTTTACATGGAACACCGAGCTATCGCTCGACCCTTTGTCAAATTTATAATATTTATTATTATTTATAAATTAAACTTTGAAAATTTTACAATTTTTTAATTATTTATTTCAATTGTTAAATGGGTTTTCTAAAAATGGCCCATCCAAATTTGTTTCCTAAAATATTATTAATTAATTAAAATAACTTTCATTCAAGATGAAAAATATATTCAAATTTACTTGATAAAATATTTTATCCTATATTATATACTTATATATATATATATATATATATATATATATATATATATATATATGTTATAATTAGATGGGTTCAGTTTTATAATTTTCAAAGTAGCAATAGCTTATAGACTGTTTCGTCCAAGGATTATTACTGATAATAATATAAATTCTGAAATTATATTGACATTTGTCCTTGTCTATATCTTAATTAAGAAATGAGGTTATATTTATTTTTTATTTATAATAATTAAATATCATTTATATTATTTATAATTTAATCTAAAAACATTTCAATTAATTTATTTAATATTATTAGATCAAATTTATTAAAGAATTTATTTGAAATTCCTTCATTTATAATTTTTCATATGTATTATCTGTTGCTAACTTCAAGAATATATTTTTTTTTTGGTTAGAGGTTAATAAATATATTTTGTAATTTGATTCTAAAATATTATTAAAATAAATTTTTTTCATTTTATTTCTATTTATTTCTTTTATACAATTTTAAAATATTTTAAATATAAAATAAAACAACGCCAAAATACAATAAATGACTCATGCCAGGTAAAATTTCACCTGAAGAATCTCTGGTTGACATGTAACTTTGAAGTTTTCACACGAAATTAGAAAAAAATCTTTTTTTTTTGAAGAAGGAAAAGCAGAAGGAGAAGAAACCGTCTCAATTAATAAACCGTTTTTGGGACCACTTTTTCAATATGGTACACTTTTACACTGAACTTTTCCTTTGTGTGCCGCCAAATTTTTAAACCTTTAAAAGTGTGCCGCGGTAAAAAAAAATTGTTTAAATTTAATAATTAAAGTATTATCCTTTTATTTATTTTTTATTTGATTGGTTTTATGGATCTCTGCCCATTTTAAAAAATCTTACCATTTATGTGAAATTAATTATTAAATAGAATTGAATTTGGTGAGATTCAATCCTTTGACGTTAAGTTTTGCAGACCAGTACTATTACCTTCCAAAAGGCTATTCATTGTTTTTACTTTTTAAAACATAAATAAACATTTAATGGACATTCTAATTTAAAAACAAAAATTAATAAATCAGTTATAATAATAATTATTATAAATAATTAATGTTATGGATAAGAAGGGAATTTTATTAATTTATTTTTTTGTATCTTGTAACATTTAAATTCAAATTACCTGGAACACCGAGCTATCGCTTTATCCTTTAACAAATTTATACAATTTATTATTATAAACTTTAAAAATTTTCCAATTTTTTTAAATTATTAATTACAATTTTTAAATGGATTTTTCTAAAAATGACGGATCAAAAATTTGTTTCTTTAAAAATTGATTTTCATTTCAAGATGAAAAATATATTGAAATTTACTTGATAAAATATTTGGTGATATATTTCGTCAATTAGTTATTCTTATCCTAGCCAGGAGGCGCTTATGCGTTCTATCTTAAAGACAATTTGGTTGTTATTTTGATTGATTGTAAATCAAAATAAAAATTTAAAACCTGTGTTCAAAACGTTTATAAATAGTACTTATTACCTAGAATATATTTAATAATTAATAATACATTAATCAATTAAAAATGGATCTTTATTCACAAGAAGACAGAAAATATCCAATATATATAGGTAATTTTTATTTCAATGTTTTTTTTTTATTTAAAGCATAAGTTTACAAACTTTTTTGTGTCGTAGACCCCTTGCCATATTTTTGGGTTTTGGGTAGGCCCCCTAAATTGATTTTGATTTTTTATAAAAAAATTTTACCCTTTTTTTTGAGCCTTATTGAAAAATAAAAAATGTTTTAAGAGCCATGTCGGAAAAACATATTACCTTCTTTAAAGCCGGGAAAACACGTAGAACCCCATAGAACCCCATTTTCATTTCAAGGACCCTAAAATTTGTTATTCGCTGGCGTAGACCCCTTGGAGGTTGAAATAGACCCCAGGGGTCTATAAAGAGCACTTTATGAACCTATGATTTAAAGTAATGTTAATTGTCACTAAAATGGTAATTATACAAGAAAGTTATTTCAACATGGATTTGGATAAAACGTTACCAGTGCATTCCTATTTTTATTCTAATAAACTTTTCTTATGATATTTTTGCGGTGCGGTCCTAGTTTACGGGATTAAAACTATAAAAATTTCCATATACATCTGTGACGTCGGTTAAATTTAAATATTTTATATAAAAATTAAATATTTGTTTAATGAAAATTAAATTAAATATTATATAAATAAAAAAAATATGATATAAATAGAAAATAATAAAAAATATTCTATGAATAAAAAAATATTATTTCAAACAGAATTAATTATTATTTTAAATGGGATAAAAAAATATTTGAAAAAAAATAAAATATTTTTATAGCTAAAATTAAATATTTATTTATATCGTTAACAATTATCGGTAATTTTTTATTTATATATTTTTTCATCAAAAGTAATGTTAATTGTCACTAATATTATTTTTTTAGATATTATTTGCAATGATATTATTCCTTAAATTGAATTATATAATACTTAGATATTTAAAAATATAATGAATTAAAATAACGAAAACAATTATTTTTAGGTCCTCTATATTCCTGTGTATATTGCCATATGAATTTTATAAGTGAGGAATTTTTATCTAAACATCTAAAAAAATGTTTTCATAAAAAAATATTTTCCATTTTCAAAAATGATGTAAAACTCAAAAAAGATACAGAGAAATATTTAGACGAAAAATTGAAAGAAGAAACTGATTCAAACCATACGGAAGACAGGCGTTTTCAATGTAATTATTGTGAAAAGAAATTTAATCAGCAATCACATTTAGATCGACATTTATTAATTCATACAGGAGAAAAACCTTTTGAATGTAATTATTGTGAAAAGAAATTTATCCAAAAATCAGATTTAAAGAGACATTTATTAATTCATACAGGAAAAAAGCCTTTTGAATGTAATGATTGTGAAAAGAAATTTATTAAAAAATCAGATTTAAAAACACATTTATTAATTCATTCAGGAGAAAAACCTTTTGAATGTAATTATTGTAAAAAGAAATTTATCCAAGAATCACATTTAAATCGACATTTATTAATTCATACAGGAGAAAAACCTTTTGAATGTAATTATTGTGAAAAGAAATTTAATTTCAAATCATATTTAAAAACACATTTATTAACTCATAAAGGAGAAAAACCTTTTGAATGTAATTATTGTGAAAAGAAATTTAATCACAAATCAAATTTAAAAACACATATATTAATTCATACAGGAGAAAAACCTTTTGAATGTAATTATTGTGAAAAGAAATTTAATCAGCAATCACATTTAGATCGACATTTATTAATTCATACAGGAGAAAAAGCTATTGAATGTAATGATTGTGAAAAGAAATTTAATCACAAATCATCTTTAAAAACACATTTATTAATTCATTCAGGAGAAAAACCTTTTGAATGTAATTATTGTGAAAAGAAATTTATCCAAAAATCAGATTTAAAGAGACATTTATTAATTCATACAGGAAAAAAGCCTTTTGAATGTAATGATTGTGAAAAGAAATTTATTAAAAAATCAGATTTAGAGAGACATTTATTAATTCATACAGGAGAAAAACCTTTTGAATGTAATTATTGTGAAAAGAAATTTAATCACAAATCAACTTTAAAAACTCATTTATTAATTCATTCAGGAGAAAAACCTTTTGAATGTAATTATTGTGAAAAGAAATTTAATAAGCAAACAAATTTAAAAACACATTTATTAATTCATTCAGGAGAAAAACCTTTTGAATGTAATTATTGTGAAAAGAAATTTAATCAGAAATCAAATTTAAAAACACATTTATTAATTCATACAGGAGAAAAACATTTTGAATGTAATTATTGTGAAAAAAAATTTTTGGAAAAAGCAAATTTAAAAACACATAAATTAATTCATACAGGAGAAAAACCTTTTGAATGTAATGATTGTGAAAAGAAATTTAATTATAAATCAACTTTAAAAAGACATTTATTAATTCATTCAGGAGAAAAACCTTTTGAGTGTAATTATTGTGAAAAGAAATTTAAACGAAAATCACATTTAGATCGACATTTATTAATTCATACAGGAGAAAAACCTTTTGAATGTAATTATTGTGAAAAGAAATTTAATATAAAATCAAATTTAAAATCACATTTATTAATTCATTCAGGAGAAAAACCTTTTGAATGTAATGATTGTGAAAAGAAATTTAATCAGAAATCAACTTTAAAAACACATTTATTAATTCATACAGGAGAAAAACCTTTTGAATGTAATTATTGTGAAAAGAAATTTAATATAAAATCAAATTTAAAATCACATTTATTAATTCATACAGGGGAAAACCCTTTTGAATGTAATTATTGTCAAAAGAAATTTAATCAGAAATCAACTTTAAAAAGAAATTTATTAATTCATTCAGGAGAAAAACCTTTTGAATGTTATTATTGCGAAAAGAAATTTAAACGAAAATCAATTTTGAGAAAACATTTATTAATTCATACAAGAGAAAAACTTTTTGAATGTAAATATTGTGAAAAGAAATTTAATCTGAAATCAAATTTAAATAAACATTTATTAATACATCCTGTTTGAATAAAAGGCGTATTAATGCTGACTGAAGATTCTATTTGATTCTTTCTTTGATTAATGTTAAATATTTTATTGTTTTATGTTCATTTCTAGAAAAATAGTATATATTTAACTGATTACTAATATTAAGGATTGTATTTCGGCCATTAATAAAAAAATTTATTTTCTAAATACATTTAAAAATCTTGTTTATTAATCTCTCTCTCTCACACACACATACACACAACATGTTCGTTTATTTTAAAATACACCAAAAGATTCTTTCAATTTACTAATCAATAAGAATAGATTTTTATAAAAATTCTAATTTTAGTTCTGAACTTTTAATTTTTACACGGGAATGCAATTTGAATATACTTATTGTAATTAATTGATTGTATATAATGAAAAATTTGATTTATATTTTCAATTCTTTATTTTACAGGGAACATTGCAATTGATAATATATATATATATATTTTTTACATGGAACACCGAGCTATCGCTCGACCCTTTGTCAAATTTATAATATTTATTATTATTTATAAATTAAACTTTGAAAATTTTACAATTTTTTAATTATTTATTTCAATTGTTAAATGGGTTTTCTAAAAATGGCCCATCCAAATTTGTTTCCTAAAATATTATTAATTAATTAAAATAACTTTCATTCAAGATGAAAAATATATTCAAATTTACTTGATAAAATATTTTATCCTATATTATATACTTATATATATATATATATATATATATATATATATATATATATATATGTTATAATTAGATGGGTTCAGTTTTATAATTTTCAAAGTAGCAATAGCTTATAGACTGTTTCGTCCAAGGATTATTACTGATAATAATATAAATTCTGAAATTATATTGACATTTGTCCTTGTCTATATCTTAATTAAGAAATGAGGTTATATTTATTTTTTATTTATAATAATTAAATATCATTTATATTATTTATAATTTAATCTAAAAACATTTCAATTAATTTATTTAATATTATTAGATCAAATTTATTAAAGAATTTATTTGAAATTCCTTCATTTATAATTTTTCATATGTATTATCTGTTGCTAACTTCAAGAATATATATTTTTTTTTGGTTAGAGGTTAATAAATATATTTTGTAATTTGATTCTAAAATATTATTAAAATAAATTTTTTTCATTTTATTTCTATTTATTTCTTTTATACAATTTTAAAATATTTTAAATATAAAATAAAACAACGCCAAAATACAATAAATGACTCATGCCAGGTAAAATTTCACCTGAAGAATCTCTGGTTGACATGTAACTTTGAAGTTTTCACACGAAATTAGAAAAAAATCTTTTTTTTTTGAAGAAGGAAAAGCAGAAGGAGAAGAAACCGTCTCAATTAATAAACCGTTTTTGGGACCACTTTTTCAATATGGTACACTTTTACACTGAACTTTTCCTTTGTGTGCCGCCAAATTTTTAAACCTTTAAAAGTGTGCCGCGGTAAAAAAAAATTGTTTAAATTTAATAATTAAAGTATTATCCTTTTATTTATTTTTTATTTGATTGGTTTTATGGATCTCTGCCCATTTTAAAAAATCTTACCATTTATGTGAAATTAATTATTAAATAGAATTGAATTTGGTGAGATTCAATCCTTTGACGTTAAGTTTTGCAGACCAGTACTATTACCTTCCAAAAGGCTATTCATTGTTTTTACTTTTTAAAACATAAATAAACATTTAATGGACATTCTAATTTAAAAACAAAAATTAATAAATCAGTTATAATAATAATTATTATAAATAATTAATGTTATGGATAAGAAGGGAATTTTATTAATTTATTTTTTTGTATCTTGTAACATTTAAATTCAAATTACCTGGAACACCGAGCTATCGCTTTATCCTTTAACAAATTTATACAATTTATTATTATAAACTTTAAAAATTTTCCAATTTTTTTAAATTATTAATTACAATTTTTAAATGGATTTTTCTAAAAATGACGGATCAAAAATTTGTTTCTTTAAAAATTGATTTTCATTTCAAGATGAAAAATATATTGAAATTTACTTGATAAAATATTTGGTGATATATTTCGTCAATTAGTTATTCTTATCCTAGCCAGGAGGCGCTTATGCGTTCTATCTTAAAGACAATTTGGTTGTTATTTTGATTGATTGTAAATCAAAATAAAAATTTAAAACCTGTGTTCAAAACGTTTATAAATAGTACTTATTACCTAGAATATATTTAATAATTAATAATACATTAATCAATTAAAAATGGATCTTTATTCACAAGAAGACAGAAAATATCCAATATATATAGGTAATTTTTATTTCAATGTTTTTTTTTTATTTAAAGCATAAGTTTACAAACTTTTTTGTGTCGTAGACCCCTTGCCATATTTTTGGGTTTTGGGTAGGCCCCCTAAATTGATTTTGATTTTTTATAAAAAAATTTTACCCTTTTTTTTGAGCCTTATTGAAAAATAAAAAATGTTTTAAGAGCCATGTCGGAAAAACATATTACCTTCTTTAAAGCCGGGAAAACACGTAGAACCCCATAGAACCCCATTTTCATTTCAAGGACCCTAAAATTTGTTATTCGCTGGCGTAGACCCCTTGGAGGTTGAAATAGACCCCAGGGGTCTATAAAGAGCACTTTATGAACCTATGATTTAAAGTAATGTTAATTGTCACTAAAATGGTAATTATACAAGAAAGTTATTTCAACATGGATTTGGATAAAACGTTACCAGTGCATTCCTATTTTTATTCTAATAAACTTTTCTTATGATATTTTTGCGGTGCGGTCCTAGTTTACGGGATTAAAACTATAAAAATTTCCATATACATCTGTGACGTCGGTTAAATTTAAATATTTTATATAAAAATTAAATATTTGTTTAATGAAAATTAAATTAAATATTATATAAATAAAAAAAATATGATATAAATAGAAAATAATAAAAAATATTCTATGAATAAAAAAATATTATTTCAAACAGAATTAATTATTATTTTAAATGGGATAAAAAAATATTTGAAAAAAAATAAAATATTTTTATAGCTAAAATTAAATATTTATTTATATCGTTAACAATTATCGGTAATTTTTTATTTATATATTTTTTCATCAAAAGTAATGTTAATTGTCACTAATATTATTTTTTTAGATATTATTTGCAATGATATTATTCCTTAAATTGAATTATATAATACTTAGATATTTAAAAATATAATGAATTAAAATAACGAAAACAATTATTTTTAGGTCCTCTATATTCCTGTGTATATTGCCATATGAATTTTATAAGTGAGGAATTTTTATCTAAACATCTAAAAAAATGTTTTCATAAAAAAATATTTTCCATTTTCAAAAATGATGTAAAACTCAAAAAAGATACAGAGAAATATTTAGACGAAAAATTGAAAGAAGAAACTGATTCAAACCATACGGAAGACAGGCGTTTTCAATGTAATTATTGTGAAAAGAAATTTAATCAGCAATCACATTTAGATCGACATTTATTAATTCATACAGGAGAAAAACCTTTTGAATGTAATGATTGTGAAAATAAATTTAATCAGAAATCATCTTTAAAAACACATTTATTAATTCATTCAGGAGAAAGACCTTTTGAATGTAATTATTGTGAAAAGAAATTTATCCAAAAATCAGATTTAAAGAGACATTTATTAATTCATACAGGAAAAAAGCCTTTTGAATGTAATGATTGTGAAAAGAAATTTATTAAAAAATCAGATTTAAAAACACATTTATTAATTCATTCAGGAGAAAAACCTTTTGAATGTAATTATTGTAAAAAGAAATTTATCCAAGAATCACATTTAAATCGACATTTATTAATTCATACAGGAGAAAAACCTTTTGAATGTAATTATTGTGAAAAGAAATTTAATTTCAAATCATATTTAAAAACACATTTATTAACTCATAAAGGAGAAAAACCTTTTGAATGTAATTATTGTGAAAAGAAATTTAATCGGAAATCAACTTTAAAAACACATTTATTAATTCATTCAGGAGAAAAACCTTTTGAATGTAATTATTGTGAAAAGAAATTTAATATAAAATCAAATTTAAAAACACATATATTAATTCATACAGGAGAAAAACCTTTTGAATGTAATTATTGTGAAAAGAAATTTAATAAGCAAACAAATTTAAAAACACATTTATTAATTCATTCAGAAGAAAAACGTTTTGAATGTAATGATTGTGAAAAGAAATTTAATCACAAATCAACTTTAAAAACACATTTATTAACTCATAAAGGAGAAAAACCTTTTGAATGTAATTATTGTGAAAAGAAATTTAATCGGAAATCAACTTTAAAAACACATTTATTAATTCATTCAGGAGAAAAACCTTTTGAATGTAATTATTGTGAAAAGAAATTTAATTTAAAAACAAATTTAAAAACACATTTATTAATTCATTCAGGAGAAAAACCTTTTGAATGTAATTATTGTGAAAAGAAATTTAATATAAAATCAAATTTAAAAACACATATATTAATTCATACAGGAGAAAAACCTTTTGAATGTAATTATTGCGAAAAGAAATTTAAACGAAAATCAATTTTGAGAAAACATTTATTAATTCATACAAGATAAAAACTTTTTGAATGTAAATATTGTGAAAAGAAATTTAATCTGAAATCAAATTTAAATAAACATTTATTAATACATCCAGTTTGAATAAAAGGCGTATTAATGCTGACTGAAGATTCTATTTGTTTCTTTCTTTGATTAATGTTAAATATTTTATTGTTTTATGTTCATTTCTAGAAAAATAGTATATATTTAACTGATTACTAATATTAATGATTGTATTTCGGCCATTAATAAAAAAATTTATTTTCTAAATACATTTAAAAATCTTGTTTATTAATCTCTCTCTCTCTCTCTCACACACACATACACACAACATGTTCGTTTATTTTAAAATACACCAAAAGATTTTTTCAATTTACTAATCAATAAGAATAAATTTTTATAAAAATTCTAATTTTAGTTCTGAACTTTCAATTTTTACATGGGAATGCAATTTGAATATACTTATTGTAATTAATTGATTGTATATAATGAAAAATTTGATTTATATTTTCAATTCTTTATTTTACAGGGAACATTGCAATTGATAATATATATATATATATATATATATATATATATATATATATATTACATGGAACACCGAGCTATCACTCGACCCTTTGTCAAATTTATAATATTTATTATTATTTATAAATTAAACTTTGAAAATTTTACAATTTTTTAATTATTTATTTCAATTGTTAAATGGGTTTTCTAAAAATGGCCCATCCAAATTTGTTTCCTAAAATATTATTAATTAATTAAAATAACTTTCATTCAAGATGAAAAATATATTCAAATTTACTTGATAAAATATTTTATCCTATATTATATACTTATATATATATGTTGTTATAATTAGATGGGTTCAGTTTTATATTTTTCAAAGTAGCAATAGCTTATAGTCTGTTTCGTCCAAGGATTATTACTGATAATAATATAAATTCTGAAATTATATTGACACTTGTCCTTGTCTATATCTTAATTACGAAATGAGGTTATATTTTTTTTTTATTTATAATAATTAAATATCATTTATATTATTTATAATTTAATCTAAAAACATTTCAATTAATTTATTTAATATTATTAGATCAAATTTATTAAAGAATTTATTTGAAATTCCTTCATTTATAATTTTTCATATGTATTATCTGTTGCTAACTTCAAGAATATATTTTTTTTTCTTGGTTAGAGGTTAATAAATATATTTTGTAATTTGATTCTAAAATATTATTAAAATAAAATTTTTTCATTTTATTTCTATTTATTTCTTTTATACAATTTTAAAATATTTTAAATATAAAAAAATATTAATGCAATATCAATTAAAAAAAGGCGGGAGGGTTATTTCAATATGGATGCCATAGTGACGTCATTTAAATTTCCTATTTCAAATTAAGAAAATACTAATAAATTTGATTTTTTCTGAAACTGAAATCAAAACAGATATATTTTCTTTATAAATATTATTTATGGTGTGAATTTCAAAAAAATCCTTAGAGCGGTTTAATATCTCTAAAATATACAAATAAATTCATATATATATATATATATAATTTTTGTTCATAATTTTTTTTTCATTTTTGTATAAAAAATACAATATAAATAATATATAAAAAACAAAATTATAAAATTATAATCTTACATAATATACCTTTACAAAACTTTTAATGATGGAAGAATGTGTGTTATATGTTGTTTAAAAGGGGGTATTCAATTTTCTATCAAGGCCAACCAATTCAATCTGTTCCATCTCTTATGTAATATGAAATTTCTGAACTTAACTTTTGACAAGTTATTTATTGATAGGTAATATAATATAAATTCAACAAGTAAACTAAAAGGTCCATTTACAGTATAGAATGATTATCTCTGAATGAAAAGGTAAATAACTGACTGGTAAGTACTTATTTAGTTAGTATCGTTATAATTCGATGAATAAAACATTTATTTATCTACTTTTAGATATTTATTGAATCAAAAATTTACTTCACGAATATTGTTTATTTTTAAGTAACTTATTTATTTTTATTTCTAATAAATGTATTACAAGAGACTGAAAAATTAGATTATATGTAATGAAAAGAAGTGCAATTATAATATCTACTTATTATTTTTAATTTCTAATTACAATAAATTCATACTTATTTTTTTATTTAATTAATTTATTCTTTATTGAAATTGATGTTAAATAATGTTTAAATAATTTATGTTCAGTGAGCAAACTATTTATTTTAAAATATTCAGTAATATCAATAATTTTGTTTTGATTTCTAACAGATAATAATTATGTTATCCTTAAATTTATATTTAAATTCGATATTATATATTCTTGAAATTTTAAGGTTTGATGTAAATTTAAATTTGATTGAAAATTCAATTTTGAATGTTGAGAGGGCGGCAAATATTATATTGGCGGCAGAAACCTACACTACGGCACTGACATTTGGATTACATTTATAAAAAAAAGTTTATCAATTAATTAAATATTAATTATTTTTATTTAAGTGATATTATACAAATTTTGATTAATAAAATTTGAGAAAATTGGATTATATATTTTTTTGAAGAAAGATGCAAATGTCCATTAAATTAAGTAATAATGCTTTTCTATTACAGACTAAATTAAATAAATTCAATATTAAAGAATCAAAAGGGTATAAAATCAATCTAAGCTTTGTCGGTAAACATAATTAACTCTAGTCCCCCCTCCCAAATATATATATATATATATATATATATATATTTTTTTTTTTCTGATATATGTATAAAGATAAATAAATTGAATGGATAAAAATAAATTTCTCAAAATATTAAAGGTCCAAAAATTAAATCTCTTTTAATTAAATATAATATATATATATATATATATATAAATAGGTATACATCATTAATGAAAAAAATTTCTAAAATACAAAATAAAAAATATATTTTCTGATGATATTAACAAATCCACAAAATATAACAAAGACAACGAATAATACACCCTCCATTCCAAAAGAAACCGAACTTTAAAAAAAAAAAAAAAACAATGTACATTTTGGAACAAATCAATTTTATTAATCAATGTGTTCCCCTTCAGCATCGATATACAAATTTGCACGCTCCAACAAGTTGTCAAACGACTTCTCCATGTCCTTTATTGGAATGGTCTTTAGGACGTCGGTCGTCGCCTTCTCAATGGCTTTCCTTTCATCGCCAAATGCAGTTTAGGGAACAGATGGAAGTCGCACGGAGCCAGATCTGGTGATTAGGGCGAATGTTGCAAAGGAATAACGTGATTTTTGACCAAAAATTCAGTTACAAGTCGCGAACGATGTGATGGTCCATCTGCTTAAGGCCCAAAACTTCGGTCAAAATGCGGTATACGGTTGTTTGAGGAATGCCTAATTCCATTTCAATAACTTTCACCGACGATTTTGTGTTATTTTTGATGAATTCACGCACTCTTTCGATATTTTCTTCCGATAATCCGGTTCTGGGACGGCCTGATCTTTCGTCATCATCCAGCGTCTCTCTACCCGATTTGAATCGCCCGAACCGCTCGTCAACTTGCGTACGGGATAGACAATCATCACCATATGCATTTTGTAGCATTTGGTGCGTTTTAGTAAAAGTTTTATCAAGTTTAATACAAAAATCAATTGCAGCTCTTTGGTTGAAACTCATTTTCCGACCGATGTACAAAACACACTGACATTTGAAACGCAATAACTTTTGTTGTATTCATCCAAATGTGATGAAATTTATACCAGTTGTCAATGAGGGACTAAGCCATCTACGGGTAAAATATTACAACAGATGGCATTAGTGGTATTATTTTTTTTAAAAGTTCGGTTTCTTTTGGAATGGAGAGTGTAGTATATGTACAACTTCTACACCTCTTTCTCTCTAACATAAGGTAATTCTATAGAGATGGACTCATGCTCATCACCAAAAAAAAAAAAAATTATCAAAGAAAAGAACTTAATGACGTGAAGACACAGTTACAAAATAGAATTTTAATATTAATAGAAAATGAAAAATATTATTTATAAATTTGCCATTCGCCATATTAAAGTATTTTTTTCTCTCTATTTTTCTATTAAATGTTAAATTATTAAAAATGAATTTATTTAGGTATATTATTGGATTACTAAAAAATCCATATTAAAGCATTTATTAAGAATCTAACTAAACATAAAAATTTTAAAATTTAAATTTTATCATAATGGGATTATTTAATTAGTAAATATAAGCTTACTTAGGATGTCAATGATAGGAAAGAAAATCAAAAAAAGAAGAAAACAAGAACTTTCAGAATTTAGAATAAAAATTTGATTTTAGGCGTTTCTCTATGGGTGTTGGTGGATATTGAATTGATACTAACAAACCCTTTTTTATTTATTTCTTTTAATATTGTAAATAACTGTTGGCAAATTTCAACAATACTTGAAATAAATTTTTACTTTTCGAACGCCATAAAAAAATGAAAAAAACAATTTATATAGAATATAATATCAAGGTAAGTTGCAAAAAAAAAAAATAGAAATTGATGGTCATAAAAAACTTTCAAAAAAATTAGCCCCTGAAAGATAGGCATTAAGTGGATACGACTGATAAAGCTGATGCACCAAAAACTTTTTTATATTAATTTAGATATAAATTATTAAAATTTATAAATAATATATTTTTATTGTTTTTAAGAAAATGTAGAAAATTTCAGATTTATAACAAATCAAATTTTATTATAATATATTTTTATAAATATATATAAATATGTTTCTTTATAAGGGAATTTTGTAAATAAAACCACATATTGATATTTGTTATTGTAAATTTATGCAAAAAATTCAAAAAATATACACAACATTTCGATTGCTACTTCTGAATAAATTTATATATATTTATAAATATATTATAATAAAATTTTTGATTGGTTATAAATTTGAAATTTTTTACATTTTCTTAAAAACAATAAAAAATATATTATTTATAAATAAATTGAATAAATTTACAATAACAAATATCAATATGTGGTTTTATTTACAAAATTCCCTTATTATTTTTCTTATCGCGATCTTTCTGACTTTTATTTAATATATATATGTAGAAATTCAAATATATAATTCATCCGAAAAAAAAGTTTTGGAACCCTAGAATTTTCTCATTTACTTAGTGCATTACCTAACACAGATGTTGTCAGGGCACGGTTGTTTTCGTGAGTACCTACCGTTTCAAGCATGACGATTCTTCAGAGTGCCCGTCCTGTCCAGGAGTTATTGAAAATGCGGAACACGTTTTCTTTGAGTGTTCACGTATTTGTCAGCAGCGAGATGAGGTAGAGATTAGTTTAAACAAAGGAATCTATCCAGAGTCAATAGTAGAAGCAATGTTGCCTGGAACGCCATCAGCACATTTGCAACAGAAGTCCTCACAGACTTGCGTTTCATCGAAAGAAAAAGAGCGAATGATAACAACTAGGTGAAAGGAAAAATAACACCTTAGCTACCTGAAGGAAGAGGAGTAGCTATGTCCTCCTCCCACGAAGTGATTCCTAACGGCGGTTCCCGTGAGGGATTGAGGTTAGAGGAAAGCTGAGGTTTTAGTCGGTATTGACATCTTGAGTCCGACAATGTATTTCCTTCGCTATAAAAAAAAACACATATATACATGTAATCCCCATACTAACCTTACCTAGAGACTGCTTATTGTTTCCAGTGACTGCTCTTTACATTTTAAGTCATAGATTATAGAGTAAGGATTAACTGAATTCAGATTACAGGTAACTACTATGATAAGATTAATATTGTATTATTATTATTTATATTTGTGTATATAATGTTTAATTGATTAATTGTTTAATAAAACAGGTTTTTATAACTTCGTAATACTGACGGTTGTCCTTCATTCTTCTAACCATAATAATAGAATTAAATAATCTGAATTCCTACATACACTTAAAAGAAAGAAGAACTTAATATGTCAAAAATGAATTTAAGATTTTGGCTAGAAGGAATGGGAAAAGATGATAATCAGCTGGAAATAATAGTTAAAAAAATTAAAAAAGAAGAAGAGGATATCTGGTTTAAATTTGATGAAGATATGCAAGCACGATGTAATCATAAAAAATTATTTAATTTAAATACGATCAAAAGTAATATTAAAGGAATTAAGAAAGTGGGACAAAAAAGAAGAGTTTTAATTGAAGCTACTGATGAGTTGGCAAACATGTACTTTGACAAAGAGAGCGGGATTTTTAAATTTAAATCAGAAATATTAGAAGAAGATGATAAAGATGATGAAAAGAATAATTCATTGAAACATCAGAACGACTTATTTGAATTAATTAAAGTATTAACAAAAAAATTAGATAAAGAAGATCATAGTGACACAAGAAAGTTGAATCTACAAAAATTCGATGGAAAAGAAGATGCTCACTTGTTCATGATACAATTCGAGAAGGAGTTGAGTACCTTTGAACTCAATGATGATAAAAAAGTTAATATTTTTGGAAATTACTTAACTGGAATGGCACATAAATGGTACCTTTCAAGCATAAAAAAGTTTCAAGATGAGGATTGGACAACATGGAGAGAATCTTTTATAGCCGTTTTTGGTATCAAAAATTGGTCCTCTATTGCAAATGCATTTAATTATAAATATATGAAAGGTAGTTTAATTGAATATGCAATAACAAAAGAAAAAATGCTTCGTGACACAAATGAAGAAATAGACGAAATCACTGTAATCAACCAAATAATAATTAATACACCGATATATGTACAAGAACAAATAAAGCCGGGTACTGTTAAAAATTTAAACACCTTATACGAGGAATTATCAAAAATAAGGTTAAGAGTATACAAGGATTTTAATCATGACAGAAAAAACCAAAATATGATTATGAAAGTTCATCTTAACAAGACTGAGCGTAAAAAACCATGTTCTATCTGCGAACGTTTGGGTTACTTAGAACGCTATCACCCAGAAGATGTTTGCAGAAATAGACATATAAAAAGAAATGTAATAAAAACAAATCTCATAGAGAAATCTTATTCAGAAGATACGAGTTCAGAGGACGATTCAACATCAAAAAACTAAATACCCCGGTAGAATTTAAATCATCTAAATTGATTAAATTAAATGTTATTTTAAATAAAGACAATAAAATCAACGCAATTTATGATAGTGGTTCTACAAGAACCTTGATTAACGATAATATTGCAAAACAACTAAAATTAAAATTAAATAATAATAAATCCTTTTTGAGATCAATAGGTGGTCTAAATTCTTGCAACAACCGGGCAATCGTAAATTTAAAAATAGGTGAGATTGAAAAAGAAGTAGAATTAATTGTTGTTAAAAGTAAAAATTTCACATATGAATTGATAATTGGATTGGATGTTATTAAACAGTTTCAATTAATCCAAAATGAAAAATTGCAAATTAAGCAAAGACAAAATCCTCAAGAAGATGCAGGCAAGAAACTGATAAATTCAATCGAGAATACAAAAGATTCTAGTGAATTAAAAAATAAAAACAATTTAGAGGTTCATGATAGAAAAAATTTAATTGAAACAAATCTAATTCAGGAAGAAGGAAACGAGAATATTATAAAAAATTTAAATAATTTAAATATGGACATAGACAATAATAAAAGAGAAATTATTATAGAATACTTACACAGTCAAAATGCTATATTTGCAAGACATAAATTTGATGTAAAACAAAATGAGAAAACTGAAGCAGAAATAAAATTGATCGAAGAAAGAATAATAAATAGGAGGCCATACCGATGTTCTTTGCAAGATAATAAGGAAATAAATAAACAAATCAATCAACTATTAGAAAATGACTTAATAGAGGAAACCAATTCGCCATATTCATCACCTATCACACTTGCAAATAAAAAAGGTGAGGGACGATCCAGATTATGCATAGATTTTAGAGAACTAAATAAATATGTAATACCAGAAAGTCACCCTTTTATAAGATGTTCCGATATCCTAGATAATCTTAGAGACTGTAAATATTTTACTGCGTTAGATGTGAACTCAGCCTTCTGGTCAATAAAAATTAGAAAAGAACACCGAAAATACACAGCATTTTCAACGCAAAGAAACAAATTTCAATGGAAGGTACTACCATTTGGTCTAAAAACTAGTCCCGCAATATTTCAACGATCATTAAATTCAATTCTAAGAAACCATAAATTGCAGAATTTTTCAGTAAACTACATTGATGATATTTTAATTTACTCTAAGTCATTTAAAGAACATTTTGAACATGTCAAGTCCGTAATACAGGCATTAAAAGAGAATAAAATAAGATTAAAATTATCTAAATGTAAATTTTTCAAAAAAGAGATTTTGTATTTGGGTCATAAAATCAGTGAGAATCAAAGTGAACCATTAAACGATAACTTAGAATCTATAAATCAATTTCCTACACCTAGGACGAAAAAAAATGTTAGACAACTTTTGGGAAAAATCAACCATTATCATAGGTACATCAAGAATTGCACTAAGAAATTAGCACCTTTATACAAGTTGATGAAGAAAAATATTCCTTTTGGATGGTCATCAGAATGTGAAGCATCTTTTCAAAATATAAAAAAATATTTAACAGAAAGACCTATTTTATGTATATTTAATGAAAATGAAGAATGTTTTATATTTACAGACGCGAGTGAAGATGGCCTTGGTGCTGTTTTAAAACAGAGACAAAAGAATGGTGAATTGATGCCTATCGGTTATTTTTCCTGTAAGGTAAATAATGCCCAAATAAAACGAGGAATTATATATTTAGAATTATTGGCAATTTATAAAGCAGTTATTTATTGGCACTATTACCTACATAATAATAAATTTACAGTGTTTACAGACCACCGCCCACTTGAAAACCTAAAAAAGCAAGCCCTGATACTCCACTGGGCGAATTGGTAAATAAACTATCACAATATAATATAACTGTAACTTATAGAAAAGGTAAAGACAATAAGGAAGCAGATTGTTTGTCGAGAAATACAAATTTGATAGAGATGATGAGATTTTTGAAACAGTAAACCTAATTGAACTTGAAGATTTAATTGAAAAACAAAAATCAATCGATGATCAGGAAATAAAGAAGATGAGACTCATTTGGAAAAATAATATACTATTTAAAAAAAAAGGCGATAAATTAAAAATTTATTTGGTGGAGGGTGATGCTAAAGAATTCATTAAAAAAGTACATGAAAAATTTGGACATGCCGGTAATTCAAAAATAAAACTCATGATAAAAGATCATTATTATTTTAAGAATTTTAATAATTTAATTGATGTTATATGTGCTAAATGTAATGACTGCCAAATGAATAAATCAAGACAGAAACGTAAACTAGGATACTTATCAAATTTTGGTGAACCAGAAAATCCTTTTCAGTTTATTTCTATTGACACAATTGGAGGTCTCCATTCAAGAGGTGCAAAGAAGAAATTTTTACACATAGGTATAGATCATTTGACCAGGTATGTTTGGATTACAACATCTACGACTCAAACAATTAGAGACTTTCGAGAATTAATCAATACAATGACTAAGGATGGAAAAATAGAAACTCTAATTATGGATCAATACGGTGGCTTAACATCGAAAGATTTCAAAAATTTCTTGAAAGAAAGAAATATCAAATACTTCTACACACCAATTGACCACCCTGAGTCCAATGGTTTAGTCGAGAGAGTAAATCAAACATTGATTAATTCATTGAGATGTAAATTAAATTCAGATAACCAGTCAAGATCCTGGTCCACACTGATTAAAGAAGTGGTAAGAGAATACAATAATACTGTACATTCAGTCACAAAATTTACTCCTAATTATTTGTTGTTTGGGAGAGAAGACATACCATTATCACCTATTGATTATGATATAATAGCTGTCGATGAAGCACGTATTTTAGCTAAAAGAAATACAGAAGAATATAGAAAAAAAAATAGAGATTATGTAAATAAAAAAAGAAGAGATTGCAAGCTCGAGGAAGAGGACCAAGTTTACGTGAAATTGTGTAATAAACTAAATAGGAAAAAGTTAGACAGATTAAAAGAAGGACCATTTAGAATTAGAAAAGTTTTGTCAAATAACACATATTTATTGGATACAGGTCGGAAAATTTCCGAAAATAATATATTTCATAAAAATGATATTGTTCCTATAAATTAATTAAATTATTGCATAGTAGTTGTTTGTAGTTTTTATATTAAATTAATAATTGTATGAATATTTCACTTTTATATTCATAAAAGTTTCTGTAAAGGGGGAAGGTGTAATCCCCATACTAACCTTACCTAGAGACTGCTTATTGTTTCCAGTGACTGCTCTTTACATTTTAAGTCATAGATTATAGAGTAAGGATTAACTGAATTCAGATTACAGGTAACTACTATGATAAGATTAATATTGTATTATTATTATTTATATTTGTGTATATAATGTTTAATTGATTAATTGTTTAATAAAACAGGTTTTTATAACTTCGTAATACTGACGGTTGTCCTTCATTCTTCTAACCATAATAATAGAATTAAATACATACATACATACATACATACACACAGACATTTTTCTCAACCTTAGTGAACATGACTCAGGGACCTTCAAAACCTATAAAAACATCAAAATCTCGAAATCGGAAATTTTCGTGATCTCAATACTATCTCTAGCGAGATAGTTAAAATAAGGCGTATTTTTTCATATCTGATTAATACAGGGTGGGGCAGAAAAACCTATCCGATTTCAAAGCGTTATAAAATTAAAACCACTCAGCTTGTCAAAAAATTTATTTTATTAATATATCGCAAAAAGTATGCCATTTTTAAATTTAAGTTATGAAAAGCACATCACTCAAATGTCGTCCTTGGGAGCGGATACACTGAGCGCCTAGCTCTCGGTAGCTTTCCATGACTTTCACCGTCATTTCCACAGGAATTTCTTCAATTGTCCGAGCAATTTCCCTTCGTAAAGCAAGAAGGGTCCTTGGTCGATGCTGGTAAACCTTCGATTTGAGGTAACCCCAAAGGAAGAAGTCACATGGAGTGAGATCCGGTGAGCGCGGCGGCCAGCCAAGATCACCTCTCAGAGAAATGAGGCGACCTGGAAATATTTCCCTGGCGACTTCTTTTTCAATGCTGAACCCGTCTGTCGAAAATTTGACACCCACACTCTAATTGTAGCGTGATGTGGAACGGGATCATGACGCCAGAGTCCGAAATGAATTCGAAAAGCACGTTGTGTAGCAATTATCGAACCGCCGTTTTCGATAAACCGCTCAATAACAAAAGCACGATGTTCAGCAGACCAAGGCATGTTGACTACTGACAAATGGCATAAAACCGGCTTTCTAACGGTTATTACCCCACTACTCTACCTGCTCCCTCTTCTGAGAAAAAGGGACTTGAAATCGGATAGGTTTTTCTGCCCCGCCCTGTATAATGATGTGCATTCTATATTTCATTCACATTGCCAAACTTATTAAAGAAATATTATTTGATTATTGACAATGACAACGTGCAAATATTCACATTAGATCATCAAATTGTATAATAGAAAAAGTTTATTTATTTTGGAAGAATCTAATAGGAAGTTGTGTGTCTGCCTGTCAATGCAAATGCATGTCCACTTAATCCACTTCATTAATGTAGGAGCACTGTTTTGTCCTGGGATGAGTTAATTACCAAAACAAATCGTACATGGGAAACGTATTCCAAGGCAGGAGTGGTCGTTTCTCCGGGGATTGCATGGACCCAATCCAATTCGTAACACCCCATGACAGAAAAACACTTCATTTCATGCAATTGATCAAATATTTCTTTTATCACCTTTATCAAGAGGATTGCTGAAAGATGATTTTAATTTTTTTTTTTTTTTTTATTTTCCACTTCGTTAATATCTGATGAATTAGAAGGTCATTTTGTTTCATCACAGGTGATAAAATGTAATTTTGATTATAGTTCGTTTTAGTTTTAGATTAAAGTAGATAATATTTCAAATAGAATTGCATATTTAATTTAATATATATTTTATTATACTAGCAAAAATTGTATATATACATATATATATATATATATATATATATATATATATATATATATATATTGGTTTAGGTTTCCGTGAATGTTATTGTTATTATTATTATCAGATTTATACGTGATTATATCCCTGATAAATCTGATAATATATATATATATATATATATATATATATATATGTATATATATTTGTATTTTTGAAATATTAAACCTCTCGAAGGATTTTTTGGAAATTCACAAATTAGATAATTTTTATAAAGAAAAAAAGAAAAAACGATCTGTATTGGTTTCAGTCTCGAGTAAAATCATCTTTATTAGTTTTTCCTTAATTTAAGATAAGAAGTTTAAATGACGACAGCAACTACGTCAGACAGCGCTTCCTTAAATACAAAATTTTATAGATATAAACAAAATCAAATATACAATAGTTTTTGTCTTACAAAGGATTAATATGTACGTTTAAGGCTGAACCAGGTATGTATTAATAAATATTAAATATTATTAATTTTCTTTTTACAATAATTTCATTCCAAAAAAATTTTTATCTGTATGAATTAGTAAAAGACAATTTAAATGTGATTAAATTAAATTCAAAATGCTTTTCTGGTGTAAGATTTAAAATAAGGAATTTTATAAAGTTTCTTTTTTATTTACAATTATAGATTAGTAAAATGAAAGTATCATTAAACATATTTTAGATTTATATAAATAAATAATAAATAAATAAACCTATGGATAATAAAATGATAGGATTCTTCAATGTAATAGAGAATTAGTAATAATGTATTTATCAATAGAGGAAATAATTTAGTAAATATAAATACTAAGTTAAATAAATCAGGTTTTTATTGATTTAAACTATAATTTGTGATATAAAGTATAAAAGCTATATTTAAAGAAAATGTTGTTTTTATTATTAATCCTATTTTTTAAACATTATGTATTAATAAATGTTTATCTAAATGTGATTTCTGATTAAATTTCTTTTCACAATAATTACATTCAAATGGTTTTTCCCCTGTATGAATTAATAAATGTCTAATTAAATTTGATTTAAGATTAAATTTCTTTTCACAATAATTACATTCAAAAGATTTTTCTCCTGTATGAATTAATAAATGTCGATCTAAATGTGATTGCTGATTAAATTTCTTTTCACAATAATCACATTCAAAAGGTTTTTCTCTTGAATGAATTAATAAATGAGTTTTTAAATTTGATTGCTGATTAAATTTCTTTTCACAATATTTACATTCAAAAGGTTTTTCTCCTTTATGAATTAATAAATGTCGATCTAAATGTGATTTTCGTTTAAATTTCTTTTCGCAATAATTACATTCAAAACGGTTTTCTCCTGTATGAATTAATAAATGTGTTTTTAAAAGTGATTTCTGATTAAATTTCTTTTCACAATAATTACATTCAAAAGGTTTATCGCCTGTATGAATTAATAAATGTGTTTTTGAATTTGATTGCTGATTAAATTTCTTTTCACAATAATTACATTTAAAAGGTTTTTCGCCTGTATGAATTAATAAATGTGTTTTTAAAAGTGATTTCTGACTAAATTTCTTTTCACAATAATTACATTCAAAAGGTTTTTCTCCAGTATGAATTAATAAATGTGTTTTTAAAAGTGATTTCTGATTAAATTTCTTTTCACAATAATTACATTCAAAAGGTTTTTCTCCTGTATGATTTAATAAATGTGTTTTTAAATTTGATTGCTGATTAAATTTCTTTTCACAATAATTACATTCGAAAGGTTTTTCTCCTTTATGAATTAATAAATGTCGATCTAAATGTGATTTTCGTTTAAATTTCTTTTCACAATAATTACACTCAAAAGGTTTTTCTCCTGAATGAATTAATAAATGTTTTTTTAAAGTTGATTTATGATTAAATTTCTTTTCACAAAAATTACATTCAAAAGGTTTTTCTCCTGAATGAATTAATAAATGTGTTTTTAAATTTGATTTTCGTTTAAATTTCTTTTTACAATAATTACATTCAAAAGGTTTTTCACCTGTATGAATTAATAAATGTCGATCTAAATGTGATTTATCATTAAATTTCTCTTCACAATAATTACATTCAAAAGGTTTTTCTTCTGAATGAATTAATAAATGTCTTTTTAAAGATGATTTATGATTAAATTTCTTTTCACAATAATTACATTCAAAAGGTTTTTCTCCTGTATGAATTAATAAATGTGTTTTCAAATTTGCTTTTAACTTAAATTTCTTTTCACAATAATTACATTCAAAAGGTTTTTCACCTGTATGAATTAATAAATGTCGATCTAAATGTGATTTATCATTAAATTTCTCTTCACAATAATTACATTCAAAAGGTTTTTCTTCTGTATGAATTAATAAATGTGTTTTTAAATTTGCTTTTACATCAAATTTCTTTTCACAATAATTACATTGAAAACGCCTGTTTGAATCAGTTTCTTTTTTAAATTTTTCGTCTAAATATTTCTCTGTATCCTTTTTGAGTTTTACATCATTTTTGAAAATGGAAAATATTTTTTTATGAAAACATTTTTTTAGATGTTTAGATAAAAATTCCTCACTTATAAAATTCATATGACAATAAACACAAGAATATAGAGGACCTAAAAAAAGAATTGATTTCGTTATTTTAAATCTTTATATTTTTATATATCTAACTATTTTATAATTCAATTTAAGGAATAATATCATTATAAATAATATTAAAAAAAATAATTTTGGTGACAATTAATATTACTTTAGATGAAAAAAACAGTATATAAAAAATAACCTATATATATTGGATATTTTGTGTCCTCTTGGGAATAAAGATCCATTTTTAATTGATTAATGTTGATTAATTAATAGAAATAAAAATTACCGGTACATGTTAACGAAATAAATAAATATTTAATTTTAGCTATAAAAAGTATTTTATTTTTATTCAAATAATATTTAATCCCATTTAAAATAATATTTAATTCTGTTTAAAATAATATTTTTTATATTTATAGAATATTTTATATTTTCTTTATATTTAAGGAATAACATTATTTATTAAACAAATATTTAATTTTTTTACAAAATAAATTTAACCGACGCCACAGATGGATTTGACAAATTTAATAGTTTTTTTCCCGTAAACTAGGAACGTCCCGCAAAAAATTTATAAGAAAAGTTTATTAGAATTAAAAAAAAGGATTGCACTTTGGTAAAGTTTTATCCAAATCCATATTGGAGTAACATATTTGTATAATTACCATTTTAGTGATAATTAACATTACTTTAGATGAAAAAAACATTGAAATATAATTACCTATATATATTGGATATTTTGTGTCTTCTTTTGAAGAAAGATCCATTTTTACTTGATTACTGTATTATCAATTATAAAATATATACTAGGTAATAAGTAATATACCAGATGGTCTGTGATATAAACGTTTTAAATTAGGATTTTGATTTACAATTAAAATAACAACCAAATATTTGTCTTTAAGATACGTAGCAACCAGGTGGGTGACACGCAAATATGACTTCCGGAAACCTTATGTGTTTTTACTCTTATAATTGTTAGATGGCGCTGCTGTCGACAAATTACATTTTTACCGACCGACGATAGCAACGGAAGGTATTGTTTTCATATTTTTACATATCTCCACGAATCATCTATTTTGTTAATAGAAAAAAGTATTTTTAGCCCCTATGTCTGTCCGTCTGTCTGATTGTCCGTATAAATGTGTACAACTTGTATTAAAATTACGAAATATATATTATCTTATATTCACAGGCCATACTTTTGTCTTTCAGTGCATTAAACGTACCTTTAAGGGCTGTATGTTTTATTACTATTTTTTTTTTAAATTTATGTCCTTTTTAAATTTATATTATTTCGGTTCGGTGAACCATGTATTAATTTTTCCATAAAATGTTATTTCATGAGCTCGCTAGATAAAGTTGATCTGTTGTAATGATCATACATCTCTACCTCGCTTAGGCGTCAACAGGAGCTGTTTATTAATCGGATGTACAAAAGTCAGAAGATGTTTTACATTCACTCGAAATTCTTTACACACAAATCAGTATATGTTAATCCCAAAGTGTACAGCAAAGAATTTATTTGAAGTATTCGTAAATAAAAAAATATATAAAAATTATTAATTTTTTTATTTTTCTTTTTTAAATGATGATAATTTTTCTTTTTCGTTTGTAATTGATTTTCACAATACTGTCTGTTTTTTTCTCTCTCTCTCTCTCTCTCTTGCTCTCTCTCATACTCGAGCTAATTTATTTTGTTACTTATATTGTTTTGTTGAACCTAATCGGAGAAGTCTTGGATATTTTCCAAATGAATCGTTTTCTTGTTTTTTTTTTTCTCTCATTTGAATGCACTCGAAGCGGTTTTACTGGGATCGAACGACTCATAAACTTGGCGAGAATGTGACACGTGACAATTTTTGTGCATTGAGTGAATTTGTTTGTATAGATGGGGATGGGGTGCAGACAAGGAGAGGCACTCAACAAAAAAATGGTTAAGCAAATCGGTACTGTCTGCTCAGGTCACGTATTTAATCAGGGCGATGGAAGACACAGAAGAAAAATAAAACAAATCAATTACTTTTTTTTTGTTATTCAATTTTAACTAATAAATGGATATCCCATAAACCAAAGAAATTCCCTTTAAAAATACTTTTTTGTTTTAATTTTGAAAAATGTAGATATTATTGATAAGAAAAATCTTATAGAATTACCTTCATTTTTTTTTTTTTAATTTTGATTCAATTTACATTGAATTTCTATTTTTTCATAGACAAATAAATACATAAAAATATGCAATAATAATAAAAAATTAAATAAAATTATACTTTTACTTTTCGAGAGTAAAGGAATTGTTATCCCTATTTACTACCGATATGCGGTTTTTTCACAACTTTACATTTCAAGTCATTCTGATCCCAAAATCCTCGATGACGTGTGTGTGTGTGTGTGGCAGAAATCTTATTAACAAATTTCCTGTCAAATGGTAAAACTAACCATAACCAAATTTTATATTATGGCTTTTATTAGGTTGCTAACAAACTGAAAACGTTTTCGCTTAAATACATTCTTAAATAAAACAAATAAATAAATATCAAAAAAGTAAAATATTGACATATTTTTAAAACTGTAACAAATATAAAAAAATTTTAAATTCAAACAATTTAAAGGTAATTTTATTCAACAAATTTTACTTCTTATATGAGCCACTCAGAAGCCAAAACGATTAACTCCACATTTAAAGAAACTGAGAAAATGAAGCCCAAAGTTCACAGTTTGTAGGAAATTCAAGGTTATTGATTACAGAAAAATGTATATTGCATTGCAATATTAAGATTATTAAGCTCAATATTCACTGCAATATTTGCAGATTACATTACATTACATTACTAGCAAAATTTTAAAAATTGGAGTTAATCGGTTTGGCTTCTGAGGCATATATATATATTTGATTAAATTGAATTATAATTATCCACTAAAAGTACTAAAATAATTATTGGTAATTTTAAAATAGTAATAAAAGCGCCCAACGTTTTTCGTTGAATATGAAGCAATTTACAAAAAACTTTGTCAGGCTTATAGAAAAATTATTTTATTCTTTTTAGTCCATTGGAAAAACGTTATTTTATAAAAATTTTTTGTATTTATATTTTATCCTTTTTATTTTAAAAATTTAATTAAAATTGAGAGATCTTTTTAATTTAATTTATTAACTATCTCTCATTGGCATTTTAAATTTGATATAAGTAAATATAATGACAAAAAAATAGAATAAATAATAAACATTGCGTTCTATTTTGGTTGATGTACAGCATCGAAACTATTTGTGGCATTTTCCCTTCTATCTACAGGAGAGGAAGAAACAAACACAATTACAAAATTTCACAAAAAAAAACATGTTTAACTCTCACAATGGATTGACTGAAATATATGTCTATGATTAAAGAGAAATTAAGAGCGATATAAATTATTCATTTTAAAATATAATTTTTTATTAAAGATATTGATTGACTGATAAGAAAATTTATATTGGAGTGTCGGTCCCCTGAAGAAACTTTTCGTGCTGGGTCGAAACGTCAACTCATTGATTGGAAAAAGAAATTAGAAAGTTTCATTTATAAAATTTGTATTTTCTTGCTGACTACTCTGACTCCTAGTTGAATATTATATTTTTTTCTAATCCGATCGCCAAGAAAATATAAATATATATATATATATGACATTTATAAGAAGAGAGGAGAAGAGAAAAAAGTGTTAATATAAATCGAGAAGGAATGCAAATCGAAAAAACGAAAAGAAATATGTAAAATGAATGGAATGTAAATAATCTAATTTGAATTAAATAAAATGCCCTTAAGCAAAATAAGAGACGAGAATAAACTACAAAATAATCAATAAATAAATTAAATATAAATATCTATAACGAATTTTAAAAAATAAATTTGAATTTTAAATTTTAATGATTTATCGTTTGAATGTCACAGTTACACAGGACTTATATAAAAATATATTATATATACGAATTAATTGGGAGCATTCCAATGAGCATATATTAGTTAGCCTAGAGCAGTGATTCTCAACCATTTTTTTTTACCGCGGCATACTTATAAAAATTTGGCGGCAGATAAAGAAAAGATAAGATAAGTGTAAAAGTTTACCAAATTGAAAAAAAGTGGTCCCAAAAACGGTTTACCTTTTTTTTAGAACCATATTGAAAAAATTTAGAAAGTCGGAAATGTTTAAGAGCCTCTTTACATTTATAATAATTTGGTGGCATATTTTGATAATCTCGCGGCACACTTTTGAAAATATCGCGACACACAAAAGTGCCGCGGCACAGTTGTTGAGAATCACTGGCCTAGAGAGTCTAAATAATAATAAAATAATAAACAGAAAACAATCACTATTTATTTAATCTTATAAATTGAAATTCTGAACCTGCGTAAGAATATCCAAGAAAATATTATTATTAAAGGGATTTTTATTAAAAGACCAAATTTATTTATTGAATTTAATAAACGTACAACGTTTTGACTACTTATTCTCTACAGACGTAATCAACTTGAGTGTGCCGCGAGATTATGAGGCTCTTAAACATTTCCGATTTTTTTTTCTAAATTTTTCAATTTGGTTTTGAAAACTTTTTTGGGACTAGACTCTTAAACATTTCCGACTTTCTAATTTTTTTTAATATGGTTCAAAAAAAAAAAGGTAAACCGTTTTTGGGACCACTTTTTTCATATGGTAAACTTTTACGCTTATCTTTTTCTTTGTGTGCCGCCATATTTTTAAACCTTTAAAAGTGTGCCGCGGTAAAAAAAAAAGGTTGAGAATCACTGTATTATGCGAAGAATCGATCCTCCTAACCATTTGTTTGATAATACCTACCGAATATTATAAATATATAGTACCGCCCCTTTTAAGAAAAAATAAATTTAAGATTAAATATTTTTTATAAATTGCAAATATTCATAATAATAAATTCTTTGGGGCGATTATAATGAATGTCCTCCATTCTACTTTTTGTATTTTATCTTTTGTTTATAATTAGCTGAGTTTATACATGTTCAAAATAATATAAAAATATTAATAATAATTTTAGTAAACCATAAAATTATTTAAATAAATATATATTATTTAAATTATTTCATGGATTATAAAAGTTCTAATTTTTATTAAGTTAATTTAATAATGTTTGACCAAATTTATTCAATATTTTAATTAAAATAAGATATTTTAATTAATTTTAATTTTAAATAAATATGAATTAAAGATACAATATATTACCATATATATATAAAATAAAATAGTATTTAAAGTTTCTTCAATTATAACTGGACATTCTTATGCTGAAACTTCATAATCATTTTATTGTTTATCTCGGGGAAGTTAATTGAATATCAAAAAGAATTCTTTTTAGGATCAAATAATTATAATTGATATAAAAGCTAATAAAAATAATATTAATATTTAAACAAATCTTCTTCTTTTTCCTACCATTTGTCCTTTGTGGGGTCTGCTATCAGTGATGTGAACTCGAAGAAAATCTCCAGCCGACTGACGCCGGGTAAAGGAGGGGGTGAAGGATTTAATATTGAATAGAAAGGATTTTTTAGGGTTTGGGACACGACTCTTCCTCCAAAGAAGGTGAGGAAAAGTCATGGCTTGCGTGAGCAGGGTTGCTTCCCTGAAGTGGGCCTATCTCTATCTGGATCATAGAGAGGGTACACCCGCTACTCCTAATATAATAGTGATAATAATATAATATAAAATTATATATATATATATATTTTAAAAGTTTATGAATAATTATAAGACTGATTCTGTAATTAAATGAATTAGACAAGAGTCCTTTAATGATTCACTTCCAGATAAATATATAATTTCTAACTATTTATATATATATTAATAAATACTACTAACTTCACATATATATAACAACATAAATATAATTTACATATATATATATATATATATTTATTTATTTATTTATTTATATATATAATAAATTAACCTACTTAATTTGGTTTATTGAATTTGATTGAATAATCTAATTAATTGAATTCAATTAATATAGTTTATATTATAAATAATAATAATTACAATGTAATGCTATATAAATAAATTAATTAATTGGAATTGTTAAATTATTATATAAAAAGGAATTGTTAGAGAAACAGTATTATTTATTAAAATTGTGGATATATAACAACTTAAGAATTGATATATTTTTACAGGTAAATCTTGTAATATTGTAAATAAATATGTAACTAAATTATATTAAAAATCTAAATAAAATTCTTTTTACAGAAATGAAATTGATTAAGCGATACCCAATCCTAACCCTTATATATATATATATACGAGGGTGGGGTGAAAAGTTTCCGGCCTGACCAAGAAAAACGATGTTTTTAAATTTTTTTTTTTGCTTTATTTTTCAACATAATGTCCATCAACAATGATACATGTCTCATAACGGTGTTCTAATTTAATTAATTAAATTTAATTTAATTTAAGTCTCATTAACAGTTATGAATTGACGCAAAAATTCGTTTTGATTATGCCTACAGCGCCAAATTGTCGGTAGAAATGTTTTATCGAAGCAGTTTTTGGTTTAACATTAGCAAACGCGTCACCCACGTTGCACACAGCTTTCCATATTCAAATGGTTGTGCAAAATATTTCGTACACGTTCAGCTGACATCGTACAGGTCTCAGCTATCTTGAATGTTGAAAAATGAAGCAAAAATAAAAAAAATTTTAAAACATCGTTTTTCTTGGTCAGGCCGGAAACTTTTCACCCCACCCCAGTGGCGTACCTAGAACTTTTGCCGCCCGGGGCGATCTCCAGTTTGCCGCCCTTTTTATTATAAGTCAATCAAATAGTGGTATTTATAAATTAATGCACATAAATAAATTATTAAGTTATTTAATCAATATTAATTAATACACAGAGTAAATTTTTTTACAAATATTTGTATGCACTCGTAAACATATTAATATAATATTTACTCTTCTAGCTTTCATACTAGAAAAATCGTGTATAATGCTCTCAATATTTATATTTATATTTTTTCCGCCGGCCCTGCTTTTCAAAAAAAAAATCGATGATTTAAAAAAATATTGGTATATCACTTCAAAGTAATCATATAAACTTTTCAAAAGAAATGATATTTATAAACTGATAGAATTCAAAATTTACACTAAAATGCATTTATATACACCGAGGAATAATATTCGAAATCATATAGTTAATCATAATTTATATAAATCAAATAGTAAACTTATAATAATCATAATAATCATTTATTATTCAAGAAAGAAAAAAAATAAATATGAAATGAATAAGTTGCTTTTTACAACTATAACTAAATATAAAAAATGCCGCCCCAAGATAAGTGCCGCCCGGTGCGGACCGCACCCACCGCAGCCCCCTAGGTACGCCACTGCCCCACCCTCGTATATAATGATTTCGAAAGTCACCTTGAATCCTTGTAATGATTTGATTGGTACTTGGTAATTACTTTAATTAAGATAAATATACAATTAAAATGATTTTTCTTTACAATTCCTATTGATTCTTCACATCAGATTTGTGAATTTCATAAAAATTCTAAGATCAGAACTACTTAGAAATATATACAATTTTTGTTAGTATAATAAGATTAGATCGAAATATATATGATTTGAATAAAATTTTATAATCTTGAACGAAATGGTTTTTGTGGCTCCTCTAAAGTACATACTTAAAATATTAATTTGGTTATACTCGAAATCACTATGCTTGTGATACTTTTATGATTATTAATGGAAAGTGGCAAATAAATAAAGAGGATTTTTTTTTTTTATTTTTATATTTTTATTTTGTTTTGTTTTTAATAGGATTGCTTAGAATTCGCTTGTTCATAAATTCGACAAATTATTTACGCTATCATAAATTGTCGGTTTAATTGTTTTCAAGTCAGTTTTGGGGACAAATAGAGCACTGTTGGCATCATTTGAAACTGTTCCATTTTAAAGAGAAGTGGGTCGTTAAGAAGAGAGTTAGGAAATAAAAATAACGAGTTAATGCGAAGAGGAAAGAGAAATAAAAGTGTAGTCAAAGAATGCTTGGATGGCATGTTTCTGATCCATAACTCAACGTTATGACAAGAGGGTTTGCTGTAAATAAAGCCAATGGCCATTCCTCTCCAAGAATTACTTCTTGGCTGCTTGGTCCAGATGGATCTGGCTCGTCAATCAGAGCTAAAATATGATAGGAGGGCGTAGAATGTCTGAGCAGCTCAAATTGACGAGGACAAAGACCCAAACAATCCCTTAATCCTTAATTTTTTTTTTCCTGTTTTACCCTCTTTAGAGATTGGCTTCCATTTATGTTCTCTTTAGTTACTGACTTAAAAAAGATAATAAAATAAATATAATATCTGTGTATCTTAAACAACTTGAACTGCTATTACTCATACGAGGGTGGAGTGAAAAGTTTCCGGCCTGACCAAGAAAAACAATGTTTTTTTTTTGCTTTATTTTTCAACATTCAAGATAGCTGAGACCTGTACGATGTCAGCTGAACGTGTGCGAAATATTTTGCACAACCATTTGAATATGGAAAGCTGTGTGCAACGTGGGTGCCGCGTTTGCTAACGTTAGACCAAAAACTGCTTCGAAAAACTAATTCTACCAACAATTTGGCACAGTAGGCGTAATCCAAACGAATTCATAACTGTTGATGAGACTTAAATTAAATTTAATTAATTAATTAAATTAATTAAATTAATTAGAACACCGTTATAAGAAATGTATCAGTGTTGATGGAGATTATGTTGAAAAATATAGCAAAAAAATAATTTAAAAACATTGTTTTTCTTGGTCAGGCCGGAAACTTTTCACCCCACCCACGCATAAACAAACGAAATTTTATTGTATTTCAATGATTAAATGCCCAGGTTCACTGATTATGGTACTAAAAATCGATTATAGATCGAAACAAATAAATGGATGTAAATTTTTTATGCACACATTGCTTAAAATTGCATTAAATCAAATAATTAAATGATAATTATTTTATTTATTAATATTAGTTTTTAATTTAAGTTTATTTAATTAAGTTATTTCTTTAAAATATTGAATAATATTTTTTTTTTTTTTTAATTTAAAAATAAAGATATATCTTCTTTTTTTATGAGTTAATTAATTAATTATTAGTTTTAATTATTTCATTGGATATATTTATGTTTATACTTTCATGGGAATTACAAATGACTTCAATTTTTGTAAAAAAATAGTTTTCCGTTATAATCCAATAATTAAATATTATCCATATAGGTATACCTTAATGATTTATTCTTAATTAAATCGAATAGTTTTATTTTTAATTAAACATACAGTGAAATTGGAACTCATTTGAGAAAACATGCTGGTGGAATAACCGAAATGCTCCAAAACAAATATCATAAATAAAAAATTGGAAATTTAATTGAATGTTTAATTAAAAATAATTATTTAATAATTTTAATTTACATATGAAAATTCTTCAATAGATTGATTAATGAGATGAAGATTCATATCGAACCAAGAACTTCGACATCTTCTTCAACAAGCGATTGGGGAAAAAAAAAAATTTTAAACACATTTGAGTTAATTGAATAAAATTTACTCTTAGAATCCGTCTTAAATACGATGAAATCGAAAACTATAAACCCTTCTATGTGGAAAAAACTATTGTTACGATAGTATAATTAATAAAAACCAACTACAAACCAAGACAACAGTGAACAATGAAAATTGGTTTTATTTTCGTGGGGGATGCCCTTCACTACGATAGAATGAAATTTTGTAGGCGATAAAATGCAATGTCAGTTTGGGCCGATGTTCCATTGAATGGAGAGGCACCGTTTGACGAGTAGTTCAATGGCTATCGATCAGAGGGGCCGTCATCGCAGTCTGCGACCCCGGGTGCTGGATAATTCACAATAAAGTCAACTTAGCGCCCTTAAGTCCGGGATAGCCTTTTGCCAACATCGGTTTGTTGCGGTCGTAAATTTGTCGAAAACTTTCTACACACGTCATTAGGAGCATTATGAGCAGCGGTAGTGGGGAGTGGGGTACTAGTTCCTGGTCTCTAACGTGCCAAGCAAAGGAAAAGATAGAATTTATTTAGACTTCTAGGTTCGTATAGAATCCTAAATAAAACTTCTATTACAACTTGTGCCATGTGTCGTTGGTTCTGCACTTTCCATTGGAAAATATGGCAAACGTTTAATAAACCTTCTACAATAAGTTCTTATTTTATTCGATGTCATGAAGCGGAGGACCACCGTTCGCCACTTGGCAGATAGAAGGAGAGTCCCGGTTATTCCAATTGGCAAAGTTACTCCCCCCCCCCCTTTGGCGGAGGATTCAATAATGGCATCACGCGATTGCAATTAATTGAAATGTTTCGGATGGGAAATTCATATTCAGTGAAAGGGCGGATGGGCCACCGCCCCCTTTGTGCCCATGACATTGAATTCATTGACAAATCAACGCGTCATTTATTCACTCTTTGTGAAAATAATTTAATTCGGTGGAAAAATGAATGCCACAAAAAAGAGGATGGGGAGGAGGGTTGCATTAAACAATCTCACTCAGCATACCTCCACCCCCAAATACACCACTTTAATCATTCATCCCAAAATAAAAATTAGGAAAAAAAAACCTGTTGGTGGTGTCATATTTAAAGTTACATATCATTCTTTTAATGAATTATATATATATATATATAACGTTAACCAAAACTTCCAGAAAACTAAATCATGTTTATACCGGCTTACAGCCTAAACAAACATGCATATTAACATGTAATTTAATTTCTAAATTATTTACCAATTAATATTTTTTAGAATTAAATCCATCTATAACAAAAGATAATATTTTTCAAAAATTCTATTTATTAAGATAAGTAAAATCATATATAATATTGTATTAAATCTGAATTTTATTTATTAAATTATTTGCAATAAACAATTCTCAAAAATGTAGTTTTTATAGGCGAGTTGTAAAGTTTAGTGATTGAAGAATAAGAATATAATATGAATTTTATATGTTAATACACTATACATCTTTTGACAAGAAATTATTTTTAAAAAAAAAATGAATACCTGTCAATAAAAAATATTAAAGAATAAACCGGAGATTGTATTGTTGATTTTTTATATTTAGAGGCAAAATTGAAAATTTAAAAAGCTCTATAATTCAAGCAGATAAAGGGACGGAAAGCCGAACTGCATGGGCGCCAAATTTTGAGGGGCGCCGATATAAAAATAAAATATTTTTTTTTATATTCATTAGATTTGTGTAATTTTTTGCTTTTTTTACTATTTTTTTTTAATTTGTAAATTTGTATATTCTTGTATGCCAAATTTTGTCTTGCATGAAGCACTCAAAACCTTAGAACCGCCCCTGGATTCAAGACATGTAATTAACATGTGAATAAACTCTACTAAGAGTAATGTTAGTGGGCGTTGGATAATTCTTTAGATATCAGATCTTGAAATACATCAGAAAATTCGATTAAGCAAAGGTCAAGAGTTTTTTTTTTTTTTTTTTTTTTTTGTTTTTTATTAAATTCAATGTTTGGTCTGTTATATAAAAATGCAAACCTTCCAATGGATATCCATTGAAAATGTATGCCATGTTTTGGAGGAGGCCAAATCCGAGACAGACGTATGCCTGCTTCCAGCAAATAAAAACAGCGATAAAATCAACTGAGAGGAAATGATTAATTTTAATGTTGAAGCTTTCATAGAGAGAAACGATGGAGGGGTGAACACACAGCCGGGAGTTGATGGCTTTTATCGATTGAAACTAAGCAGAGTGTAATTAAAAATATAATTTAATTCTATATTAGATAATTTTATCTCTCTCACCTTCCGTGTCTGACAGGCCGTCATCGGATCGACCAGCTACTAAACGACAACCAACCAAATTAATAAATAAATACAAGTACAAGCACGCTGAAAATGAAAGAAAACGGTAAAAAAATATTGCTGCTGGGGGCAAAATTTTCAATTATAGAAGAATAAAGAAAGAACTACACTTAAACAATTAAAATATTAATCTAATCAATTTATTAATATAAAATAATTAATTATTTAATTAATAAGAAAAAAATAAAAATTACAAAAAGTATGGTTAAATTATTTTCTTTGGGTTCTGATTATATTTTATTAATAATTTCTAAATTGTCGAGATTTTGATGTGCGTGCGTGTGTGTGTGTGTGTGTCTAGACAAGATTACGCACAAAAGGTATGAATTAGAATGATGAAATTTGGTACACGAGCATTATTCAAAATTCGCGGTTTTCTATCAATGTAGCTCAATCGGAAGAGGGTCATTACCTACAACGTTTTGATTTTTTTCCCTATAAACTGACCGTAAAAATAAAGATATATGTTTGATAGTTTTTCACATGACTAAAAATTGTATAAAACTGCTATATATAGAATTTCAGCTTGATTGAATCACTGAAAGTACCGGAATTCATTTTTTAATACGACTGCAAATCACGCGCCAGCACGTGAAGTGGTTGTTTAATATATATTTATTAATATTAATGTATAATTTATAAATTATATGAATAATTAAATTTGGTAAACGGGAATTATTCAAAATTCGTAGTTTTTTATCAACTTTTGAAAAATGTAGCTCTTTCGGAAGAGGACAATTACCTACCACGTTTTCATCTTTTTTACCGACCGACGATAGTAAGGGAGGTATTGTTTTCACACCAAATTTCACATGTGGAGATTTTTACATATCTCCACGAATCATGCATTTTCTAAACAGAAAAAAGTATTTTTAGCATGATGTCTGTCCGTCCGTCTGTCCGTCCGTCCGTATAGATGTGTACAGCCTGAACGGCTCAACCGATTTTGATGAAATTTGGTATATTTACTTAATGCACCAGTGGGATGAATTGATCAACTTTTGGTGCAAATCCGTGAACCGGAAGTGGTAATATTAGCGATCGACGATAGGAAGGGAAGGGTTATTTTCACACCAAATTTCACATGAGGAGATTTTTTTATATATCACCACGAATCATGCACTTTGTATTGGTTTTATCCTCGGGAAAATCATATTTATTAGTTTTTTCTTGATTTAAAATTATATGACGTCATCCAGCCATTCATGACGTTACCTGGTCTTACATATAAATATATACATATATTATAAATAAAATAAAATTAAAAATATTTATGTTATATGCCTATATGTTTTTTATTACATTAATAGATATATTAAAATTATTTGAAATTGTTTCTGTAGCTGGAAATTAATTTACTTCAAACCGTCGGTCGGTTCGGACCTGGCCACAGGTCAACTTATTTTTCTTTTAAACTGACCGTAAAAATAAATATATATATTTGATAGTTTTTCACATGATTAAAAATTGTATAAAACTGCTATATATAGAATTTCAGCTTGATTGAATCACTGAAAGTACCGGAATTCATTTTTTAACATATTCACTGGAAATCACGCGCCAGGACGTGACGTGGTGCCATCAACAAAAAGTTAAACACGCGCTGGTTTAATATTATTATATATTTATTAATTTTATTTTATAATTTAATTAATTAAATTTAATTTAAATATATAATATATGTGTTCATTAATCCAATTCAAATTGCGAGATAGTCGAGTGGAGACACTCCAGATTTTTATTCATAACTTTTAAATCCATTCAAAGAGACGTCTACGTACAGCCAAACATGCAGAAAACTGAACCCTGCCAAATCGATAGTTTCATTCTCGATGATCTCTACACAATGAGGATTTTTTAACTTTTAATTGGAATCAATATTCAATTAATACATTAAAGGAAAAACAATATAATTATAAACATGAATTAAGCGAGTTATGATATTGAATCAAGATTGAATTGCTGTTACCAGAAGAATATTCGCATTGAAATAAAATAAATAAATAATTAAAGTTGTAATCATTTAATTTAAATAGTTAAATAATTTATTAAATTATGGATTAAAATATTATTACTGGGAATTAGTAGTAGTAGTAGTAGTAGTAGTAGAAGTAATAGTAGAAGTTGATTGATAACCTCTTTATGTTCGGATGTATTTCAAGTTAATAATAATCAATGAGAATCTACCTGACCAAGTATATAAATGTATAACTTAACTTTTGACAGTAAATAAATTTTTGTTTTATTCAACTAATTGATAAATTAAAATTTTATTTTTTTTAAATTATTGTTTAAACACTCTTTAAGTTAGAAGAAAATAAGTGTTTATAATTTTATAGTCATCAGCATTTTGTTTATTTTTTTTCTAAGGAGTACTTTTTGTTGTACAACAGAATCGGAGTAATTGTGTTAAAGCAAGTATTTTTTACCGACCGACGAGAGTAAGGGAGGTATTGTTTTCACACCAAATTTCACATGTGGAGATTTTTACATATCTCCACGAATCATGCATTCTCTTAACAGGAAAAAGTATTTTTAGCATGATGTATGTCCGTCCGTCCGTCCGTCTGTCCGTATAGATGTGTACAGCCTGAACGGCTCAACGGATTTTGATGAAATTTGGTATATTTACTTAATGCATCAGTGGCATGAATTGATCAACTTTTGGTGCAAATCCGGAAACCGGAAGTGGTAGTATTAACGATCGACTATAGGAAGGGAAGGGTTATTTTCACACAAAATTTCACATGAGGAGATTTTTTACATATCACCACGAATCATGCACTTTGTATTGGTTTTATTCTCGAGAAAAATCATTTTTATTAGTTTTTTTCTTAATTTAAAATTAGATGACGTCATCCAGCCATTCATGACGTCACAGCCTGGTCTTACATATATATTATAAATAAAATAAAATTAAAAATATTTATGTATGCCTATCTGTTTTTTATTACATTAATAGATATATTAAAATTATTTGAAATTGTTTCTGTAGCTGGAAATTAATTTATTTCAAACCGTCCTGGCCACAGGTCAACTTATTTTATATTATATACCAATAAATGTAAAATAATATAAAAGACAACATATGAATTAGAGGAAAAGGGTTGATTGCCTGATTGCTTTATTCAAAATGATGAAGAAGGATAGGAATAGGAATTATGAGATTATTTGAAAGAAGGGACGATACTCATTGAAGTAGATCTCGTCTTCGCTGGGAGTGCAAGGAATTTGTTACCCAATGTTTCTAAAATTAAAAATCTGGACTATCTCCACCCGACCATCTCCCAAATTTGAATTGGATTTAACACATATTTAAATGAAATTTAATTAATTAAATTCTAAATTAAAATTAATAAATATATAATAATATTAAACTAGCGCGTGTTTGGCTTTTTGTTGATGGCACCACGTCACGTCCTGGCGCGTAATTTCCAGTCAACATGTTAAAAAATTAATTCCGGTACTTTCAGTGATTCATTCAAGCTGAAATTCTATATATAGTAGTTTTATACATTCATGTGAAAAAATATCAAATATATAGCTTTATTTTTATGGTCAGTTTAGAGGAAAAAAAATCAAAACGTTGTAGGTAATGACCCTCTTCCGATTGAGCTACATTGATAGAAAACTACGAATTTTGAATAATGCCCGTGTACCAAAGTTCATCATTCTAGCTCAAACCGTTTTTGGGTAATCTTGTCTACATACACACATACACACACACACAGACAGACATTTTTCTCAATCTTAGTGAAAATGATTCAGGAACCTTCAAAACGTATAAAAACATCAAAATCTATAATATTTATTAAATCAGGGCATGTTTGGCTCTTTGTTGATGGCACCACGTCACATGTTGACGCGTGATTTACAGTGTTAAAAAATTAATTCCGGTACTTTCACTAATTCAAACTGAAATTCTATATATAGCAGTTTTATACAATTTTTAATCATGTGAAAAACATATCAAACATATATCTTTATTTTTACGGTCACTTTAGAGGAAAAAAAAATCAAAACGTTGTAGGTAATGACCCTCTTCCGGTTGAGCATCATTTCTCAAAAGTTGATAGAAAACTACGAATTTTGAATACCAAATTTGATCATTCTAGCTCAAACCGTTTTTGCGTAATCTTGTCTACATACACACACATACACACAGATATTTTTCTCAACCTTATGTTAGTGAAAATGATCCAGGGACTTTCAAAACGTATAAAAACATCAAAATCTCGACATCGAAAATTTTCGTGATCGCAATACTATCTCTGGCGAGATAGTAAAATTGTTAAATTATGTACTTAATAATTTTTATACTATAAATAAATAATATATATATAGGTTCGTTTAGGTTACAGGGAAAAATTTCATTATGATAAGTTTTTTCTTGGTTGTTTTTACATTTAGTGAGATTTGATTCTCAACGTTTCGGCGTACAATTTGACACTATTATCATTTGTCCATTGGCGCCCGAACGAGCCTGACCTCAGTTCAATGTGATATTGATTGTGAGAACGTATATATTTTGGAGCCTCACGTTAGTAAAATTTCACCTTTCCCAAAAAAACCAAAAATCCCTTTATGACTCTTAGTCATTAAGACTAAGAGACCCAGAATACTTAAAATCTCCTTCTTCTAAGTCTCTTGAAAATAGTGACAAAATGGTTCTCCGAAACGTCGAGAATATAATCTCACTATACATCAGAGGTTCTTAAACTTATGTACTCCGCGGACCCCCACTTGAGAAAATTCTTTTTGACGGACCCCATCCCAACTTTAGGTACTTTACGTCATTTTATTAGTTAATTTCTGGCTTAAGATCTCATAAGAACAAGGATATATGGTGAATATTTCTAACAGTGATTGGTGAATAACGATTTTTTTGCATATTGTAGAACAGATTTTATTAGAAAATTCAGCTAAATATGAAGATGGAAACGGTAGCAATAATTTTCTTGCACATTTCGTTGAATTTGAGTATTTGATCTGTTTCCTCACAAAGCCATGCCATCGCTCCTTTTATATTAAATAAAGTTTTAACTGACTCATCATTTTCTCGTGCACCTGTACGATGGCTTTGCGGACCCCCAGTAAAGGCTTCGCGGACCCCCAGGGGTCCGCGGACCACAGTTTAAGAACCTCTGCTATACATGAAAACAATCCGGAAAAACTTCTTATAATATACATATATACATTCAAAAACTAAGAAGAAATTGGAAATTTAGACAAAGCATTTATTTTCCTACTTAAACTATTTATTTGATTAGCGTTTCAAGGTCACAGGTAAACGCTTGAGAGTGAAGAGATATTACAAATGTGAAATTTTCGCCTCAATTTGGATTTTTTCACGTCAATGTATGTAAAGAGAATTCGAGTAATTGAAAAATATACATTTAATAGTGAAATGTTAAATATCCGAATGTTGTTTAAAATGTAAATGAGATCAATTAACCGTGTTTGAAGATTATAAGAAGATATTAGGACAGGCCAATTAGGTGATAATATGGTCTTAAACTTGGAGAGATGTTCCTTTTCTTGGCAAGTAAACCATTCTCTTATCTCTTCATCACATGTCGTGCAAGAGGCAGGATTCGGTCATTTCTCGGCACTGTATTTCCTTCCTAATGATTCAGTGACGCGGGCCTGCGAGGTGACTTTCGTGACCGATGACGGACCTTCCTGTTTGGCCAGCAGGCCATTTGCATATCGATTTTCATATTTTAAATCAAAGCATTTCGAGTAGACTGACAAGATTCGTTTCAAAAGAAAAGTGATTATTCATCTGATAGGTAAAACTCTTTGTTTAGTGGGCCACCAGGCGATCGTTAATGCCGGACGACCGCCGATGTAGGGGGCCACTATTACATCATTACACTGGAAAGAGTTGTAATATCTTTAAAATTAGAATAATTCATATGTATTTATAGTACGGGAGACAATAAAATTAAATAGATAATCGAAACAAAAATCCAATTCAATTTTTAATTTTTAATTAAAATTGAATTAATTATAATAATATTCGATTAAATAAGTAACGATAATAATAATAGTTTAATGTGTGTGTATTATACTTAGAAAAATTTATTAAATATCTAATATATATATATATATATATATATATATAGGATATTAGGATTAAATGATATTATATACTAGTATTCTTTTAAAATATTATTTAAACATAACAATTTTTTATATATTTCTCAAATTACTTTATCAATTTATTCAATTTTTTTCCTATCAACATGAAAATCTTCAATTTTGTTACCATACTACAATAGCCGTACAGTTCTGAGAATCTTAAAAGGGCGGAGTAATTTAAGTTGAATTTAAAATAAATAAAAATCCCTTTTCCCAAATTTTGAAAAAATTATTTATTTAAAAATTATTTTTTTGAAATTCACACCATAGATAGTATTTATAAAGAAAAAATCGATCTGTATTGGTTTGATCCTCGGGAAAAATCATCTTCATTAGTTTTTTTTTAATTTAAATTTATATGGCGTCATAGCATGTCATCCAGCCCTTCATGACGTCTCAGCCAGCGCCTCCTTATATCTTATCTTATATTATAAATAAAATAAAATTAAAAATATTTATGTTATATCCATATCTGTTTTTTATTGCATTAATAGATACATTTATATTATTTGAAAATTTTTCAAAACGTTTAGAAGATTTATCTTTATTCAATATAAGAATATGAAATGACGTCATCAATTTCGTTAGACAGCGCTTCCGTACCTGTATATGGTTGGAAGTTTATATATAAAAGGTTTTCATCTATTTTGTTTTTATCAGTATATTACATTAAACATTCATTTGTTTTTGTGTTCTTACTTAAAATATATTTTAATTAATTCAGTAAATTAATTATATATTATTATTGTATATGTTATATCTATCTATCTATATGGTTCTAAGGTACTCGAAAGTTCTTGAGCGCAACATCTACATTTCTTCAAATGTCTTTTCATACATTGTCCACCCATATTAAAATCTTATTTGAAAATCCAATTATGAGCTTCAAATTAAAATTATTTATTCATATAATCTTAAAAATTAAAAGATGTAATAATAGTCCCAATGTGAATGTTTTAAGTGTATTATATAAGGTCAAAAGGTCAATATTAGATAAATAAAAATATAAATATAAATATTATAAACATTCTTTGTGTTGTATTATTTGCTCTGTTGAATGAAAACATAGAGATATCAAATTTTAACAAATTAATTTCTGAGATATGCAAGAATATTGTGATGTAATTTCATCAAAATCGGTTCAGCTAATTTTGAGTCTATTACGTCAAAATTTAAGGACAAACAGACAGACATAAAAAAATTCTATGATCACTCTTGGATTCTAGAGGTCATGAAACGCAAAGATATGCAAAAAATTTTAAATTCACAGCAATATGCAGACAAAAGCCATTATATATATATATATATATATATATATATATATAAAAACGTGTAAATCAAATTTACGAAAATATATATTTTATATCAACAGGCCTACTTTTCTGTCTTTCACTACATTAATACATACGTTTAAGGAGTATATGTTTTATTAGTCATTTATGTTCATTTAAATTACTTGAACGGTGTCTCGGTGAACCAGTTATAAGGATTACCAGCCAAACTCAATAATTAGGAATCATTTTTTTTAATAATAGAGCTGCGGCAGGGTGAACCAGGTATGATCTAATAATGTACCAGGAATAATATAAGAAAAGCATAATAGCAGCATAGCTGAAATGTTAGTTTTATCTCTAAATAAATACTTTCTTAAGACCATTCTTTTTTTTTTACCAGTGCATTAATACGTACGTTTATGGGGTGTATGTTTTATGCCATTATATAGTTTTATTTTTTTTTTATTTATGTTTTTTTAAATTATTTGAATGACGAGTCGGTGAATCAGGTATTAATATTACCAGCCAAAACCGATAATAAGGAATAATTTTTTTATTGACCGAGCGGTGGCTCGGTGAACCAGGTATGCATTAATAAATGTTAAATATTATGAATTTTCTTTAACTTCATTCATAATTTCATTCCAAAAAACTTTTTACCTGTATGAATTAGGAAATGACAATTTAAATGTGATTAAATTAAATTCGAAATCCTTTTCTCATGTAAGAATTAAAATAAGGATTTTTATAAAGTTTCTTTTTTATTTACACACACAATTTTTGATTAGTAAAATGAAAATCATAGACATATTTTAGATTAATATTGTATTAATAAAATGTTTATCGAAATGTGATTTCAGATTAAATTTCTTTTCAAAATAATTACATTAAAAAGGTTTTTCTTTCGTATGATTTAATATATGTTTTCTCAAATTTGATTTCACATTAAATTTCTTTCCACAATAATTACATTCAAAAGGTTTTTCTCCTGAATGAATTAATAAATGTCTATTTAAATCTGATTTTTGGTTAAATTTCTTTTCACAATAATTACATTCAAAAGGTTTTTCTCCTGAATGAATTAATAAATGTGTTTTTAAAGATGATTTTCGTTTAAATTTCTTTTCGCAATAATTACATTCAAAAAGTTTTTCTCCTGAATGAATTAATAAATGTGTTTTTAAATTCGCTTTTAAAATAAATTTCTTTTCACAATAATTACATTCAAAAGGTTTTTCTCCTTTATGAATTAATAAATGTGTTTTTAAATTTGATTGCTGATTAAATTTCTTTTTACAATAATTACATACAAAAAGTTTTTCTCCTGTATGAATTAATAAATGTGTTTTTAAATTTGATTTTCGTTTAAATTTCTTTTCGCAATAATTACATTCAAAAAGTTTTTCTCCTGAATGAATTAATAAATGTGTTTTTAAATTTGATTTTATATTAAATTTCTTTTCACAAAAATTACATTCAAAAGGTTTTTCTCCTGAATGAATTAATAAATGTGTTTTTAAATTTGATTTTATATTAAATTTCTTTTCACAAAACTTACATTTAAAAGGTTTTTCTCCTGAATGCGTTAATAAATGCGTATTTAAATGTGATTTTCGTTTAAATTTCTTTTTACAATAATTACATTCAAATGGTTTTTCTCCTGAATGAATTAATAAATGTCTTTTTAAATGTGATTTATCATTAAATTTCTTTTTACAATTTTTACATTCAAATGGTTTTTCTCCTGTATGAATTGATAAATGTCTTTTTAAAGTTGATTTATGATTAAATTTCTTTTCACAATAATTACATTCAAAAGGTTTTTCGCCTGTATGAATTAATAAATGTGTTTTTAAATTTGATTGCTGATTAAATTTCTTTTCACAATAATTACATTCAAAAGGTTTTTCTTCTGTATGAATTAATAAATGTGTTTTTAAATTTGCTTTTACATCAAATTTCTTTTCACAATAATTACATTGAAAACGCCTGTCTTCCGTATGGTTTGAATCAGTTTCTTCTTTCAATTTTTCGTCTAAATATTTCTCTGTATCTTTTTTGAGTTTTACATCATTTTTGAAAATGGAAAATATTTTTTTATGAAAACATTTTTTTAGATGTTTAGATAAAAATTCCTCACTTATAAAATTCATATGACAATAAACACAAGAATATAGAGGACCTAAAAAAAGAATTGTTTTCGTTATTTTAAATCTTTATATTTTTACATATCTAACTATTTTATAATTCAATTTAAGGAATAATATCATTATAATTAATATTAAAAAAAATAATTTTGGTGACAATTAACATTACTTTAGTTGAAAAAAACAGTATATAAAAAATAACCTATATATATTGGATATTTTGTGTCCTCTTGGGAATAAAGATCCATTTTTAAATGATTAATGTTGATTAATTAATAGAAATAAAAATTGCCGGTAAATGTTAACGAAATAAATAAATATTTAATTTTAGCTATAAAACGTATTTTATTTTTATTCACATAATATTTAATCCCATTTAAAATAATATTTAATTCTGTTTAAAATAATATTTTTTATATTTATAGAATATTTTATATTTTTTTATATATTTAAGGAATAATATTTTTTATTAAACAAATATTTAATTTTTTACAAAATAATTTATATTTAACCGACGCCACAGATGTATTTGACAAATTTAATAGTTTTTATCCCGTAAACTAGGAACGTCCCTCAAAAAATTTATAAGAAAAGTTTATTAGAATGAAAAAAAGGATTGCACTTGTAAAGTTTTATCCAAATCCATATTGGAGTAACATATTTGTATAATTACCATTTTGGTGACAATTAACATTACTTTAGATGAAAAAAACATTGAAATATAATTACCTATATATATTGGATATTTTGTGTCTTCTTTTGAAGAAAGATCCATTTTTTTACTTGATTAATGTATTATCATTTATAAAATATATACTAGGTAATAAGTAATATAAACCAGATGGTCTGTTATATAAACGTTTTAAATTTGGATTTTGATTTACAATTAAAATAACAACCAAATATTTGTCTTTAAGATACGTAGCAACCAGGTGGGTGACACGCAAATTTGACTTCCGGAAAGCTTATGTGTTTTTACTCTTGTAATTGTTAGATGGCGCTGCTGTCGACAAATTACATTTTTACCGACCCACGATAGCAACGGAAGGTATTGTTTTCACACCAAATTTCACATGTGGAGTTTTGTACATATCTCTACGAATCATTCATTTTGTTAATAGAAAAAAGTATTTTAGCATGATGTCTGTCCGTCTGTCTGTCAGTCCGTATAGACATGTACAACTTGAATTTAAATTACGAAATATATATTATGTTATACCCACATGCCATACTTTTGTCTTTCTGTGCATTAATGGGTACGTTTAAGGGCTGTGTGTTTTATTACTAATTTTTTTAAATTTCTGTTCTTTTAAATTATTTGAATGGTGATTTGGTGAATCAGGTATTAATATTATCAGCCAAACCCGATAATAAGGAAACATTTTTTTTATTGACCGAGCGGTGGCTCGGTGAAATAGGTACTATATTATATAAGGAACTACACTGGAGTTAGTTATTTTGTTGATATCCAAGTGATTATTATTATTATTTTTTACATATATATAACTTTCTCAGCATTGGTGCCGGAAATATTGACCTATCCCTGAGATGTTATTTGGATTAGGTTCGGTTGATGTGGAAAGGGAATTCACCCTGTCTCACATATCTGTGGTGGTGTGCTTTTTAATTGAGAAACTTTCGTACGATATGGCAAGTTTGTAATAATATCGCTCTTTGGCCATTCGTAAAAATGTTTGTATTAAGTTGAAGTTTCTCAATATTAAAATGGAAGGTCTTGGAGACAACTCCCTCTGCAGACATCACTAATGGACAAATAGATACGTGGTCGAGCTTCCATATGTTTTTCAGTTGAAAAGCGAGTTCCTCATATTTCTGTTTTTTCTCTATCTCAATTTTATTGAGATTATGTGTGAGAGGGACTCCTATTTCAACTATTGTGGCTGTGGATGTGTTGTTGTTTATGAGAAGGATATCAGGTCTGTTGTAATCAATTGACTTGTCAGTGAATACAGGTCTGTCCCAGTAAAGGATGATGTTGGATTTCTCTAGGACTGGTGCTGGGTCGTATTTGTAGTATGGTGGCGTGGTAATGTCTAACAATCCATATTTTATGCCCAGTTGTTGATGAACTAATTTCGCAAGTTGATTGTGTCTATTTAGATAGGCATTATCAGCCAACGCAGAACATCCTCCCATTATATGCTCAATATTTTCACCAACTATGCCACATTTCCTACACTTGTCCTCAACGTTGGTCTTTAGGATATATTTCTCGTAATTTTTAGTTCGAATTACCCGGTCTTGGATGGCTATAATAAAACCTTCAGTCTCCGGATAAAGGTTTCCATCTCTCAGCCACTCGAAGGAAGCATCCTTATCCACGTTCCCGTTTTGGAGTAAGTTTTGAAATTTTCCGTGAAGTATTTTACCTCTCCAGGGTTCCCTTTCCTTCTTATTAATTATGAAGTCATTCTCATTCAGGTGTAGGGGAGTATAGCCCTTGTCTACTTGAGTTATGAGTTTCATAAGTTCGTCTTCAGATGTTCGAATTCTGTTCCTCATATTTGCCTCTATTGATCTGCATAGGTTGAATATATCGATCAATCCTCTTCCACCTTCTTTTCTTGATAGATATAATCTTGTTGTAGAAGAGTTTGGATGTAGACAGCGAAATTTTGTAAGAAGTCTTCGGGTGGTTCTATCGAGTTCATCAAGGTTAGTATCTGACCATTTCACTGTTCCAAACGAATAAGTGAGTACAGGTATTGCCCAAGTGTTGATGGCTATTATAACATTCTTTCCTGATAATTTTGTATTTATTATTATTATTATTATTATTATTATTATTATTCGATTTTTTGCACTTACTCAGCATGTAATGCTGGTAAATTTTCACCTATCCCCTTTTGGTCTTTTTTTTGGGGATTAGGCTCGGACGATGTGAAGAGGGAATTCACCCTGGCTCACAGGTCGCGTAAGAATAATAATTATCCAAGGAACTTGCGGACGATGTGGCAGGTTTGCAAAATTATGGCCTTTTGCCCTACCTTGACTATGTTGGTTGGCATGTCAAGTTCCTTGATAGTTTTTTTGATGTTGTTTGTGACAATCCCTTCTACCGATATTACTAGAGGATGGATGGTAACCCTTTCTAACTTCCAGATATTTTTAATTGAGAACTGTTATTACTGTTATAACTGTTATAACTGTTATTATTATTATTATTATTATTATTATTATTATAAGATTTAAAAATGACTAAACGGCATATGGTCTTACCAGAAACAAAATTTTGATTTTAAAACAATCCAAAAAATAAAATTAAAAAAAAATATAATTCAATTCTAGTCCACACAATTAAAAAGATAGGGATTTTGTTTCTCCATCCTCCATTCTATATATATATATATATATATATATATATATATATAATGTAATATATATAATGACCATAATTATAATTTATAAACCACGGACACACAGAATGCAGTTTCATACAGCAAGCGCTATGTGGCAGCACTGAGCAGCAACTTATCTATACTATTATAAAACTGAAATATAAATATAATTTTATATACATCATTTTTGAAATCAGCTTGAAAAAGTAGATAATGATTTAAATATTTTTTTTTAATTACTATTAATATATTTAATGTTAATATTAGAGTAAAGTATACAGTCGTTGGCCCCGAGGCAGTCATTGGCCCCCTATCACTAAAACACAAATAATAAGAGATTTTTATTTTAAACTATGGTTATGTAATGGTTTGTTGTATGGTTGTATAATCACACTATAGAATATCTAGGCCAATAACTATAACAGGGGGCCAATAACTTTATTTTTTAGGATTTTTTTTAAAAAGTCCTTATCCAAAATGTCATGAGAAAATGAATTTTAATTTTATTTATCAAAATGCTTATAGTATCTATGTTCTGCAAAATTTGACACAGATTGTTCCGCACTTTTCTAAAAAATATATTTTCATAATAATAATAATAATAATAATAAGATTTTAACTATAAAAATAATATTTAAATCATATTTATTTATATTTAAGCTTTAAAAATTAATTATTTTTTTAGTATTAGTATTAGTTTGGTGTAAATGGGTATGTGTATGTGAATTAATTGGAACGGGCACAATTGGGCAAATGATTGGAACCTTTCAGATAACAACCGGTCATATTTTTATCATTTTGTTCTTTGTTCGTGGAGGGAGGTGGGGGGTAAGCGGGAGACCGGTGCGTGGGGGGGGGAGGCGTGGGAGGGCATTTTCTTGGCTCTTATCTGGAACAGGACATGTCCTGAAGAGGGAGAGTACCTGTCTACCTGGTTTAGTAGGTTCGTGAAGGGTATGTATTGGTGGTAGTAATAATCCAGTGGCACGCACGCGAAAGCGAGTTTATTATATTGTTCGGAGGGGGTGCACGTTCGTTCTGACGATGGGGACAGATAATCGAGTCAGTCGCTGCTGTTATGAGCGATGGCTTCGCGTGCGACCGAACCGCAATCACGACCATCAGGTCGTAAAGCAACCCCTTTTCTCCTCCTTAACCTCTGTTTTCTTTCTTTCTTTTTTTTTTTTTTTTCTTCTTTTTTTTTATTATTTAATTTTTTTTTTTTCTTCCTTGGCGAATGTAGAGGTGTGATTAGCACGAGAACTCCGCCTCCAGCCTAATCGAGATCGCCGACGATGACAAACGGCCTGGCAACCTGAATTATTCGACCACCCTGCAGAGAAAAGGACCGCATAGAAAACGAGGCCTCTGTTAATTGATTAGCGAGATTAACGGTGAAGGAAGCCAAACGAGCGCCGCTCGATTTGCAGCCAACCACGATTCGACGATCCTCTTCCGTCGCAATGATGGCCGGCCACACCAGCCAAGGAGCAGGCGACGGTAGAAGCCTCGGTTCCCTCGGGACAATTCAAAGCTAACAAAAAAACAAAACAAAAAAAAAAAAAAAAAAAAAATAAAAAAAAATGAGCAAACAAATCAGCCAATCGGTAGCGGACAAACAAAAAAATTATATAACAAAACAGTGTCTTTCATTCTTAATGATCTCATTTCACTGCATGAAGGCGACTTGAAAAGACGAGGGTGGGAGCGAAAAGAGTAAATACATTACACCACCACCTCCCTAATTACTTTTGAGATAATACTCCTTTATATATTTATATTTCAATAATAATAAAAAAAAATAACAAATGAAATCAATATCTAATCAAAATAAACAGATTTAATATAATATAATATAAAATTTAACACATATTTTGTGATTCAATAAAATAAATTTATAATATTTCAAAATGTAATTTCATTAGTATGAAAATATACTCTCAAATATATATATATATATATATATATATATATACGAGGGTGAGGAGAAAAGTTTCCGGCCTGACCAAAAAAACGATGTTTTTAAATTTATATATAAATATATATATATAATAAATTAACTTACTTATTTTGGTTTATTGAATTTGATCGAATAATCTAATTCAGTGGTTCTTAAACTGTGGTCCGCGGACCCCTGGGGGTCCGCGAAGCCTTTACTGGGGGTCCGCGGTCCTCGGAAAAAAATCATCGTAAAAATATATACATATATAAATATTTAAAGTTCATTGTTTAACTATATCCTCCTAGAGAATTACGGCTATAATTTAATACTATTAATAATACTATTTTATTTTATTAAATTGATAATTATGTCAATTAATTTTTTGTGAATAAATAAACATATATAAAAAACTATATATAAAATTTGAATTTTCATTTATTCATTCATTTAAAATTATTTTCCGATTGTTCCTTTAAAATAACCCCTCTTAGGGGGTCGGAAGGGGAGGCAACATAAGGGAATTTTCTTTCACTTTGTTATTGGGAAAAACCAGGGGGGGGGACAGTCTTACCAGGAAAAACCCAAATTGTCAGCGTCCACTCTGGGGTTTTAAACAGTTTTAAAGCAAATGTTAATTATAAGTTCATTTCTCAACGAGTTGTATCTTTAAATTATTTTTATTAATGTTAATTATAAGTTCATTTCTCAACGAGTTGTATCTTTAAATTATTTTTATTAATTTAATTAATTATAATTAAATTATAGCTAATAATAGTTTATTATAGCTAATAATTTTTTTTAATTTTTAGTGTAATTTGCATGATCATTATTTTATAAAAACACTAAACACATTTTGCAATTTCCCAGAAAGGCTGTTTTTGAGAGTAAGTATAAGTTAGTTTTATGAATAAAAAATATTTATTTTAATAATATTTTAGAATCAAATTACGAAATTAATAATATTTTAGAATCAAATTACGAAATATATTTATTATATAAATTAATATTCATTTAAAATGATATTAAATCATTTATTTAAAATTATTTAAAACATTTATTAAAATGATTTAAAACATTCATTTAAAATGATATTAAAACATTCATTTAAAATCATATTAAAACATAGCTAGTAAATAATAATTCGTTATATTTATATTATATTTATATTATATTTATATTATTGTAGTTCAATGTTAATAAATTACTCCATAAAATGGATCGTTGGCTACAAACTGGTTCAACACAGAAACGGAAAGAATCAGATGATGAGGCATCAACAGCAAACTCTACCAAGAAACGCAAAACTAGAAAATATTCGGATGATTATTTATCATTTGGATTTACTTATATTTGCAACAATGATGTGGAAAGACCAGTCTGCGTTCTATGTCAGGAAAGTTTATCCAATGAAAGTATGAAACCTGCTAATCTCAGACGTCATTTACAAACAAAGCACAGCGAGCATGTTAGTAAGTCTATCGAATTTTTTAAAATGAAAAAAGAAGAACTTAATTCAAGTCAGAAATTGATGGTAAAGACGGGATCTGGTGGTATGAGTAAGAAAGCAGTAATGGCATCATATGAAGTAGCTCTACTTATTGCTAAAGCAGGAAAGCCGCATAATATAGCAGAGCAATTAATTCTTCCTGCTACAAAAGTAATTACAAATATAATGTTAGGAACTAAAGCAGCAAACGATATAAATTTGATTTCATTATCAAATGATACGGTTAAGAATAGGATTGAAGACATGTCATGTAATATAAAAGAAGAATTAATATCGAGAGTGCGCAAAAGTCACTATTACTCATTACAATTGGATGAAAGTACTGATGTCACTAATAATGCCAATTTGTTAGCTTTCATTAGATATGAGTTTGAAAATCAAATACAAGAAGATGTATTGTTTTGTGATTCACTACCTTCACGAACGACAGCTAATGACATATTTAACAGTTTGAATAATTTTATAACCGAAAATGAAATAGAGTGGCCAAAATGTGTTGGAATTTGCACTGATGGTGCTCGTGCAATGTCAGGTACAAGAACTGGATTGATTGCTCTTATTAAAAATGTTGCGCCTCAGGTTGTTTGGAATCATTGCTGCATTCACAGAGAATCATTAGCAGCCAAAAATATGTCACCAGATTTGAAAAGAACATTAGACGAAGTAGTTAAAATTGTCAATTTCATTAAGGCTCGTCCACTTAATTCCAGAGTTTTTAAAATTTTGTGTGAGGAAATGGGTAGTCAACATACACATTTATTATTACATACAGATGTACGTTGGTTGTCCCGCGGGAAAGTACTCATTCGCCTTTTTGAGCTTCGAGATGAAATACGATTGTTTTTAATAGATGCGCATTTTGAACTGACCGAATGTTTCAATGATTTTATCTGGTTAGCTAAGGTGGCTTACTTGACTGATATTTTTACAAAATTGAACGAACTTAATTTGAGCCTGCAAGGTACTGTTGTAAATATATTTAAAGTTGAAGATAAAATAGAAGCAATGATTAAAAAAATCGACTTGTGGTCGAAACGCATCCAGAACGGTGTATATGAGTCTTTTCCAACTCTCAATGATTTCATAGAAAGCTCCAGTGAAAAATTGCTTAATCAAACGCGTCAATTATTTGTTGAACATTTAATTACTTTGAAAAGCAACTTCAGGAAGTATTTTTCTACTCCTGATCCTTGCAATAACTGGATCAGAGATCCATTTAATATGGAAATTACAAATGCTAAACATTTATCTGCACCTGAACAAGATATTCTCGTGGAATTATCATGTGATACAACTTATAAACTAAAATTTAACAAAACTGAATTGAGCAACTTTTGGTTACTTCTCAGGTCAGATTATCCTGCGCTTGCAAATAAAGCACTTCAACACTTGATTCCATTCTGCACAACATATTTATGCGAACAAGCTTTTTCGGTACTATTTTATATTAAGTCTAAATATAGAAACAAATTAAATGTAGAGCCGGATCTTAGATTAAAAGTTTCCAATATTAAGCCAGATATTGAGATTCTTGTTTCAAGAAAACAACTGCATACATCTCATTAAATATGTAAGTTATATTTAATGAGATAGATGCAGTTATTTTTTAAAATATTTCTTATTTAATATTTTCTGAAAAAAATTATAAAATATTTATATGAATTTAATGTAAGTACCCATTATAATTTGTGAGATTTGTTGCTATGACAATGTTTGTATTTTCTTTCTTCAATATTATAATTTCTAATAAAATGTGTTCTACAATATGCAAAAAAATCGTTATTCACCAATCACTGTTAGAAATATTCATCATATATCCTTGTCCTTATGAGATCGTAAGCCAGAAATTAATTAATAAAAGGACGAAAAGTACCTAAAGTTGTGATGGGGGTCCGTCAAAAAAAATTTTTTCAAGTGGGGGTCCGTGGAGTACATAAGTTTAAGAACCTATGATCTAATTAATTGATATATATATATATACATATATATATTAAATAAAATAGTATTTAAAGTTTCTTCAATTATAACTGAACATTCTTATGCTGAAACTTCATAATCATTTTATTGTTTATCTCGGGGAAGTTAATTGAATATCAAAAAGAATTCTTTTTAGAATCGAATAATTATAATTGATATAAAAGCTAATAAAAATAATATTAATATTTAAACAAATCTTCTTCTTTTTCCTACCATTTGTCCTTTGTGGGGTCTGCTATCAGTGATGCGAACTCGAAGAAAATCTCCAGCCGACTGACACCGGGTAAAGGAGGGGGTAAAGGATTTAATATTGAATAGAAAGGATTTTTTAGGGTTTGGGACACGACTCTCTCTTCCTCCAAAGAAGGTGAGGAAAAGTCATGGCTTGCGTGAGCAGGGTTGCTTCCCTGAAGTGGACCTATCTCTATCTGGATCATAGAGAGGGTACACCCGCTACTCCTAATATAATAGTAATAATAATAATAATATATAAAATTGTATATATATATATATATATTTTAAAATAAGACTGATATATTTAATAATAAGACTGATTCTGTGATTAAATGAATTAGACAAGAGTCCTTTAATGATTCACTTCCAGATAAATATATAATTTTTCTAACTATTTATATATATATTAATAAATACTATTAACTTCACATATATATAACTACATAAATATAATTTACATATATATATAATAAATTAACCTAATTCATTTGGTTTATTGAATTTGATTGAATAATCTAATTAATTGAATTCAATTAATATAGTTTATATTATTAATATTAATAATTATAATGTAATGCTATATAAATAAATTAATTAATTGAAATTGTTAAATTATTATATAAAAAGGAATTGTTAGAGAAACAGTATTATTTATTAAAATTGTGGATATAACAACTTAAGAATTGATATCTTTTTACAGGTAATTCTTGTAATATTGTAAATAAATATGTAACTAAATTATATTACAGAAATGAAATTGATTAAGTGATACCCAATCCTAACCCTTTTATATATATATTGTAATTATTTTTTTGTATGGGTGGATATCGACAGGGCAAAATTTTAAGAAAAATATTGGTTGGTCGGATATGTGTAAAGGAAAAGGGTGGACTTTGAATCGGCGTGAACTGCCCCGGAAATCTGGACTAAAAAAAAGAATTAAATTTATCATAAAAAAAATTTATAATCAGATTTATTATATTTAATGTCTAAATAAGAATTTTTTAAAACCCTTTAAATTTAAATCTAAATCTTTAAATTATAATTTTATATACAAAACAAAAAAATTTATATTTCTTTATATAAAAAAAAAGACGTTATATAAAAATTAAAGAGACACCAATATTTGTTGTGAATCAAATATTTTTTTAATTCTTAGATTAAAAATCAAAAAAAAAAAACTCCTTGAAAAAGCAATATTTCTTGTTAATGATGTAGTAAGTAAAAGTTAAAAATTCATCATTTTAGTATTTAATAAAAAAACATAGAATAAGGGGGGCTTGAAATATATACGAGGGTAGGTCAATAAGTCCGTGACTTTTTGAATGAAAGGTTTTTTGATAAAATTGGAGTCCAATCTCTTTCAGCCGAGCCATTTCTTCAGGTTTGAAAACAAGAAATAGTTACTCGGGGCTATATCCGAAGAATAGGGAGGAAGCAATTCGTATCTCAAATTCATGGATTTTCATGGAAATTCACTTTTTTCGATTTTCCTCTCCAAATACGAGGCATATAGCTATTAACGGATGCCAAACAAAAATTAAAAAACAGAGCTGGTTCAAATTTCGACAGGTGTCAGCTGATAGTTGCCTGCTGACAAGAACAATGTTGCAATTTCATTTAAGAGACGGGAAATTCAAAAAGTCTCGGACTTATTGACCTGCTCTCAAAACATTTTCTCAAATTTGATTTAGCCAAATCAAACATATAAAATACTACTTATATTTCATTTTATTATTGACCTAATAATTGGCAGATGTAAATAATTCTTTAGAAAATATAATATATATAATTATAAAAAAGTTAAACGTTTTTATCACAATTTTTCAAAAAATATTCAAGGAGTGGAAGCATAGTTTGATTTTTATTTAGTTGGCCATTAAAAATTTTTTGAGAAATAAATAAATGAATGATCTAGAAAATTAGTATTATATAAAAATTGATCTTTTGTTACTTTTTAATAAATTCTAATATTTTTTCATTTGATTAAAAAAAATAATCAAACTTTCAAGTCAAATAAGTGAAGTTTATATCAAAAATTAAAAATTAATCAATTCACATATAAGATCGTTAGAAATCAAATTTTTAAAATACAAATTTATTTTTGAATAATTATCTAATAAGGGAAAATAATTGTAGACCCTTTCTCCTTATCAGAATCAATAATTTTATGTATAGGACCATCTAAACTTTCCTAAATTTTAGACTTGCAAGTCATTCAATAAATGCACCACATTTCAAACGAATTTGTTTAGAAAACAAATTGAATTGGATTAATTAGCACATATATTATATTTAAATTGAATTTAATTATTTAAATTATAAATTAAAATTAATAAATAATATTTATTAAAGCAGCGAGTGTTGAAATCAATGATCAATAAATAGGTATAAAGAGTTGTGAATGAATATTTAGAATGTGTAAACTTGGTATTGATAAAGAGCCAGTTCGTGTTAGTTTATTGGTGTCAAATTTGATATTTGGTAACATTTATATATATATATATATATATATATATATATAGAATAAAGTGCTACTTCCGGTTAACTGATATTTTAAATGTAAAATATCTGGAAGTAAACTGTAACTTTACTAAATAAGCTGGAGTGTCTCCACTCGACTATCTCGCAATTTGAATTGGATTAAATAACATAATATATTATATTTAAATTAAATTTAATTAATTATAAATTATAAATAATAAATATTAAACCAGCGCATGTTTGGTTTTTTATTGATGGCACCATGGCACGTGTTGGCGCGTGAGATTTGCAGTGTTAAAAAATTAATTCTGGTACTTTCAGCGATTCAATCAAGCTGAAATTCTATATATAGCAGTTTTATACAATTATTAATCATGTGAAAAATTATCAAACATATATCTTTATTTTTACGGTCACTTTAGAGGAAAAGAAATCAAAACGTTGTAGGTAATGACCATCTTCCGGTTGAGCTACATTTCTCAAAAGTTGATAGAAAACTATGAATTTTGAATAATGCTCATGTACCAAATTGCATCATTCTAGCTCAAACCGTTTTTGCGTAATCTTGCCTACATACATACACACACACACACACACAGACATTTTTCTCAACCTTAGTGAAAATGATTCAGGAACCTTCAAAACGTATAAAAACATCAAAATCTCAACATCGAAAATTTTCGTGATCGCAATACTATCTCTGGCGAGATAGTAAAAAGGGGTAAACGCTACTTGTATAGGTAAAATGTCACTTCCGGTAGTCAGATCATGATGAAATTTAGTATCTGAATTTTTGTCATATTTTTAAATCTATATACAAAATAGGAAGCAAATATCTCGAAGCAAACTGGTACTTTATTTGAAAGGTAAACGCAACCAGTGTAGGTAAAGTACCACTTCCGGTTAATCGATTTTGACGAAATTTTGATAGAAATCTACAAACTGTGAATAATATCGGTGTAGCAAATTTCGAAGTCCTAGCTTGATTAGTTTCTGAGTAAATTTGCTCACAGACAAACATTACATACATCCATACATCCATACATACACACACACAGACATAATTCGAAAAATGGTATTTTCCGACTCAGGGAGGTCTAAAACGTCAAGATCTATCGAAATCTCGAAGTCGAAATTTTTGACGATTCCAATACTTCCCTTATACGAAGTATGCGGGAAAGTAAAAAGTAGAAAAAGCTTAGTCGTAAAAATCAAATAATTTAATCCAAAAAAAAAAAAAAAAAAACATAAATAATTAATTAAAATATTGATTTTAATATAAAGAGTGGGTAGAAAATAAATAAATAATATTTTTAATTAAAGAGAATGAATAAAATACTTATTAATGAATTACCTGACAAGGTGGACGGACAGACATCCCAACCGATCACATTCACTTTGCAATGCAAACTAAAAGATTTTATTAAAATAAAATTTAAAATAAATAAATTCTAATCCTATTTTTATTAATATTTTGTTTTTCCATGAAATTTAACTGAGTGGCTTATCGCACGATTAGAAAAAAATCATTACTGTAATTGTGCTGGTGAGGTCCGTTTACTTTTTATCTAAAACAAAATAATATTATCTATATTATAATAATAATTTATTATATTTATTAAAAAAATAAATAAATTATAAAATATATTATATTTATAATAAATATTAATATATTAAATTATTAATATATTTAATAAATAATTTATTAAATAAAATTTTATTTTTGATGAATCTAAATATATATATATATAACATTAAATTGCATATAAATTAAATAACATATATTATATTTAAATTATATTTAATAATTATAAATTATAAATTAAAATTAATAAATAATATTTATTAAACCAGCTCAGGTTTGGCTTTTTGTTGATGGCACCACGTCACGTGTTGGCACGTGATTTGCAGTGTTAAAAAATTAATTCCGGTACTTTCAGCGATTCAATCAAGCTGAAATTCTATATATAGCAGTTTTATACAATGTGAAAATATATCTTTATTTTTAAGGTCACTTTAAAGGAAAAATAATGAAAACGTGGTAGGTAATGACCCTCTTCCAGTTGAGCTACATTTCTCAAAAGTTGATAGAAAACTACAAATTTTGAATAATGCCCGAATACCAAATTTCATGATTCTAGCTGAAACCGTTTATGCGTAATCTTGTATACATACACACATACACACACACACAGACATTTTTCTCAACCTTAGTGATAAGGACTCAAGGACCTTCAAAACATGAAAACATCAAAATCTCGACTTCGAAAATTTTTGTGACGTTATATTATATCACTGGCGTTATATTAAAAAAAAATAAAGCGTTATTACCAATTGAATAAAATTTTCTAAATATTTTAAAGAATTTATATATAAATATATGAAACAATTAAATTGATATATTTTAAAGAATTCATTACACCATTGGAGGGGGTGGGAGGAGGACGGGATGAATCCTTTTCAGGATTAAACGATCAATCGAATTTGAAGTCGGAAGAAAAATCCCTTTTATCCTCCAAAAAGAGTAGATCGAGTGATTATTTTAACAGGTGAGAAGATGCACCTGAGTGTCCTGTGGAGGGAGGGAGAAGCCCCTCCTCTTTTCCATGAAGCGCCTGCGTCTGCGCAACGTCACCATTGGCCCAAAGGTCGGGGATGCGCTTAGATACCACTGTCCCCCCTTCCATCAGACAAACAGTAGGCGCTCTTTCTAGTCAAAATGGCCGACCGACTTAAAAGAAGGCGCCGGCTTACACAACAAACCATAATTCAACATAACAATGAATTTTTCATCTTTACCACCCTAATAATTATACGTTTTTGTTTTGTTTTTTTAATTAAAAGAAGAGTCAGTGAAAATATTGATTCCAATTTAAAAACTTTTTATTTCAATTGCTTCTCTTCTCTTGGAATCATTTTAGTCTCGATTAAGTCAAAAATGACATTTAATGTGATATGATTATTAGAAAATAAAATATCGCCCTTCCATCCAATAAAAAGAAAGAATCGAAATAATTCAAGTTTTATATTTCGAAAAGAAATGATAATCTTTTACAAATCTTATACAAAATTACTAATAAAGTCAAGAAACATGACATAAAACAGATATGAATATAACAGAAATATTTTTAATTTTATTTTATTTATAATATATAAGGAGGCGCTGGCTGTGACGTCATGAAGGGCTGGGTGACGTCATGTAATTTTAAATTAAGAAAAAACTAATGAAGATGATTTTTCCAGAAGATAAAACCAATACAAAGTGCATGATTCGTGGAGATATGTAAAAAATCTTCTCATGTGAAATTTGGTGTGAAAATAATCCTTCCCTTACTATCGTCGATCGGTAATACTATCACTTCCGGTTTCCAAAAGTTGATCAATTCATCATACTGATGCATTAAGTAAATATACCAAATTTTATCAAAATCCGTTGAGCCGTTCAAACTGTATACATCTATACGGACGGACAGACAGACACACAGACGGACGAACGGGCGGTTAGACAAAAATACTTTTTTCTGTTACAAATCTTATACTAAATTATACAAATCTTATACAAAATTACTAATAAAGTAAAGAAACATGACAAAAAACAGATATGAATATAACATAAATATTTTTATTTTTATTTTATTTATAATATATAAGGTGGCGCTGGCTGTGACGTCATGAAGGGCTGGGTGACGTCATATAATTATAAATTAAGAAAAAAACTAATGAAGATGATTTGTCTCGAGGATACAACCAATACAAAGTGCGTGATTCGCGGAGTTATGTAAAAATCTCCACATGTGAAATTTGGTGTGAAAACAATACCTCCCTTACTATCGTCGGTCTTTGATAAAAATCGATCTGTATTGGTTTCAGCTTCGGAAAAAATCATCTTTATTAGTTTTTTCTTAATTTGAAATAGGAAATTTAAACGACGTCAGTTACTACGTCAGACAACGCTTCCTTAAATACAAAATATTATAAATTAAATAAAATTAAAAATATATATGTTATATCCATATCTGTTTTCAGTGCATTAATAGGTTCGTTTAAGGGATGTATCTTTTATGACTACTTTTTTTTATTATATGTTCTTTTAAATAATTTGAACGGCGGCTCAGTGAACCAGGTACTAAAATTCTTATACATTAAAGGTTATAGATTACATTACATCATATTACATCATCATATATCAGTGATTCTCAACCACTGTACCGCGAGATTATGAGGCTCTTAAACATTTCCAACTATTTTTTCTAAACTTTTTTCAATTTGGTTCTAAAAAAAACAAAAACAAAAAGGTAAAACGTTTTTGGGACTAGGCCCTTAAACATTTCCGGCTTTTTTCTAAATTTTTTCAATATGGATCCAAAAAAAAAAAGAATTGAACCGTTTTTGGGACCACTTTTTTCAATATGGTAAACTTTGTACACTTATATTTTTCTTTGTGTGCCGGAAAATTTTTAAACCGTTAAAAGTGTGCCGCGGTAAAAAAATAAGGTTGAGAACCACTGTCATATATAGTTATGTAGATTGATCAAATCGAGGTGGATAACTTTAAATGGGAGAAAGAAGAAAGAAAGTGAAAGTTTGTTTTTTGAAAATTGAATAAAGTCGATAAGTCAGATGGGAAAATTATATAAAATTATATATATTAACTAGCTGCTCCGAGCGCCTTCGGCGCTCTCCACACCTAGACGGGGACTCCGCCCCCTGTACCCCCCGAGTGTCCCTATTCTGAGCTATAACCATCTAACTCCTACCCTGTCCCATCTCTCTCACGTTCCTTCTTACATTGTCCACCCTGTTCACAATTGGTCTTCCAAACGGACGTTTTCCAATCGAACTCCCCACCAATATATTTTTCCTCTCCCATTCTAGCCATGTGCCCTGCCGATCCCAGCCTTCTCTATTTTATGGCCTATATCTAGAGATGCATAGAGGTCATGCAATTCCTTGTTATGCAGTCTCCGCTATTCCCCGGTGTCCTCATCTTTCTTTGGTCCATAAATGCTTCGCAGAATCCTATTCTTAAATACTCTAAATCTACTCTCATCTCCTAATGTCATAGACCATGCCTCCCACCCATATAATACAATTAATAATTTAATAATTTTGATCCCCTTTGATAATAATTTCCCGATTGCAACCTCGATTTAAATTCTTTGTAAATATTATTCTCTCTGATACTAATTATTTTGTCTTATCACTATTAATTTCAAACCCCATCACTTTTCCTGCTTCGATTAATTTTTTTATGCTACTTTAAATGTTATTAATTTATTTAAAAAAAAACAAAGTAAACAAAATAAAAATAAAATATAAAGAAATTAGCATAACACTAAACTACTATAAAAATAATATTAAAAAATATATATTAAAATCTTACGTGAAAATCCAATTATGAGATCAAATTTTCTTAATTAAAATGATTTACTCACATAATCTTAAAAATTAATAGTATTAAATTATAGCCGTAATGTGAATGTTTTCAAAGTATAAAAGACCAATAAGATCAATTGAGATATTGTAAATATCAATATATATATAAAAATATTTTTCTCTACACATTGCTCAGAATTTAAATTTTTTGCGTATATTCGCGTTTCATGTCCTCTAGAATCCAAAAGTGACTTTAGAATTTTTCATTTCTGTTCATAGACTATAAATTTTAATAATATCTAATCTAAGAAATTAATTTTAAAAAATTTGATATAAACATGTTGTCATTTAGTAGCGCAAAGAATACAATAAAAAAGATGTTTTTAATATTTATATTTTTATTTTTATTTTTCTAATATTTACAATATTTCAATTAATCATATAGTTTTTTATATATGTTTATTTATGCACAAAAAATTAATTGACATAACTATTAATTTAATAAAATAAAATTTAATAATAAAATTTAATTTAATAAAATAAAATAATTTAATAAATTATTAAAATAATAAAAATTAATAAATTTGTAAAATATATAATACTTAAAAAAAAAAATGTGCCTTTACGAATTTCGAACTGAGGGTGCAACGTCATAAGATGACGCCTTTGCTGACTTGACTACGCACCATTCTCGTTTGCAAGTCTCGAATTAGGACTTATATATATGTCAAATTTTCGCCACCAGCACCTCTATGATCTAGTATGGTAACTAAACTATTTTTAATTAATTAGCACCCCCTGGACACACCTTAGCAATTAGCGCTTTAATAAAAGAAGTCTGACATGCCCTGAGACCTACTGAATATGCATAAAAAATTTCATAAGAATCGGTCCAGCCGTTTCGGAGGAGTATCATTTCAAAGTTTTGTGACACGAGAATTTTAAATATAAGATATATATATTCAAACTATAACTGCTTAAACCGCCTTTATATGTAATTCTTCAAAAGTTTAAATATTATTTTCATCGTTCCAATCCAATTAATTAATTTTATTTCTTTTCTTTCTGAAATAAAATAATAAAAAATTGATTTATTAAGTTATTTATTGAAGTGATGAATCTTTTCGAAATTCATCAAAATCATATATATTAGAAAACAATGTACCCCCTTGTTAAGTCCAAAGTTGTTGTTATATTTATATTGTAAATTATTAAACTATTTTTCAAAGTATAGATTTATTTTTAGTTTTTTTCTTGTCCGAGGACAATCAGCTCTATTCTATTTTCTCTTGATCACATATTAAATTGACATAAGTACATCAAATTTATAGTTTTATGTTAATTTAAATCTGTCAAATTACAAACATAATAATAAATAACACGTGATCTTATAATACATAACTATTTAGGATCTATTTTAAAAATCTCTCTAGTCCAGAGGTCGACAACCTTTTGAGACGGAAGAGGCAAAAGTTACAATTTACAATATTTCCTTGTTTTTTAAATATTATAGTACAGTGAAAGATCTATGTAAGCAACTCATTTGAAGAACCAATTTAAATAAAAATTTTCTTATTGGGAAAAGTTGCTTATAGGGAAAAAAGGAGTATAAAAATACTTACGGTCTGGAAAATATTTTTCTTATTTCTTTTACTAACTAAACTGTTATAGAATAAAAAAATCTAATTAACAGAAATTAACTTCACTACTGACGCAATACACAAACATATTCCAATAACAGAATTTTTTATAATTTGAGGTTATGTTATTGTGAACATTTGTCAACTGAAATATTTAGCTTTAAAAAAATACATAAGTTGCTTATATAGAACAGTTGAACTAAAAAATTTGCTTTATATCTCTATACATATGTTGCTTATAGAGAGGTTGCTTATATAGAGCGTTCACTGTATTTGAAAAGGATTTGGGTAGATTGATGGTTTAGGTTTTATTTTTGATTTCAAATAATTAAATAAACCGTTCTCCGTGAGTGTTTTTATCAAGTTTGCAGTATTTTTTTTTTCAAATAATATTTTGAGTTTTGAAAATAAAATAATATAATTATTAATATTTACGTATGGAACTAGAGAGCTACATGCGGCTAGTGAGCCGCAGGTTGCGAACCACTGCCTTAGTAGGGTGACAATACGTATACGTACCGTTTTGAACGGGACAAGACTGTACCGTCGTCTTAATACAAATATCAATTTTATTTTTTTGGTGGGGGAATGATAAGCATATTTCGTAATTTTATTCTAAAATATTATTAAAATAAATATTTTTAATTTTATTTGGAAATTAAATTAAAAATCTTAAAATATTTTAAATATAAAAAATTATTATTATAATATCAATTAAAAAAAGTATAAGACAGAAATCAAATTTCAATATGGATGATGTAGTTGGTGACGTCATTTAACTTTACTATTTTAATTTAAAAAAATACTAATAAAGCTGATTTTTTCCTGAGGTTGAAACCAATACAGATCGGTTTTTCTTTATAAATATTATCTATGGTATTAATTTCAAAAAAATCCTTAGAGCGGTTTAATATCTCTAAAATATACAAATATATATATATATATATATATGTAAGTGTGAATGAGGAATAAAAGTCTTACTGAAATTCTGAAAGTAAAATAGATTTTATTTTAATATTATTTTAATGAATTAACCCTCCTTCTTTTTAATGAATCAATGCTAGGTATTCTCCTTCATCCAAATAATTTTTTTTTTTTTTTTTGGGGGGGAAGAGTAAGGGAATGGAATCAAAGGAGTACAAAGGTAAAGGACATGATTTTTCCACATAAAAAGAGTGTGGATAAATCATGAGCTCACATCAGGCAGGGACGCTACGCCCTGAAGTAGATATCCTTTCTACTGGGATTATAGAAAAGAAAGTACCTACTTGTTACCCAGGATGGGGATTAACATTTATTTTAAATTTAATTTCCATTGATTTCTATTTCTAATGAATTTTTCTAATTTCATCTTTTTTCATATATTTATATTATTTTAATTATATAATTATATACTCGCTCTTTTCTTCTTATATTAGGCATTTATTAGACATACTTCACTCGTAAATTACGTCAGAAAATGAGCGTAATCAGCATATATTTGAATTAACCCCCTCTCTTGAGGGGTCTCCTAAAAAAGTCAACATTTATTTTTTATTCATTTTAATGAATCTATGATAGTTATTCTCCTTCATTCAAATAATGTTGATTTAGTTTAATGTTTGAGCGAATGGGTTGAGGATTATGAGCTCATGTAATGGCAATGACGCCACTCCCTGGAGGAGAAATTATAGGGAATATAGAAAAGAACCTACTCGTTATCCAGGATCTTTATATATATTAAAATTAATTTTAAATTTTATGAAAACTATCCAATTTTTTATTGACTCTTCGTCTAATGAATTTTCTCATTTCATCTTATTGACATATTTGATAACTTGCAATATATCTGCGCTTCGCAGGGGCGTAGGACTGCTTTCTTGCCCAATTCACCTGTGAATTGAAAAAATATTAGAAAAATGAGTATTGGAACTACATTAATATTTATTTCAATTTTTATTTTATTTATTTTTTTATATATTATTCAAGATAAGGATGACCAGATTAGTGGTTATCCTTCCTACACAAATACTGTAAATTTATATAAATTGGATTTCTCTTCTCTAACAGCGTCATCTCTCCATATCTTTCTATCTCTGTGGGTCTATGGAACGGGAAAGTTGTTGGCCACAGCAACCACATTTCTCCAAGTGTCCCTATCCTGAGCTATAACCATCTAACTCCTACCCTGTCCCATCTCTCTCACGTCCCTTCCTAGATTGTCCATCCACAGCGTCCTTGGTCTTTCAAGCGGACGTTTTCCAATTGGTCTCTCCACCAATATATTTTTCGCCATTCTTTCCTCTGCCCTGCCCATCGCAGCCTTCTCGATTTTATAATTCTAATGGTCATGCAATTCCTCGTTATGCAGTCTCCGCCATTCCCCGCTGACCTCATCTTTCTTTGGTCCATAAATGCTTCGCAGAATCCTATTCTTAAATACTCTAAATCTACTCTCATCTCCTAATGTCATAGACCATGCCTCACACCCATATAATACAACCGGTAAAATAATTGTTTTGTCATCTCTCCATAGAGATATATTTTATTTATATATTTATTAGCTATATTAAATTTCTTTTCATTTGATTAATATTAAAAGTGAGATAATTATAATTGTTTTTCTATTAATTATTAATCCCTTAATTAACGTGTAATTGAACTATTTTCTCTGTATGTATTTTATTTTCCTAATGTATTTTGCGAATGTAAATATTAATTTTATAATATATTTTCTAGAATAATAAAATCACAATTGAAAGCTTACATATAAATGTAATTACTCCCCCTTTCTTTCACTTCCCTTGTAATCTCCAAGTTTTTTTTATCATTTCACTGTGAGTTGCCAGACAAAATCCTATTTTTCTATGTGTATATATTAAATTTAAATTATACTTAATTAAAAGGAAAATGTAAAAAAATAATTATGTAAAATTGTAGTTGTATAAGTAGTTGATTGCAAAAAATACATTCAAACTTGCAAATATAAATTAATAAACATCCTTTTTAAATTGAAAAAAAATGTGGTTATCGTTCTTGTTCGCCGAAATTGAGGGTAAAGAATTGAACCTCGCCAAATTCATTTAGATTTAAATTAACTAATTAATATAAAATAATTACGAAGTCTGGCTTAAATAGGCATAGATTTTATAGGTCAATTTTTCATAAAACAATGTATAAATTGAATTTAAATTTAGAATAAATTTATTTAAAATTTAACTTTTTAACTTGGTGGTCTATTAAAGTTAGTGTTCCAATACTTTTTTGGAGTTACATAGAAATTCCTATATAATAAAAATATTTGATATTATAAATTTTTAGAAAATTAATTTTATATCTTTGAATATTAATTAATATTTCAAATTTCTATATTAAAAAAATGTTTTCTATATTACCTTGATCTACAATTTGTTCCTCAAATTGAAGAAAATTTTGAAAATCAATTTTCTATATAAATTCAAAAATATGAACTTAAAGTTTGAATATTTAATTATAATATTAAAATATAAGTATTATTTGTGATTATTACCATTTCTTATGCAACACTTGGATTAGATCAAATCTAATATTGCTAAGAACATTCAATATTTCTGTACAGCAATTATTAGTTTAAAGTAAGTCGTACTTAAATTAAAAAAATAAATATTTAAATTTTTACGGTTGTGAGGAGACCAAATAAGTTAAAAAAGTTAGTTTTAGTTTTATAAATCAAATAAATGAAAATCTATTATATACATACTTTTATTTACGAAAATAAACAATTTGGCTAGGTAGAATACTAGACAAATAAAGTATAGGGGGAACAATATATTATATATATATATATATATTGTAATGATTTTTTTATATGGGTGGATATCGACAGGGGAAAATTTTAAGAAAAAGAAGGGTTGGTCACAAATGTGTATTGGAAAAGGGTGAACTTTGAATCGGCGTGAACTGCCCCGGAGATCTGGACTACAAAAAAAGAGAAAAAAATTAAATTTATCATTAAGAATAAAAATTTATAATCAGATTTATTATATTTAATGTTTAAATATAAATTTTTAAAACCTTTAGATTTAAATGTAAATCTTTAAATTATAATTTTATATACAGAAATTTTTTTATATTTTTTTATAAAAAAAAAAAGAAAAAAAGACGTTTTATAAAAATTAAAGAGAAACCAATATTTGTTGTGAAACAAATATTTTTAATTCTTAGATTAAAAAAATTAAAAAAAAACAATCCTTGAAAAACAATAGTTTTTGTTAATAATGTAGCCGGTCCTTTTGTAAGCGATAGCCCGTGGACGACCGAGTGTAATGGTGGTCCTTTTTTCTTCCCCAATAAAGTCCGTCTGCTCTCGACGGCACCCCACGAACAATGTCCTTGTCTGACTTTTCAACAACTAGTCTCTTCAGGGGAAACGTATTACAATCATCTCTTCCAATGAAAATAAATTTATATTTAAAAAAATAAATTTTATTTTTAACGGATTAATGATATTTTTGGAATATCATTACATCCCCTGTTTCCGATTTAAAAAATTTATTTGGGGAGATGAAAGGGCCCAAAAAAATTTTTTATATTGTTGATGAACCGGGTAGTTACCACACATTACTTCACATTCACTAGCACTTTAGTTTGTGGATGTTATATACAAAAAATATTTACATTTATATATTTACAAAACGGTTTAGTTTTTTTTTAAATATTTATACTTACAAACTAATTATAGAAAAATTTCATTTATTTTTATTTTTTTTATTTTTTTTTTAATTATTTAAAATATATATATATATATATCGGGAGATTGAATTGATATAGCCAAGAGAATCAAAAATTTTAAAAGATTATAAAATAGTTAATAAAATTTAAATAAGAGAGTTGAATAATCACAATTAAATTCTGGTATTAATATTAATATTATTTATTTTGATTTAAATTTATTCGTTAGTTATTAAATAATGAAAGGATTCACTACAGTGTAGTGGGTATTTGTTTCTATTCTTATGCCTATTAAGGAAATTGTTTTCTGGGGTCTTTAGGTATTTCAGTCTATGATTTTAAAATTTAGAAGCTACTTAAAATAAGAACCAGGTGCTCCCGATTATGAAAATCAAGGTAAAGGTTGAGAGGAAAAGTTGTACTGATCATTTCTACACTACCTACGTGGCAACCAACTCTTCTTTCATAGGATCAGGCAGAAGTTCTTTTTTATTAAATTTTATAGAAAGAAATGTTGATAAAGTTTAAAAATAAAGAAATAATTTCTATTACTATTTATGAACTATAATTAATTGTTAATATCATTAAGTAGTTGAATGATTACCTGTCCACTGGGATTTATTTATCTTAAGATACTTCAATGAGATTCACTCGGTCAAAGATAAAATTCCAAATAACTTTACTTTGGAAAAATCAATATATTTACATTATTATTAGATAATTAGGTATAAATTTCCATAGAAAAATATGTTTAAATTTTCATTATATTGAATAATGGATATCGCATCCGAATGAAGAGCTCTACTGCACGAGACCTACCCTCCCCTACCATACCAGCAATAAAACAAAAAAGAATAAGAGAAATTACTAGAAATAAATTATAATAAAATATAAAAAAATATTAACAAATTTAGAAATATTTATATATAATGAGAGATAATTATTTTTTAATTTTTTTTTTTAAATAATTATGTCATTGATATAGATTTTATAGAAATTCGTATTTACTCCAAATAACATAATATATTTAAAATATAGTATGAAATGTAATATTTTCAATAAAATTTAAAAATGTCTTGATATTTTCATTAAATTACTTATGTATAGAATATATAATAAATTATTTATTTATATAATATAATATAATTTTTGTGATGCTATAGTATTTGCTATCTTATCCAGATTGTGTTTATTTAATTATATATAGTTGCTTTAAATTGATTATGGTCACTTACCAAATAAAATATTGTTAAAATTCAATATTGATTATTTTCTTAATATATAGGTGAAATCAAATTATACATACAGAATGTTAAAAAATATAACTCATTTATAGAATAAATATACTAGTAAATATAAATATAATGACAATAAATTCGGTAAATGTACATTTATATGTATGTAGGATGGATTTTGATAAAACTTTACCAGTAGATTCCTTTTTTGATTCAAAACAAACTTTCCTTAAAAAGTATGTGGCGGTTGCTTCTAGTTTATGAGATAAAGTTTGCATATAAACTAGTTATGAATGAGCAGCCATTTAATAACGAGTTTTATTGACTAATTCACCAATTATTAACTTATTCAATAATTTTCGGTTTGGATATAGGAAAATTATTTAATTAATTAATTTTTTAATCTTCTTATATCCAAACCGAAGTTATAAAAACCGAAAATCAGTAGAGCCATCTGGTGGTCATATAATAAAACATGGTAGCTAAAGAGAATATCAATGGATGTAAACTTTAAACCTTTTTAAAATAAATGAAGAATTTTAAAATATAATGATTTTTGATTAAAACTTTTTAAGCTATTCAATCTTGTGAATGAATTCTACTGATTTGTCCAGTGATGTATTGGTAAAATAAGTAGGGGGAACGCATAGTGGGAGCAAAAAATAGTCCTATTTTCAGTAAACTATTTTTTTTTCATATAAGTTTTTATTTTTTCTTATTCTTGCTATACAAAATATTAACGAACACAAAAAAAACCAGAAATTCTAAAGGTAGATTTAAGTGGGAGTTGTAGGGACTTGAAAAAGTACTGGAACACGTTCCGGTTCTGAAAAAAGTTAAGGGAACGTCGTTCCCCCTCCCAATAAACCACTGATTATATATATATATATAAATATAATAAATAATATATATTTTGAGAAATTATTTCAGGGTTAGTTATGGGATTTTATATATATATTCGTTTTAACTTACCTCTAATCCAAAAAATTTATTGATTGAATAAATATTTCAATTATAAAATATTATATTTAAAATTTATTATGATAGAATTTAATATATTGTTCTTTATTAAATAACCCTTTATTAAGTTCTATTTCCTAATTTAATTTCAACTTTCTATTATAATAATTTACTGAATATAATATATAATTTCTTTTTTTATAAAATGTTAGATTATTTTTCTTTTTAAATTTTCATTCAAGCATATATTAAAATTATAAATTAATTAATATTGATTATTAATTACCATTAAAAATATAAATATTTTGTTAATATCCTTATATGCTATATATATATATAAATAATTCCATTTTATCAATATAATAACAGGAGAAACAATTTATACACAAATATAATAATACTATGAATTTGAATTTTACATAACAAACATATTTTTAATAAAATAGATTATTCAATAAAAAAAATATCATGCAATATGAATATGGAAAATGAAGGTATAGGAGAGTATAGGTCAGGCTCAGAGTAAACAAAAAAGAAAATGGCCACTACAAAAAATAAAATAATTGGAATTCATTTTTAATTATTTTTATTTAACACTTTATATTTTTCATTAAATAACTTAAATCACTGGACGCTCTTTATTATCAAATAAAATCCGTAACTTAAGAAGATAGATCACAGCCTAAGATAGTTTCTGAAATATTTACATAACTTTTATCATAATCTTTTTCATTTTTTTTCATTTTTTTTTTTTTTTAATTCTTTTTTCTCGTTTATTTACTTTCTTTCCTCAGAACTGAATTGGCTGTTAAATGAGCTTTAGCCCAGATCACCTTTTTGTACACATCAAAAATATATATTACATCAATTCGTTCACTTTTAGATAATAAAGTGAAAATAGTATCTGGGAGGTTTTGAGCAAAATGACGACAAAACTCGTAATTCCATTAATTTTTCATTTTTTTCATTTTTTTTTTATATATATTTATTTATTTTTTTTTTTTATTTTTTTATTTTATTTTTTTTTATAATGAAATGTCATGACTAAAGTGTGAAATTATCATAAATCAAAATAATTTTTTTAAAAAAATTGGAAAACTATATGTTTTTATGCATATATATATACATATACATATAAATATATAGATACATACATACATGCGTACATACGTACATACATACATACATACATACATACATACACATACATACATACATACATATACATACAGATACATACATACATATATATATATAAATATATACATATATATACACAATTATATGTATATATATTTATATATATTTATATATATGTGAATGTATTTAAACATTTTCTAATTATTTATAAATCGTTTCCATCATTTTACTGATTAATATGTACTTATAATATTAGAGGTACCTGGACTAAAATCAAACAACACTGCACGATACGATTTATGTTTATGTACAAAATATACAGCATAGATGAATTTAAAATTAATTATGGTGCATGGATGAAGATCAGTTCAAGTTTATGAGGATGATACAAAAAATTACAATATAATTACATTAGGAGCTGTACTGTATATCAAAAAGTGTTAGTACTTATGACTACACTTTGATCAAAAGTCTAGCGTTGCCTTTGATCTTCAACATTGAAAACAGCCACTTAACAAAGTTCAAGTTTGAAATTCATTACATCTAAAAGGTGTAAAGCTCTTTTCTCTTGTTCAGTATTTTTTCTTTTTTTTTTTTGTCTCTTTAAAAAGTTTTCATTTAATTCATTCAATTCAAATATACATAAATGAAAATATAAAATAAAAAAAAAAAAGAAAAAAAAACCATCGATCAGAAAAACATGATATTAATGTTTTTCATTTGAAGAAATCCATAAAATAAAAAAATATATTTATTAGACAAAATATTTCAATTTCACCAACGATATTAATTGTCATGTGAGTATCTTTCTTAATTTTAAATAAAATTGCACTTTTTAGGATCCGTTGAAAAAAAAAAATAATAGTAACATAATACTTAAATAATACGTGACAAATTGGGTTTAGGAAGAATGAAAAAGAAAAAACTACGTGGGTTCAGATCCTGAAGACTTCTCGATAGGTCATACGGTTGCAATCAATATAAATAAATGCGCTATGTCGACAACTCGGTCCAGAAGATCGGGAGCGATTCGACTTAAATTTTCATTGGTAAATTTACATGACGGGAATATATGTACCACATAAGCAGGCTGAAACAGAATAGATCAATGATCAATTAGAAAAAACATAATTTTTCTTTTTTTAATTTAAAAACGAAAAAAAAAAACAATTTTGTTTAATAAAAAAAAAATAAGTTTTGCATTTTTGTTATCTTTTTAAAATGGGCTCAAAAGATCTAATAGGTCCAAAAAAAAAAGAAAATTAAATCACTGCCATGCTTTATAAAAGGATTCTTTAAATATTAGTGAAAGAATAAATTAAATTGAAAAAATAAATAATAAATAAATAACAAATAAATAAATGATAAGAATATATAATAAAAACTATACTTTATAATTCATTAACTTTTTTTTTTATTTATTTCATATTTTTCAAGAGTAAGTATTTTAAAAAATAATTAATTAAAATTATGATTATCGTTACCTCTTTGTGGGCATATGGATCTGCATCCTGTGCAGAAACATTAATAATGCCTGCTGCTTGCTTCTGTTGCAAATATGTTATAAAACCATCACGCAGGACCATTGATTGTTGAACAACATCCATATGGTCCCGTCCGCATGGTAATGCCAGAAGCATGCAATGTTCTTTTTCAAACTAAAAAAAGAAAAAGAAAATAAGTAATTAATAAAGAAAACAATTATTCAAGTAAACATGGTGTACAATAATTGTTTTAAGTGAATTCAGTTAAAATAGAAAACAATTTTTTTATTATTTATAGATCAGGATGTGGAAAACCTTTTTGTGATTCTGGTCAAAATTGAAAACAACCAAACTTGAGCGGGCTAGAAAATTTTGAGTAAAATTAAGACAAATCTTTTATTATGGATTTCTAATATTTAGAATATTTACATAATTAAATAATGCAGATATATATATATATAAAATGATGAATATAATTTTAATTTGGAAAAAATTCAATTATTTACATCAGGGATGGGCAACCTTTTTGTAATGCGGGCCAAAATTGAAAACAACCAAACTTAAGCGGGCCATTAACATTGGTTTTGTAGGTAAATAAAAATTATGTTTTCAGAAAACGGTGAAGAAAATTTATCATAAAATAACCACAATTGACAAAAAATGATGTTTTTGGTATGTTAATTACTTTAGTAATGAATGTCATTAGAAATAACTCAAGATTTTGATAAATATCATTAAAACATTTGAATATAAATTTTAAATATGTTCGCGGGTTGCGGGTTGCCCAGGGGTAAAACTTCACAATAATTTTAGTTTGTAAATTTTCATTGAAATTAATAAAAAAAAATTTTAATAACTTTTAATATAAAAGAAGTTTGTTAGTTCATTTCTAAAAATTAGTTTAAAAAAAAATGTTCAAGTTGTCCGGATAAAAAGATGAGGAGCGTCGGAGGGCGTCAACCATTGATTTAGATAAAATGAAATTCTTAAGTGTTAGATGGGATAGAATTAATGCGAGGGTAGCTTACTCTCATTTTTCTTGTGACGCCTTCTAATTGAACAGGTTCGAGTCGCATCCGTTGAACAATACGAAGGGGTGGCGTTGAGCCATCAGAGTTCAATGGAAGTGACCCTCTCGCAATATCTGGATTTCCAAATACAAAATGCATTTGTACAGCAGCTTGGTCGTTTTTCAATGCCAGTAGTCCTTGCCACATAACCGGATATCTCTGTAACAGAAAAAAAAACAATCTTCGGTTACAACTCCATTATTTAATTACCCCAAAAGGATTCATCGGATGGCCAAAGGAAATTTTAAAAAAAGCTCAATCAATTTGATTAAATTTTATTTTTTGAATTAATTAGAATGAATAAAAAATGCTGATGTCTCTCTCAATGCATTTATGAAGAAATGATCAAAAACAATGTTTGCCAACCTCTGCTACCAGTTTGAGGATGAATATTTCTTGGTGCACAATGGATGAGCCCCACCACAGCTATTTATCAACGTTTATATTAAATAATTAACATGCAGACTAAGGATTTATAAGAAGTGATATATAATTCAGGAAACATAGGCTGTATAAAAATACGTTAAACACTCAACACTTAAAGGAAAGGTTAACATTTATTTAGCAGGTAAATCTTAAGATATATAACAAAAAAATAAATAAATAAAATATAAATTAATATATATATATATTATATAAATATATATACATATACATACAATATATAAGTATATGTATATATACATAAATATATATATATATATATATATTATATATATATAATGTATAGATAAATCACACTTAAATTTTTCACGACAGTGAATAATAAATACCTCGATTTTCAAGACGGCCCTCGTATGGCTGGAGGTTGGAACCATTGCTGTTTGCCCATCTCGGTACTTATAAATATAGTTAGAATTTTTCTAATTTCGAAAAATATTAGTGTGTGGTGGTTTAGAACCGGGTGTTTTTGAATGATTTAAATAACAAACATTCATCTCTCAATATTTATCAAAATATTTCAAAATAGATAAGATAAATTTATTTGAATCGTACCAAAAACAACCGGTCTTTAGATGGCATAAAAAATAGGTGAGTTTTAATTTACATGGCCAAATAAGTTTTCCTAATAATCTAGCTAAGAATTTTAAAGGATGTTTATATAGTAAGACTGGAATGTAGGAAATTTCGTTTGAAGAGCATTTTTGCTCTTTCAATAAGAAAATTTCAAATTGTTCCACTTTCCCCCTCCACCATATTATATATAGGTATCCTTTCTCCAATTAAAACTTATAAAAACAGTACTGTTCTTTAATTATTTTTCAACATTTTTAATTAGATTAAATAAATATTTAAAAAAAAACACTGCTTTAGATTATATTAACAATTTGAAATATTTTTAATTTTATGTCTATTCCATGAAATTTTATTTTATTTATTTATTTATTTTTTTTAAATTAATTAATTGATTAATTAAATTTTTTTCAATTAAATTAAAATCCACACCCGTTTAATTATTTCTACATTACTGTCCAGAGAAGCACAATTAAAAAGATTACCAATTATTATTTTTTTATTATTATTATTATTATTTAAACAAATTTTGTGTGTTAACAAATTTAAAAACACAAATAATTCTAAATCTTCTATCAAATTAATTTATTTAAACTCCACGAATAAATAGATAAATAAAAAACATAAAAAAACATTAAAAAAAAAAACAAAAAAAATGTTCATTAAAATTTGGAAGTATATGAAAAGTATGAATATGCCTCTAAACAAGAAATGAAATCTTTAGAATTTTATATAAATAAAAATAAAAAAAAATAAAATAAAAAAAAAAAATTAATTGTATACTATACCATCAATTTTATGCCCATGAATTTAGTTTTCATTTCTATGATATATTATATAAATAAGATTGAATCAGCTAATCAAGATAAATGAATGATGATGTGAAAATAATAAATATCTATGATTATATAAAATAAGCAATATCTTTTATATTTTATCAACCCCTTCTACACCGATCCTTTCCTCGAAATAAATATGCTATATGCATAAGCTTATATCGAAATATTTATATTTTATCATATATAAAATTCATAAAGAGATTTAAACTGATATAAATTAAAAAAAAAAAAACAGAAAATAAAATAAAAACAAAAAAAAAAGAACGAAAGTCGTTAGTTAATACTTTTCGATTTGATTATAGTTTGTGTATTGGTAAATCAATGATCATTTCTTTATTAGTGCCCTTAATTGCAAACATTTTGAAACACTATCTTATCTAGAGCCCAATTTCTCCTATTGACAACGAAATCTCCAGATCTCACTATATAAAGATTGAAATTGTTAATAATATATCCTGGTGGCCTATCCTATTCTCTAGTGATAATGCCTAAATTACCTGGAGAAGCACAAATAGAGAGTCGAGTAGGACTGGTAGATGGCACGATTGAGATAGAGTAGGTAACTGCGGCTTATGTCGTTGTTGAGGTCTGATTCTCGCAATAATCGATCGAACATTCGAGGGTGGCGGCTCATTATAGCGTGGAGAATAATGCTGGCCAATGCGAGCGCCATGCATAAACACTTGGGAAACCTGGGGAGAGTCCGTTGCACGGTCGCTCGGCGATTGAAGGCTGTGAGACGTTCTCGGGGCAACGCCTGGATGTCGAAGTTCGAGAGGACTTGGAGCCATACGAACAGCAGTAATAGCAGCTGCCCCTGCCGCTACAGCTGCGTCTATCCTTGCCGATGTTGCTACAACTGCCTCAAGCTCTGTCTCTATCCTCGCCGACGTTGCTACAGATGCCTCTAGCGCTGCTGCTGACTCTGCCGCTTTCGACTCTGCTGCCAAAGCCGCTGCGGCCTCTGCCGCCGCTGCTGCTGCTGACTCCTCTCGAATCTCAGTAGGAACACGATTTAGTCGTTTGGGGTGTTCCACTGGTCGGTGTTCCTGCTTGATATCCAGGACATTGCTCATTAATGGAGACCGAATGCCTGCGAAACATAAGAAACCAATATTTGAGATCCATCAATACAATCTTAATAATCTTGCTTAATAAATTATAATGGAATGGAAGGAAGTTACCTTGAGCAAGATTGTATGGAATTTCTGGTTCAACCTTAACATCGGTGGTTCCAATTAATGGAGAGCGAACATCAGCTGAAATAAACAAATATTGTTCAAATTATAAATTCAATTTAGATTTATTGCAAGTTAAATGGTAGGAATCAGAACTTTCCAATTTAACAATGTGTTTAGCAGTGGTGTATTGGGAGGGGAACGACGTTCCCTTACCTTTTTTTCAGAGCCGGAACGCGTTCCAGTACTTTTTCATGTCCCGACAACTCCCACTTAAATATACTGTTAGAATTTCTTTTTTTGTGTTCGTTAATATTTTGTTTAGTAAGAATAAGAAAAAATAAAAACTTATATGGAAAAAAATAGTTTACTGAAAATAGGACTTTTTTTTGCTCCTACTATGCGTTCCCTTATTCTTATTTTACCAATACATCACTGGTGTTTAGACACCTTAATGAGAAATAATAATGACAGGAAAATGATTAAAATAATGGAATTTCTCATAAAATGAACACTATATTTTTTATTTTATATATATATATATATACTTAAGCTAGTAGTAAATAATAAAATGTCTATATAGTTAAAGGTTTAATAATTCTTTTGAATAAATTCTAAACTAAGTGATAAAAAAAAATATATAAATATATTTACCAGGAGCAATATTGTAAGGAATTTCTGGTTCAGGTTTAATTTCCAGATTGCCCATCAAGGGAGATCTAATACCGCCTGTAATTAAACAAGAAATATTTATAAATATATTCAATAAAAAGGTTTTAATCATATAAATATTAATGGACAATTCAATATTTACCTGTAGTGAGATTATATGGTAAGAGACCTTCTTGGTGAGCCCGTAAATATTGGTACATATATTGTGCGTGTTGTGCGTGAGGATAAGATGGAGTTGGCATATCATGAGCAGGAGGTGCTGCTCTCATATGAGGAGGTGGATAATGATGAACCACTTCACCCTTTATGATGAAAAAAATTTCAATAAATTAATAAATAGATCATTTATTATTAGGATTATATTATTGTTTTTATTAAAATGAACTAAACTTAAATTTTGTAGTACAAAAAGAATTATAATATTAGAAAAAAAAAAAATTTATATATAATTTTTAAAAAAAATTTAAAAAAATATTTATTATATATAAAGATAATATAATTTTTTTTTTTAAATAAATTGAGGTAATCTTCCATTACAATTATTACTCTTTAATTCAACATTTAATTGTCTTTTTCATAAGATAAAATAAAAATAAATTATATTGAATTGTATCAATTCAATTAATGATATATATATATATATATTTAATTCTGTTTGAATATATAAAAAAAAATAAAGCAGAAGAGATTGAATGATAAAAGATGATTTAAAAATAAATAAATAAAAATAATGTGCTGTTATATAAGTGAAGGCGAGATGAATTCAAAGAAGGCAAATATGTATCCAATTTCTAAGGACTGATGTATGATGTGCAATGTTAATGTGAAATAATGATAGGAAAATGGGAGGATTCTTTTTTTTTTTCCTAATTAATTATTTATTATATTGTGTATATTTTCTAACTATAATATAATAATTTCATTTTTAATCATGATTTTCTTTGAAATGAAATATTTATGAAGGTAGGTTAGTAAAATAAATATAATAATAATAATAAATAATTAAAGTAAATTAAAAAATAAAGTAAAATATAAATATATGTTCATCTTAATGTGTGAAAGAAATGACGTTACCTGATGAGCAGGTGGAGGGGTCTGCCTGTGAGCTGGCATTAAATACTGATTGGACAGCAGGTCGGGTCCCAAAGCCCCAGAACCTCCATGCTGTTGGGATGCACACACAACCATACAACCCATAGTTAATAATACATTCAATCCTTAGAATAATTTCGGGCTGATTTCATTAGAGAGAGATAATAATCACACAATAATTATTTTCGTCGCATCACTAGTCATCAAGCAATCAATATCAAACAAGTTTCAAAAGGGCAGGCCTCCCCCAAAAAAAGGAGTTCACAAGCAATGAAAAGTTATTTTTGTCACCAAATGTCCATGTGATAAACAAATTAAATTTTCTTAATAATTCTAAATTTAAATTATTATTTTATTTCATAAAAATGTTTTCTGTCTAGAGATATCAAAATAATTTTTTTTTTTATTTTGCGCCCACTTTTATTGATTCAGTATAATAATAAACCATTGGAGATATTTTTGAAAATATTCCAAAATCTTTTTTTTTTTTTGGCGCCCATTTTTATTGATTCAGAATAATATTAAACCATTGGAGATATTTTTTAAATTATTCCAACTTTTATATATATATATTATTGTGTAATTTTGAAACAAATAAAAACCCTCAAAATTTTAAATATTAGAAAGAAATAAAAATATTAGTGATTTCTTATCATTTAATAAATAAAATTGAAAAATTTCGCTATTGTAAAATTTATTATTAAACGAAATGCAATAAACGATAGTATTAAATCCTCATTAACTTTGAATTAATTTAGAATATTTACCATCATTTTATAATGAGGGTTGCTAACTAAAAATTATAGTGATATAATCATTTTTTATTTTTTTTTTTCGATTTTAATTTAATTTTTATAAATTTTTAATAAAAAATAATAATAGTAATAATAATAAGAAGAAGAATAAGAATAATAGAATGTACTTATAAAAAAATATAAATAAATGGTATTTTTGAATTAATTTAAATTATCGTCAAGAATAAAAAAAAAATTGTTTGTCATGTGAGTAGGATAAGAATGGAGCATAGGTTAGCATTATAGAGCTTGAAAATATATTATAAAATGCCTCTATTTATTATTTTGTCAGTTCTTATTAAAAAATAAATAAATAAATATAATATAATAAAATGGAAAAAAACCTCTGTTAGTTTCTTAAATTAGTTGAAGAATATATATTGAATATTTTTTTGATTAATCGTCATTAATGAAGAACAATGTGAATTAGGCTAGGCAGCAGCTTCCTAACTGAGAGAAATCAATTGGAAAATAATGGAAGATACTCACGATAGTCCCCTCGTACGGGGGTACTGCACTTGCACCATGCAAGACTGGAGGTCGGGTTTGAGGACTCGTGGAGGGCACTGAAATGCATCCTGCTAAGGAAACTTCCACTTTGGGAGGTAGAAGACCTTTTCCAATAGGCATGCTCGGCATCTACAAGAGAACGGACCACGATTAGAACATAAAACAAATCGATAGCGAAGAAGGCAAAGAACATCAAAGAGCGTAGGCTTAAATAATAAAATAAAGAGAAAGAAATCAATTCAAAATTCAAATGAAATTCATTTAAAAAAAAAAAAGAAAATCTTTTCCAAGCGGCCAAAATCAACTTCAATTAAGAAAAATGAAAAGATCAACAAAAAAGCAATTTGGGGGCTTGTCCATCACACTTTTCTAAAAAGGGAAAAAATTGAACAAATACATTGATATAGTCTAAACCGAAGACAATCCATAATTTCAACATAAAATATAAACATAAATTAATGGAAATCATATATTTACAACAAATATCATGGGCATATAGTATAACTAGATATTGAACAACAATCAAAAAAAAAAAAAAATAACTAAATAGATAGAGCAGTGGTTCTCAACCATTTTTTTTTACCGCGGCACATTTTTAACGGTTTAAAAATTTGGCGGCACACAAAGAAAAAGATAAGTGTAAAAGTTTATTGAAAAAATTTAAAATGTTTAAGAGCCTAGTCCCAAAATCGTTTTAACTTTTTTTTTGTAAGAGCCTCATAATCTCGCGGCACAGTGGTTGAGAATCACTGAGATAGATGATAAACATTTAATATTCAATCAAAGCAATGGAAAAATCAAAAGCTGAAGCAATTTAGAATTGATTAAAGAAAGAAAAGAAAGGAACAATAACAAGCATTAAATTAACAAAAATCGTTGATCATTTAAAATTTTAAAACAGAATCCTACATCCTACTAAATAGTCCTGTCTATAGTGCATGATAAAAAAAAAATTGTCATCATAGATCAAAAAAAAAAGAATGTTGTGCTCAAAAAGTACTTTAATTTATGATTTTTTGAATTATTTAAAAGATATAAACATTCACTCTAAAAATTCATACAACATTTATGAATATGAAAAATAAATACACATATCTGAACTGAAAAGGTTTTTTTTATCTGAATATTCAAGGAAATTGATTTATTTAATCGAAAGAGCTTTAAATAAAAAATTTAAAAAAAAAAAAAAAAAATTAAAATTTATTCATTACTCGTTCAATTAAAATTGTTTAGACTTTTCTAAAACACAAAAAAAAAAAAATTAATGAATTATTAATAAACGTGAAAAATAATAATTAATTTAAATAAAGAAAAATATATATGATGTATTATTTATTTTAAATTTTGATTAGGGAATAAAAAGATCAGGACTAATAGTAGAGATGAAATGTTGAGAAGTTGATCATTTTTTTTGGTAATTATGGATTTGTCATCATTCAAGTTGATCCAGGGTTCTCATCATCTTCGTTGGTCCTGGAACTTTTTCATTTTCTAAATATGTATTAGTCATTAAAAATATCAAAGTAAAACATCAAATTTTAAATGCAAAATACTTTTCCAAAACCCAAATACATTTAATATTAAAGTATAAACAATATTTCAAATGACTTTGAAAACAAATTTTAATGAAAGTGTGGTCTTTTAAATTATTTATATATATATATATATATATATATATATATACATTAATGATGAAATAGGTAAATAATTCACTATGCCCCCCCACGACCTTTTAATATTAGTATTTAAGAAAATTTGGTATAACATATATTATTTGATCCAGTATGCATATTTCAAAGTTTCTTTCTCTATTTTAACAAAAGGTATATTACTTATATCGTTTAGACCAGAGGTTCTTAATCTTATGTACTCTGCGGACCCCCACTTGAAAAATTTTTTTTTGACGGACCCCATTCCAACTTTAGATACTTTACGTCATTTTATTAGTTAATTTCTGGCTTACGATCTCATAAGAACAAGGATATATGATGAATATTTCTAACAGTGATTGGTGAATAACGATTTTTTTGCATATTGTAGAACACATTTTATTAGAAATTATAATATTGAAGAAAGAAAATTCTGCTAAATATGAAGATGGAAACGGTAGGAATAGTTTTCTTGCACATTTCGTTGAATTTGGGTATTTGATCTCTGTTTCCTCACAAAGCCATGCCATCGCTTCTTTTATATTAAATAAAGTTTTAACCGACTCATCATTTTCACGTGCACCTGTACGATGGCTTTGCGGACCCCCAGTAAAGGCTTCGCGGACCCCCAGGGGTCCGCGGACCACAGTTTAAGAACCTCTGGTTTAGACTATAACAAGAGATGGAGGGTTGCTAATGAAAATAACATCCTATTATTATAGAGCTAATAAAATAATAAGGATCATCGAGCATGGGAACTGTTCCGAGGATCTGTTTAATTATGTATAGCAAAAAGGTTAAGCAAGGAAAATTCTGATTAAATAAGTTCTACTGTAGAAGACAAGCACTGATTTAGAATATTAGGTTTTTTTCTCATAATAGATTGTTAATAAAATATATCCTTCTAATTACTTTTTTTTAATCAATATGATTATGAAAGAAAATGAAATAATACAATTGGCAGATTTTGGCATTTGGAAAATAACAATTTTAATAATACTTATTATGAAAGTGTTAGTAATTATTTATTATAAAATATTGTCACAATTAAGAAAAAATAAGAATTAGAAATAGTAACAAAAATTAGGCATACCTGATTTTGTTTAGCTCTTCCACCAGAAGTTGCGCTCACGATCGGCTGTTGACTCGCATGATGAGATGGTTTCAATGGTGGGCTTACCAAGGACCCTGGTATTATATTACTCATATGGGCCTTGGGTGGATGTGGCGGGCTCGGTAAGGGAACCTTACTGCCTAATGGGCTAACAGGTCCAAGTGGTCCTATCATTCCATGATGTGGCGTAGTTCGCCCTTGCATGGCTGAAGGAACTGGACTTAAGATGTTCTTTGGCATTAAATGTCCTTTTATTGCGACTGCATTGGCAACAGATACTGGCGAAGATTTCATATTTAGTGGGCCTTGCGGTGAAGAGGCCGGTGGGGGAGGTAGCATTCCCATATGACTGGGATTTGAAGGATGAGGACCCATATGACTGGATGTTGGAGTATGAGGTGGTGGAGGATGAGGGAGCATATGACTGGGAGTTGGTGTATGAGTTGGAGGCGGATGAGGGATCATATGGCTGGGGGTGGGCGTATGAGTTGGAGGTGGATGAGGGATCATATGACTGGGAGTTGGAGTATGAGGTGGTGGAGGGTGAGAGCTCATATGACTGGGAGTTGGGGTATGAGGTGGTGGAGGATGGGACATATGACTGGGAGTTGGAGTATGAGGTGGTGGAGGATGAGACATATGACTGGGAGTTGGAGTATGAGGTGGTGGGGGATGAGACATATGACTGGGAGTTGGAGTATGAGGTGGTGGAGGGTGAGGAACAATTTTTAAGCTTTGTGGAGGTAAAACTTGGGGCGGTAAATTTTGAGGGGGAAGTACTTGATGGGGTAAATTTGGAGAAGGTAAAGGCTGATGCGACATATTTGGTGTTGGCAATACTTGATGGGTTAAATTTGGATGTGATAAAATTTGATGTGTCAAATTTTGAGGTGGCATCACTGGATGGGTCAAAGTTTGAGTTGGTAGTCCTTGAGGATGTAAAAGATGATGACGTGGTTTTGTAAGGATAATTTGTGGTGAGGTAATTTTATGAGCAGGTTTGGGTTCTAGGTTAGCTGAAACGACAACATTGCTACTACCTGGTATTGGGCTATGGGCTGAATGTTTATTTTGGATTGTGGGAGAATGAAGCATGGCATGGCTCATAGGAGGAGGAATAACCAGTGGTATAAGAGGACTCATAGGCATTGGCGATGGACCAGAAGATCCTGATGATGTTTGTTGCCTTGATTGTTGTATTGCTTGTTGCACTTGCATTTTCTGATATAGAATTTTCTTCCGAAGAAGAAATGATGCTTTTACATCCACTGGAATATTTTCCTGTGGTATATGTTTATTTTTATTATTTGTTGATGGAATTACCTTTAAAGGTTGTGTATTTGTCAAATTATTTTTCATATTCATATTTGGTTTTGGAGGTGGTGTTTTAATCACTGGTACATGAGGAGGGATCCATGGTGGAGGAGTTGATTGTTGATCAGGTTCTATAAGATGGGTATTATGTAAATGTCTTGGTGGTGACGGTGGTTGAAACATTCCTCCAGAGTTTGCTGGTGATAAATCAAGAGCACACATTGGTCTAGATTCCGATATCGAGGTTAAGGAATTTGTTAATGTAGGGATTGGATATGGACTATATTTGCTTGGAGAAACAATTGATGAAGATGCAATTACTGGCGTATTAATTGGAGCCAACTGAATAGGTGTAGGAGTTGGTGTAGTAGTTCGAGAAAGAGCTGGTGACGTTATTCCAGTTGAAATTGGAATTGTATGAGTAGGAGTAATACTGAAAGCTGGTGTATTTGAACGCACTGGAGGGGGAGGGGGTGGTGTTGGTGTATTTGAACGCACTGGGGGTGGTGGAGGTGCAGGTGTATTTGTTCTAACAGAAGCAGGAGTACTTAAATGTACAGGACCTGGCGATTTTACTGATGTATTTGATATATTGAATGATGGAGAAGAGTTTGAACTACTCAATTTTCCATTGGAAGGAGTATTCAATAATACAGTAGATGGAGGTGTTGTCAATCTGGGGATCGAAATAGCAGAGGTAGTTATAGTAGTAACATTACAAGTAGTTGAAATTGGAGTGGTTGTAATGGTATGTGGAATTAAACTATTATTTTGAAGACAAGGAGACTGAGATCGAATATGTGGTAACGCTGGAGATAAGCTTAATATTGGATTTGTCGCTGTTTGGATTGTAGTAACTTTTATAGATGTTTCAATATTTGAAGTTGAAGATACTATTGTAGAAACTGATGTATTTGGTTTAGATGTTGTTGGAGTAACTGATGGTGATGAAACTGATGGTGGTGGAACTGATGGTGGTGGAATCGATGGCGGTGGAACCGATGGTGGTGGAACCGATGACGGTAGTGACGCAGGTGGTTGTAAAGGTGGTGCTTTATCTTTAATTATATTAGATGTTTTATTAGGCAATGTTTTCTCCACAGCAATTTCTGATTTCGAAGAATCAATAGTGTTTGATTTTGTATTTTTAATAATTTGATTTTCACTTACAACAACTTTAACATCAGATAAGCTTCGAATACAATTTGAAGATGGAGCAACTGGGATATAAAGACCTTCTTCAGATTCGCGCATTGGAATTAAAAGTCCAGTTACTGGATCAATTAAAGTCATCGGTTCTTCCCCTAGAGGATTTTGAGAACTATTAGGGATATGAGAAACAATTTTCTCTTGGATGTCTGATAAAATTTTAGGAATTTCTTCAGGTACTTTTGAACCATCTTCAACTTTAGATTTAATTTCTTCATCTTGGCTTTCAGAAAGACGTTGAGATTGACCAGAACGTTTATTACTTCTAGGAGATTTTCTAGGTTCATTTATAACTGTATTTATTCTTTGGGGAGCTAGACTTTGTCTTAATGTGCGACGGATGCTAGCAGCTGCAGCAGCTGCAGCTGATCGAGTCATAATTGCAGCACCTCTAACAACATCTTCAATAATATCATCAACAGTACTTCTTGAAATATCTTTTTCCTGTAAACGCCGAGATTTCCTAGTGGTCCCAGCCCCTAAATTAGCGAAGTCATCTTTATTATCTGGATTTGAAGGCAATGTAATATTTGAAGCAATAACTGTTGAAGGAGAAGTATTGGTTGTAGTTATAATATTGCTTGTAGTTACCGTAGTTGTTGTTGTTGTTGTTGTAGAGGACGGAATTGAAATTGATGCTGTAACAGTTGTATTAGATGATGGCGAAGTGGTAGTTACAATACTATTCGTTGTTGGTATAGTTTTCAGAGTGGAAGATTTTTCTATAGAATTGATGGATGTTGAGCCACCAGGACTTTTAATAGTTAATATTAATCTTGGCCTTGATTTTTCGCCATTATTACTTCCTTCGTCTTCTGAATCATCATGGAATTCATAAACATCTGCAGTTTTTCTATCTGATACTTCACCAACTGGAGTACGAGTTGTTCGATTATTTTTACATCGTTTAGTTATAGATGGTTCAGCTTCTGCTTTTGGTGTTGATGCTCGTGTGCGTCGAGAAACAGTATTTGATATTCTGAGAGAAGGCTGTTTTTTCTTAATAAGCATTCCACGTCTACCACGACGTGTTATCATACCGACAAGTGCTGGATCTAATTCAGGATCTAAAATTTCAGGAGATATTGTTTGTTCTTCTGAAGATCCTGAGCTTTTTTCTGTAGTTTCTGATGAATTATTATGCTTAACTTCAGGACTGGTACTAGGAATATCACCATGCAATTCGTTTGAAATTTCAATTGATGTGTTGATTTTTTCTGAAGAAGATTGTTCCGATTCTTCAGATTTAATATTAGATTCAAAATTAGTTTCATCTTTCGATGAATCAAATATTTCTTTTGAAGAATCAAACATATCTTTAGAAGAATCATATATTTCTTTTGATGTATCATATATTTCTTTAGAAGATTCAAATATTTCTTTAGAGGAATCAAATATTTCTTTAGGTGGATCAAATATTTCTTTTTCTTCCTCATTAAGATTCTTATCATTTTCATATTCAGTGTCAGTTTTCTCAATTTTAACAACAGATTTGATAGGGTCAATATTTTCAGATGTATCTTTATAAATTGGTACATTATCCGTCACTATTTTTGAATTTTCGACTAATTTATTATTTTCTTTTTCATAACTATTTTCAGGTGAATCATTAGAAAGAATTTCTTTATCATTTATAACATCTTGAGATGGTGAAATGTTTGGACATTCCTCTAATTTAACGTCATCATTAAGATTTACATTTAATTTCTCATTAGGTGAATTTTCGATTTTTTGTTCTGAAGAATTATCGATTATATGATCTTCAACAGTATCAAATGTATTTTCCTTAACATTCTCTATAGATTTATTAAGATCATCGATTTGATTTGAAGGTTCAAGGCTCATATTACATTCGTTATTATTTTCATTAGTATTTTCTTTTCTCTCATCAGTGTCATTAATTTCTTCTTTTATATTTTCCGTAATGTCTGATTGAATATTCTTATTTTCGATTGGTTTTTCATTTTCTGAATTTACTGGAATAATTTCATTAATCATATTTTTACGTTCTTCGGAAGTTTCTTCAGGTGAGCAAAGAGCATCTACTTTCTTAATTACTGATTCCATATTTACTTCTTTTGGTAACCAATTAGGACTTTCTGTAAGTAATTTGTCTTGTGATGTTTTGAAAAATATATCATCAAATTTGTTTGAATCAATTCTGGAAGGTATATATGAAAAGTCGAAATTTTTGAAATTATTTGAATGTTTCTCTTTTGAGTTGATCATATTTTGTTCAATAGTATCATTTAGATTGAGAGATATTAAATTTTTAGGTTTAATTTCTTCATTAGACCCTAAAGAACATGTCATTGAATCGGAAGCCAATAGTTTATCAACATTAACTTCAGTTTTGATATCCAATTCAGGTTCAGAAAATTCACTTTCTTTTTCTTTATCATTGATAATATCATGTTTTAGAGTATAACCTGGTTCCATTGAATCTGGGCCATCTCTTTTTGAATGTGAACTAGAAAGTGGAGATAATTTTTGAATGTTATCCATAAGATATGGTAACATTTTATCATTTTTAGATGGTGAAGATATTTCAGTAGGTGTCGGTATATCAATACTATTGATTTTTGTATTATGTTCTATTGACTTATCAATTATGTTTGGTTTTTCTAAATCTTTAGAGATGTCAGATTTTTCTACAGTTTCGGAGATAGGTGTTTGTTTTATATCATCGTTTTCATTTTTAGCAACTTCTTTTTCTCTATTAATAATTCGGTACGATGTTCGATCAATTAATTTTGGAGCAACCAATTTTGAATCATTAGATTTCTTAGTTTGAACTTTTTGATCTTTTTGTAAAGAATTGATATTTTCTTTGATAGAACTATTATTATCATTAATAACTAAATTTCTATTTTGAGCTGGTATTAAGCCTAAAGAATATAATTCAGCTGGTCCTTTAGATGCATCTTGTCTATAATAATTGGATATGCTTGATGTTTTAGTCAAGTTAGAAATATCAGTAGTTTCTGGTGTAGGAGAGCTATCTTCAAAATTAGATTTATGAAACTCGTCTTCAGTGTCAGTGTCAATCTGTAAATCAGGTTCAGATTGAGGCGTTTCAGGTTTAATATCAACGTCATTTTCAACAACTTGTTCTTCTTCAACAAATATATCTTCAAAGCCACTACCAAATGATTCACCAAGCAGTGCAGCAACAGCATCTTCGGTTTCTTCTTGAGAAATTATTGCTCTAGGCTTTTCTTCGTCATTTTCTGGTTTTGTTTGTGTTTCTTCTGTTTTAACAGTAGGTTTTGAAACAGTAACTAAATTGGAATCAGATTCACGTTCAAATTCTGAAATACTTTTAACTGCTGAATCATGAATTTCAGCGTCCATTTCGGATCCAAATGCTGGAATAAATTTATCAGGTTTTTTCTTATCTCCGGCTCTGTTATTAACTCCAGGTGGGGTAGGTGAGGAAGTGATAGGAATATTAGTATTTGATTCTGCAACAGTAGGTTCAGTGGGTTCTGGTTTTTCTGAGGGGACTGGAAGAATTTCTTGAGGAGATGGATCATCTTGTATTTTTTTGTCACTTTTTTCTTGATAGTGGTGCAGTTCTTTCTTTTGTTTTTCTTCTTTAGATCTTTTACGTTTTTTCTTCTTTTCTTTCTTTTCATTTTGAACAACTTCAGGGTTGGATTGTAATTGTGGCTCAATTTCTTCGACTTCTTTTTTAATATCTATATCTTTTTCTCGTAAACTTTGGAGAAGTAGAGGTGATAATGGTTCAATTTTGATTTCAGGGAGTGATTGAGGAAGAGTAAGTTCATGTGTATTGATTTCAATTGTTGGAGAGTTTTTATCACGACGTTTTTTATCGCGTTTTTCATCTTCACTAATTTTTTGATTAGTTTCTACTTTAGGACTCATCATGGAGGATTCATGTGCTGTATCTGAATCAGAGGCATAATTCATTGAATCATCAAGCTTTCTGTTTGTAGATTCAAATAATCGACTGCCATTGTTTTCAATTAAAGCGACTTTTCCACTTGATTCTTCATCAGTCAACGGTCCAAAAATATCCTCCATTTTTTCATCCTTTTTAATGTCAATTTTCGATTCTGATTTTATTAACTTCTTTTTATGTATTTTTAAAACTTTATTTTCATCAATAGAATCATTTCTATGAGATGATTTCTTTTTATCTTTTTTATGTTTTCTTCTTGATTCATCGTTCGAAGGTTCTTTTTTGTCAATATCTGCAATCTTGGAAGTTTCTTCTTCAAGTGTGTTTTTAGCATATTTCATCTTTTTCTTGTGTAATTTTTTCTTAATAATTTCTGTTTTTTCATATGGAATATTTTTCTCGGGCGTAGTTACAGGAGTAATATTCATTTCTGTTTCAGGCAAATTCTTTTCTTTTTCAATAAAATCACCAAAAATTTCTGTCTTGTCTATATCATTTTGAACTTTTTCTTTTTTAACATCTTCATTTTCAGAAATTTTATTTTTTGTCTTTTGTATAGGTTTTTTGGTTTTATCGTCGTTTTCTTCTGGAATTGGAGAAAGAGGTTTTTTATTTATTTCATCTGCGGTTTCATTGATTTTCATTGGTTTTTTTAGTTGTATTCTTTTGGATTTATCTTCATTGCATGCTTCTAATTTAAGTGCAAGAGGAATTTGTTCATCATCTGAAGAATCAATATTTTTATTAATTTTTATTTTTCCCTTTTTATTATCTTTGTCTTCATAAGTTTTTAATTCGTTTGATTTCAAAGAATTTTCTTCTGTGTCAATTTGTTTTATTTTGATTTTATTTTCTTTTTTCTCACGTTTATCGAGCGAATTCTTTTTCTCAGACTCCTCATCTGGAATATTTTTATTTTTATTGTTTTTAATTTTCTTAATAGTTTTAAAATCGTCACCATCACTCTCAATAAATTCAGATTTAGTTTTTGGAACGGTAGACATATCATCTTCTGATGTATCAGAAATTAATTTAGATCTAGGAGTACGTTTAATTCCAGATTTAGATTTGTTTGAGGTGTCGTTACTATTGTTTTTCTTATAAGCCTTTGTACATTTTGTTGATTTTTGGGCATCAGCATCTGATTCTCCAGAAGAACTACTGATTACCATCTTACCAGGACGTCGTCCTCCTGTTTTTGGATCTGAATCAGAATCTTCATCCCAGGAGGTAGATCGTTTCTTCTCTTCTCTCCGAGCTCTAGATTGTTTAAGTAAATTAAATTTTTCTCGCATCTTTTCTTGACGTTTTTCCTCTTCTTGTTTTTGCATATTTTTAGTGGATCGAGCTTTAACCTTATCGTACATCGATATATATGCAGGCCCATCATCAATAATATCAAATATGGAATGTTTTTTCGGACATTCAACATCTGTATCTGAATCTGTATTACTGAGATCTTTTTTAGATTTTCTGTGAGATCTAATTTCATCATCTTTTCGCTTTTCACTACTACCACGTTTGTCTCTTTCTTTTTTAATGTTCCTAGTTTTCTCATCACTATATTCAGTATTTCCAAAATCTTCTTTATTTTTCTTTTTCTCTTTTTCCTTTTTAGATTTTTCTTTTTCGTCGTCACTTTCATCTTTTCGTTTACTCTTTTTCTTTTGTTTAGGTTCTTTCTTACGTTCTTCTTTGTTTTTATCTTCATTTATTTTAGTAAGTTTCGGAGTTGTTTTTGGATTGATATTTAGACGAGGACGTTTAGCTTCATCTGCACTATCTTGTGAACTTATTCTTCTTTTATGCCCTATTCCAGCAGGAGAAGTTAATGGATTAATTTTATCTTTTCGTTTTTCTTTTTTACGATCTTCAGAATCTTTATTTTCATCTTTATCCTTATCTACATTTTCATTTGTGTGTATTTCTTTCGGCTTGTCAATTTCCAAGATTTTCTTTTTATCTACAGGATTATCATTAATTTTTTCTTTATCAATCGGATCCTTTCGCTTTTCTTTTTCTTTTTCATTTAGATCTAAATCTTTTTTCTTTTCTTTTTCAATATCTAAATCTTTTTTCTTTTCTTTATCATTATTTTCCAATTCAATTTCTTTTCTTTTCTCCTGTATTTCCTTTTTCTTTTCTTTGACATCAATCCGATTTTCTAATTCTTTTTCATCCCGTTTCTCTTTTTCATTATTATCAGTCTTTTCTGGTTTTTCATTTTTCTCAACTTTATCAATTGTTTTTTCGTTCTTTTCACGTTCACTTTCTCTACGAGAATTAATTGATTTTACCTTGTGGCTTGAAGTAGAATTATTACTAGAAGAACTAGAACTAGAACTACTTCCTTTTGTCTCTTCTTTTTTGTTTACATGAGTGAAGAGATTTCTATTGTTATCTGAAAGCCAATCTTTATAATTTTGAAAAGATTCCTTCTTTGGTGTTGGACAAGTTTTGGATTTTAAACTTAATTTCGGATCTTCCTTCTGAGAAGCCACAGTATTAGTAACAATAGGAATTGATGAGATTGTAGTCGTGACTGTTGATGTTAAAATGGATATATTTTCAGTATCATTTTGATTAATATTGGTAGAATAATTTAATGAATCACTAGTTATTGCCTTGGTATTAATAGATAAATCACCAGATTTATTTCCAGGAACGTCACTTAAGCATATAGGTTTGACTAGTGTATCTGTAATTTTGTTTGTTGTAAAAGTGGTCATAGTAGTTGAGGTTGTGGTAGCTGTAATAGCTGTAGTGATGGTAGTAGTTGTTGTAGTAGCAGTTGTTGTTGTAATTGCAATAGGAGTTATAGAACTAGGTATTGTAGTAATTTCACTTGTAGCAACTTTAGATGTCACACTCGTTTTTTGATTTAATGCTTGTTTACTACTTGATGAAATAGAAGATTTACATGTGGATTGAATATTATTACCAGATTTGTTTGATAACGAGCTTGAGGTTGAAGAACGTGACACTGCTATTGTACATGCTTTAGTACTCATTATTGGAGTTGTAATATTATTAGAAGATGTACTGCTGTCCCCAGCACCTGGAGAGTTAGCTTGTATGCATGATTGAGACACAGTAGTAGTGATTATTGCCGGAAAATCTGTTGTTGTATTACTGGTGGTTATAGTAGTTATGGATTTTGTTGGTTTAGCAACTTCTGAACTCAATATTGTTCCTGTTGCAGTGGTCGGAATTGTAACACTCTTTGTGTTAGATTGTTGAATTCGAGAGCTTGTTGCAATTTGGTGAGTTGTTGATGTTGGATATGAACTATTTGTTGTTGCCACTTTTAAAAGATTTCTATTCGCGACTTCAGTTGTAGATTTTGTTCCCGATGCTGTTGTAAAGATAGTAATTGGAGTGATAACTCGAGTGTTTGGTGTAGGTGATTTGACAGCGGAACTACTAATAGTTACAAGTGGAGCAGAAGCTGTTGTTGTCGCAACTGAAGTAGTAGGTAATACCGGAGGGTGGCTAGGAAAAGGATATTGTAAGCTTTTTGCAGCTGGTATGGTGGTATTGGTCGTGCGGGGAGAACCAGAGCTAGAACACATGGGAACAGATTGAACAACACCGCAAGAAGGTACTAGTGGACTCAAGCCTACAGGTGATTTTAATGGGACGGGAGTAGTTGTCGTTCCAGTGGAAAAGGGAGATTTAGGATAAGGGTGTGATGGTGAGTGTAAAGGGGAAGGTGTACCAACCAACCTAGCAGGCATTGCTGTTGGGAAGCTGGTCGTACACTCAGTCTTTATACGTAAAGTATTATAATTAGGAAAATCTTTTGGCTCATACTTTTCACCAAAGTTTTCCAGTCTTTTTGAGTCCTCATCAAAAACACTAGGTCTAGCAAGTACAGATTTGACAATATCTGAGGGTTGTAATTCTTTTAAATCGGGGAGTTTGTGCCTAAATCGGAAGCCAGAAGAGGCATCTAACCTTGCCAGTGCATCGTTACCTGCAGCGCTCATTGAACGCGAGCCCGACCACTTTTCATATTTTTCATCTAAAGATCGAATACGTTCCTCTAAAGTTGGAGACGGTGGTGAAAGATCCCCCTCTGAAGACGATGATGAAGGAAGAGAAGGTGGTCGATTTGGCGGTGAAGCCGGTGGCGCGGTAGGAGCCCTAGGTGACATGACACTCGTTGGCGAAGGGCATATTACACCTTGCTTACCACTCATACGAGGAGAGAGCATTTGTGCCGCAAACCTTGGCAAGGGCAAAGAGAGAGGTCCATCTGGTAGTCTATCCCGAGGAACCCTTCTTGGTTCACTTGGGGATACAAGGTTCTCGGGGCGTTCATCGCAGAGTGGGGTCCCAGGTCGACTCCCTTCTGTAGAATCGATGCTTCCACATGCATCAGCTGACCCTGAAGTTTTTCGTCGTTTACAGATTGCATGAGGTAAATATGAGCCAATCCTATCTTCATGTTTGCTATCTGCAGATATTCGCCGAGAACAATGTTTATTTGAATCCGATAATCGCCGTAAATCATTATTTTTACGGTGATTATGGGATGAATGAGAAGAATGGCTCGAATGGCCTAAATGTACGATATGAATCCCATGGGAACTAATAGAATGCATGGATTCAATATGATTAAGATCATAACAGGTCTCAGTTCCTCCAGAAGCAACACCAGAATCAGCACATTCGTCATGCTTAAAACGCTTCTTGGTGGGACCTGCTTCTTCACTAGAACTAGCGCAATCTTCAAGTTGTTCAAGTAAATGATTACGCTCTTTTTGTAAATGTCGAATATCTTGAGGAGGAGGCTCTGATACAACAATATTTTGCATTCCATGTCGTTTCTCTCCTTCAGCAGGACTTTTAGAAAGTGAAAGTGTAATAACAGGAGATGGACTTCCACGGTCACGTGAACTATATCCATATTCACGAACATCTTGATCATATGATTCTTCTTGCGAAGCTGTTGAACCTTGACTAAATTCATCATAATTCCTAAAAGAAAAATCATAGATTATAAAAAAATAAATTCTTATATTTTCATTATATTTAGAAATATAATTGTAGCGTTAAATTGAAAAATAATTAAAAAATAGTTAAAATGATATGAATTATCTTATTAATAATAAATAAAATAATAATCTATGGTTTACCTCAATGAATTTAAGATTTAGATTTTTTTAATTTTAATATATATATATATATATATATATATATAAATTTATCTTTAAATGGAAATGGAAATTTTAAAATTTTGAGAAAATTCAACAAAAATGTTCAAGGAAATAAAATTAAATATACCTGTTGTCATGCCGATCCCATGGGCGTTCGGCAGTCAAAGGGAGACCCTGTTTTTCTAAATTATCGTAGAATGCCTCTTGACATTCACGTGAAGCAAAATCGACTTGAATTTTACGGCCACGCATCATTACTCCGCGCATTTCGCGGACAGCTTCTTGTGCCTGTAAGATCTGTAAATCGATTTTTCTTTTTTTATTTAATGAATACTTTTTTCAACAAAGTCTTCACTAGCAATGTAAATATTAATAAATTGTATGTAAATGAATTTTAATAGGAAAAAAAAATAATGTACCTGGTCAAAATATATGAGAGCATGGCCACGTTCCCGATTCACAACAACCTGGGAAATGTTTCCAAATTGATGAAATTGTAGACTGAGATATTTTTCAGTAACGATTTCTGTGAAAATATTGTAAGGTGGTAAAGGATTGTAGATTAATTATTAAAAAAAAAATTCAATTAATAAAGTAATTGTAGTAGAATGAAATATAATATTATATAATCTATAAATATTAGATATTTATGAAATCAATAATATATATAAATATATATATTATCAATAAAAGCTATAAGAATTAGAATTCTTCTTAATATATAGATATTTACAAATCAAAATTTATATTTGAATTTAGGGTAAAGTATACAGTCGTTGGCCCCCTATCACCCGTATCACTAAAACACAAATAATAAGAGATTTTTATTTTAAAAATTGAGTTATTAACTATGATTCGTTTAATCGTTTGTAATAATCGTAATAATCGTACTATAATCGTTTGTAGTATGGTTGTATAATCACTAAAGAATACCTAGGCCAATAACTGTATTTTTTAGGATTTTTTTTTAAAAAAGGTTCTTATTGAAATAGTGATGAGAAAATTATTTTTTTTATTTATCAAAATGCTCATAGTATCTATGTTCTGCAAAATTTGCCACAGATTGTTCCGCACTTTGCCCAGATATGTATTAAAGACTGCTAGGAGTTGCTTAAGGGGGCCAACGACTGTATGCTTTACCCTATATATATTATAAAATTATTTTCTATTATAAATTTTATTGTTAACATTAGCATTTTGTAAAATTAAAAAAAAAATATATACTTATTTACTCAATAAAAATGAATTTATCAGTAATAATGACATGAATAGGATATAGGAGAGAATTTATATTTACCTGTTGAAAAAACTTATTTTTTTTTTTATTTGTATATATAAATTCAAGTTAAAAGCATATTAAAACATTATAAGAAGAAAATACTTTTCTTACCTGCAATGCCATCAACCCAAACACAATTTGTTGGCATGGATTTGCCAAAACCAAGTTTGATTCGATTGTTGCCTAAATGTTCACCATCCATTGTTCTCATGGATTTCACCACTGAACTAATGTCGGCAAATTGACAGAAAGCATAGGAAGAAACTGCTCCTTGTTTTTTGATGTCAATTTCCTGAATGAAAAATAATTTTAGTTTATTATTAGAAAGTGATACCTGGTTAATACAAATTATATATATATATAAATACTAGTATATATAAAATATAAATAATAATAATAACTTACAATGATTTCACCAAATTGTTCAAAATGTTTTCTTAATTCGGTAGTTGTAATGTCTTTTTCTAGATTTCCAATAAATAATGTTCGAGTAGCTTTGGGATGGAATTCATCAAGTTCACCCTCGTATGGCCTGGAGCAAGAAAATAAAGACAAAATTATAAAGTGGATGTGGATAATGAATTAATTAACGAATTAATTCCTTTTCAAAAGTTGGAAAGAAGCGATATGCCAATACCATTAATATATATATATATATCAGCGGTCGGGGAACTATTTTAATCATTACCCCAAAATATTTTTGTGTAAGTTGATATTACCATGGCGAAGAGCAAAAAAAAAATTGCCACTTTTAAGCATCTTTCCTATTATAGCTCCCCATGATAATTTTGAAAAGAAAACAATAATTAATAATTTAATTTAAACATCATTTATTCAATTGGTAAGTATATAATAGTAATACACAACAGTAATAATAGTAATATATATATATAACAAATTGAAACCCATTGGGGTACAACTGTAACAAAGTATAATAATAATACTATAATAAACAAAATAAAATTATCATGGTGGTATAAACAAAAATTAGAATTGAAAAAAATTAGTCTTGATTAGTCTTAACTCGTGAACATTCTAGTGGTGGGGAGTGAGACGGCGTAGCCTGCATGTCACTAAATTGTTTAAGTAGAAAAATATAATTTGCAAAAATACTAACAGGTTTATAAAATAGAAAATTAAAAATATATACTTTTTACTCACAAAAGTTTCATTTTTACCCACAAAAGTTTTATTTTTACCCCATTTGGGGTAATTTACCCCGGTTCCCCGACCGCTGATATATATATGTATATATGTCTGGAATGTTATAGCTACTTTTTTGTTTATCGACAGGGTAGTATTATCACTTCATATCATTAATTTTACTTTTTTTTTATAACGTTTTTCTCAACTTCCTTGGCGTCTGTCTGTCCCGGTCTGTTCGCTCTTTTGAAATCGATTATTCATCTACTTTTTATTGAGATAAACTTTTGAAAATTTTTATTTTATAATGTTCTCAAAAACGACTTTAATGATTTCAGCGTAATTCGGTATTTAAGTTTTTTTGAGCAACTTTTTCGCTAAAAATAGCCTGACCCAAAGAACATCTCTATACATCAATTTGATTTTTGTTTTGTTTAGTAGTTATTTATATTAATTCATGAACCTAATAAAAGTTGACTTTTGGTAAGTTGGAGAGAAAAAAAAAAAAAAAAAAAAAAAAAATTAAAATAAAAAAAGATATGAAACATTCATTGAATATATTAGTATAAAACAAAACTTACCTAAATTCATTATCTTCTACATCATAACCTTGGTACGGTGCTACTTCTATTTTACAACCGAAAAATAGTTTATCATGCGATACTTCGAGTGCTTTCTCCACGTCTTCCGGTTTTTTAAAGTACACGAGAGCGTACCGATCTCCTGCCTGTCCGATCACTTTTACCCAAACAACTTTTCCGTGCTTTTTATATTCGTGAAACAAACCGTCTTTTAAACTCGTGTCTGAAACAAATTAAAATATAAAATATATAAATAAATGATATCAATTAAAATATATAATAATATAAAGGTAAATGTGAAAATTGAAAAAAAAAAAAAAAATTATTTGTGCCAATAAAAAGAATTACAAATAATTGTTTTTGGACAAAGTTCTTTTTTTAGGTATATAAAGGTTAAATAATAAATTTTTAAATTAAAAATAATTTAATATGAGAAGTCAAATTTAAGGATAAATGATCTCTAAATATAAATTGCATTATATATATATATATATGAGAAGTAAGTTTATAGGGAAACCAATTGACAAAGAACAGGAGGGTAGATAAAATAAAGGTAGATGTAAGAGAATTTTATGAGGATAGCATTTGGATGAATGTAGGTCATGATAGGAGAAATGTCACTGTCTTTCAATTTTAAATTTATATCTATTTAATAGGACATAATGTAAATTAGATTATTTTTAAAAAAATATTATAAAATCTCATAAATAAAAGAAGTGTGTGTTTAATTTATATTTATGAATTAATAATATTTATGATTAATAAATTCAGCATTAAATTAATATTTATGATTAATTCATCCCAATAAAGTTTAATTCAATATATATATAAACAATTTAACAACAAATTTCATTATTTATACTAGTGGTTCTCAACCTTTTTGGACCAAACGCCCACTTCGTAAGGCCGGCTTCATAATTCCCCCCCCCCCCCCGATAAAAATTGCAATATAAGGTAGGTACAATTGGTGATACTTAAAGCCATATTGATAAATCGAGTTTCAGAACCTGATCGCAAAATCATCTTACCTTCTTTTTTACTATCTCGCCAGAGATAGTATTGCGATCACGAAAATTTTCGATGTTGAGATTTTGATGTTTTTATACGTTTTGAAGGTTCCTGAATCATTTTCACTAAGGTTGATAAAAATGAATGTGTGTGTGTGTGTGTATGTATGTAGGCAAGATTACGTAAAAACGGTTTGAGCTAGAATGATGCAATTTGGTACATGGGCATTATTCAAAATTCATAGTTTTCTATCAACTTTTGAGAAATGTAGCTCAACCGGAAGAGGGTCATTACCTACAACGTTTTGATTTTTTTTCCTCTAAAGTGACCGTAAAAATAAAAATATATGTTTGATAATTTTTCACATGATTAATAATTGTATAAAACTGCTATATATAGAATTTCAGCTTGATTGAATCAATAAAAAACCAAACATGCGCTGGTTTAATATTTATTATTTATAATTTATAATTAATTAAATTTAATTTAAATATAATATATTATGTTATTTAATCCAATTCAAATTGCGAGATAGTCGAGTGGAGACACTCCAGCTTATTTTTTAAGAGTTGAAAATGATTTCGCCCCACAAAACACAACTTATCGCCCAGGTTGAGAATCACTAATTTATACAATACTAGAATGTTAAATTTGTTTTTCAATATTATAGGGCAGGGGTGGGCACACTTGGTGACATATTGAAAAATCGAAAATATTAGTAATAAGTCGTACGCCTCGTATGCAATAGTTCTGCTGTTGCTATTGTAAAAGAGTAGACAGAGTTGGGATAGATCGGATACATTTTACAACAAACTTTGTAAAACTTGCAGTAATAACTAAATTTTAAATTTCTTTTAAATCAGTGAGTGTGTTTCCAAGGGGGCGCTGAGTACATTTTTTTCTGGACAGGAGGCGCTTGGCCAAATAAGTTTGGGAACCACTGCTTTAAATAATTATATGTAAATAATTATCTAGTCTTTTTCTAGTTTAATATATGTAAATTCTAAATTGTGATGACTTTAAATTTATTAATTGAGCCACAATATAGTCAAAAAGAGCCAAATATGGCTCGCGAGCCACGGTTTAGGGAATTTTAAATGGTTAAAGATACTTTAAAGTTACAAAAACAAAAAAAAAAAAAAAAAAAAAAAAATTCAGGAAAATTAAATTTTAAAGTTTATTTCTTAAAATTGGAATTGTGTTCCGGTAGAGATGAATTTTATATTGGATTGAACTGTGAATGGACGTTCTACTATGTTATCTATCTCCAAGGGGCTGACTCAGTTGGGTTGGGTGGCTCACTCGTCCTTTCATCGATCCCCTCCCCACCCCCCACCCCACCCCCCGAAGCACTCATTCCGCCAATTCTGCCTTCTCAACTTGGATTGATCCAAATTAATTCAATAATCTACGTCTTATTTCGTCAGAATTGTGTTGTTAAATGTATATATATATATTTGTGTAATTTTTTCATTTATATTTTATATATTTATTAATAATTCTTCCATTTATACCCTTGTATGTTATATATGACAATATAAATTTTTAATAAAACACAAAAAGAATATTAAATTGATTAGTATTTTTAATTTTATTTAAAATTGACAATTTTTTTATATTTCTCTAATTAAATCTTTTTTTATGATTAATTTATTTTTTAAAATGGCAAATCAATATGAGATTTATTTTTATTAGAGGGAAAAAAATTTCCATATAATATTTTTACATAAAAAAAATATATAAATCAATTTATTGTTTTTATAAAAAAAAAAATTTAAGCGATTCTAGGGAAGTAATATTTCGTTATTTCTATAAGAAATTGAATTTGTGTTTTAAAAATAAATAGATAAATAAAATAGGGAAATATTAAGCAAATTAAAGCATCGATTTTGAGTTCCTTAAAGGAAAATAAGTTGACCTGTGGCCAGGCACAGAACCGACCGACGGTTTGAAATAAATTAATTTCCAGCTACCTTTAGTATGAAAATAACCCTTCCCTTTCTATCGTCGATTGGTAATACTACCACTTCCGGTTTATACTGATGCATTAAGTAAATATACCAAATTTTATCAAAATCCGTTGAGCCGTTCAAGCTGTACAAATTTATACGAACGGACAGACGGACAGACGGACGGACGGACAGTCATCATGCTAAAAATACTTTTTTCTGTTAAGAAAATGCATGATTCGTGGAGATATGTAAAAATCTCCATATGTGAAATTTGGTGTGAAAACAATACCTCCCTTACTATCGTCGGTCGGTAAAAAAAAAATTAGGAAAAAAGTAGGGAAAATATTATGGTTATATTTGAAATAGAAAAATTAATTTATAAAATATCCTTTCCACTTTCACCCCTCCCCTCCTTTGGAAAAGAACAAACAATACTTTATTTAAAATCAACGGATGAGGTCCATGCTATATTTTTTTGCTTTGATTCAAGTTTTGTTTAAAAAAAATAAAAAAAAAATGTGATGTTTAAGCAAATGCCTATGTCAGGAAATACGATATCAAAAAATTTGGAAAGGGCCGGAAGGATGGGGGAGATTAAAAAATTAATAAACTATATTAATTTCTATAAAATATAGAAGAAAGCTACGATTGTTTTCTATGGAAAATGGAATGATGAGTAAGAGAATATATTCTATGATAAATAAAAGAAATAGAATTCCTATTGTTCATTTAAACGTTGATATGAATTATATTGATAGCGTTATTATGTTTTAATTTTATTTTAAAAAGATGATTGACTTATATTATTATATAATTGAATAATGCAATTATTGAATCGTTCAATAGGCATTTAATAAATTATATTTTTTTTTTATATTTCATATTATGTAAATTTCAATATACAAATGCAATGACTAATTGAGATAAAAATTTTCTTAGCACAGGAATTTACTTAAAAGAGTCGCAATTCATAGGACCATTATTTTCACTATTGTTAAATATATGAAAAGAATGATTAATCATACATTCAAGCTATTTATACAAATTTTAAAATATTTTATATTTTTAGAAAATAGTATATATATACTGAATGACATGTTCATATCAAATTTTTAAAAATTAATTTCTGAGGTTATTGATTAATAAAATTATAATAAAATTTATAGTCGATGAACAGACATGAAAAATTCTAGTCACTTTTGGATTCTAGAGATCGTGAAAAACGCGAAGATATACAAAAAAATTTTAAATTCTCAGCAATGTGGAGATAAAAACCTTTTTATATATATATATATATATAAACAGATATGATATTAAGAGAGTGTTCCGGAAAATAAAATAATTTCTCATAAAAAGCAAAAAAAAAAAAAAAAAAAAAAAAGAACGTTTTTATTTTTGAAAATTATTGGAGATTGATAATATAATATTGATATAAATTATATTTTATATTGAACTAGAATAAAACGTTTAGTAATTAAAATAATTTAATAAATAAATAAATATTAATTAAAAATGATCTACCAGGAATTGAATTAAATTCAACTAATGGAAATTATTTGAATTATTGATAATTTTTTTTTTTTTTTGTTTCAATCACTTCGATAAACGAATTTAAAATAATTTTGAAAAAAAAGAGGATAAGAGTGGGAAGATAAATTTAATAAGAGAGAATGTGTGTGCTATCAATGAAGTTCATAGAAAATATAGGAGAAAAAAAATATGAAATAATTTAATAATTATATGGAAAGATCTTCGAGGTATCCAGGAATATAATAATAGGAAAATTGATTATTTTATTCTCTTGATATATATATATATATATATATATATATATATATATATATATAAATTAATGGTTTCAGTGTTTTATTTATTTATATAAAATCTATTGAATTATTATATTTTTTTTATTATTAGTAATATTAATCATTAATAGATATGAAAAATATATATTAAAATTGAGAGTTTATAAAAATTATAATTAAATAATTTTGGAAATTCATATTAAAAGAGATTATTATTATACATAAATAAAATTAAAGTAAATAATTAAAGAGACAAACATGAAAAAAGTAATCATATTTAACTATAAATAAAAAACAAATATAAAACTAATTTAGAATTTATTAAAAAATTAATTATTTTACAATTTTAATAAAAAAAAAATCTTTTAAAAAGAAAATCAAATCAAATTGAGTGTTTATTATGTAATTTTCTTAAGAAAGAATATTAAAGTGTAGATTTAATTAAATCTCAACTCTTGATTTTTTTTTTTTTTTATTTATTTAATTTTCTTATTTATTTAATAAATAATTATTTTTTTAGTTAGAAAATATATTACCTGAGACATTGAAAGGAAATTTATTATGTGATTGGATACCAAAATCGGGTTAGTTTTAAAATTTAATTAAAAGTGAATTTAGGAAAGAAAATGAAAAATTAATAATAACTTCATTTAAATTGATTCTTTTCAAATAAATCAAATATAAAATATATTACTAGATTTCATAAGTTACTATTTTAATAAAATTAAATATCGTATTAAATTGAAATAAAAATATTTGAATAAAATTTAATATCGAATTATTATTAAAATGTATGAAAATAAAGAAAATATCAATTTTCAATGAAATAATTAATTTCTTACGATTAAAATATTAAATTTAGGATTTTTTTTTTTAAAAAAAATTATTTCTTTTAGAGATTTCTCTCTAATATTATCCCTCTCCCATTAATATCTCGATTTTTAATTGTATATATTACCATTACATGTTTTTGTGATGCCTTAAATAAGGCAGATGTGGAATAAATGTATTTTATGGAAGCTAAATTTGAAAAAAAAAAAATTCTTTTATAATTTTTCTAGTTAACAAATTTTACAAAAAAATTAGTTTTTACCATGTAATTTAATTAAATTGACACTTTGATATTTTTTTTTTTAAAAATGATAAAATGTTGTTGCTTTTGTGTGTTTGTATTTGAAACCAAGATGAAATATGATTTTGTGAAATTTGTATGTTTGTGTCAGGACATGATTTAATTTGAACATTTAAAGGGATGAAATGATTGTTTGTTCTGTTTGAAAGTTGGTTATTGTTTTTTTTTATTTTTTTTTATTTTTTTTTTTTTTTTTTTCAAATAAAAATCCAAAAATATGTATCGTAGGATAGGAATTGAATTGGGAAATTAATAGACGATAGGAAAAAAAAAAGAATAATGGATGGCGATAACGCATCATTGGTTAATAATAGTTGAAAGAGAAATATGATGGAAAAAATAGAAAAAATGGAAAAATGGAAAAAATCGAAAAAATTAAAAAAAATGAAATTGGAAGTAAAATAAAATTAAATGACTTGCCACTTGAACGGATGGGGAGATTGCGGACGCAAATGGCCAGAGGCCTTCGGTCGTCGCTGTGGGCGCCGGGGCTGCTGTTGGCGATGTTGCTGTGTGCAGAGCTGACTGAAGATTGGACGGCTCCACTGACTGATCGAGAGCTTCTTGTCGCACTGAAATCAAACCAAGGTATGAGCCGGCCGAGTGACAGGCCACAGGCAGCGCGCGATTGTCGTAGTCGTGGGGAGTATCGGCACGTCGTGCAAGCAGTCGCATCCGTCCGGCTCCCCCTCCCGGATACATACCACCCCCAACCCCTCACCCCTGACCCCCTTCGCTATTTACTCGTGCGCAGAAAAAACGGCGCATATCCTACCTACCTAGTCTAGGAGAGAATTCTAGTTTAATTTTCGAATTATCAACGAAAAATCAATTAAGGAGAAATTTTAATTTTAGTTTATTATTTTTTTTATTTGTAATTTGTAATTTTTTTTTTTTTTTTTAACTATATTTTAATATATAAAATTATTTTTTAATTATAATTATTATCAAAAACAGTTCAAAATGATTTAATTATTGATTTTCTGTTCTTTTTTTTTTTTTTTTTTTTAGAAATTAAAACAAATAATCATGAAAAGTTAGTAGAAAAATCAAATCAAATAATAGGAATGTTTGGATGGAGTGTGGGTTTTAACATTTTTTTTTTTTATTGAATTGAGTTTAAACCTTAAAAAATAAATAAGATGACGGTCGTAAAGGGTCATGCAATACGTTTTTTGGTCTCCTATGCCGATTTATACCAAGATATATATATATATATATTATAAAAAGACCTGTTGCTTCTTTTTTATTTGAACATTGAAACAAAAATTAGATTAGACAAAGTTTTTAAAATTTATAATCAATGCTGATGAAAAAAAAAAAATAATAAATTCAAAAATGATAATCAAATGACAATGTTTAAAAATTTACGAAAATTTTATTAAAATATACTCATTAAAATATAATTTATAATCTTGTAGATTCAATAAGTATTTTTTTTTTTTTTGCCTTATTATTTGGTGTGTTCTATAATATATAAATAATATAAACCAGATTAATTCAAGTGAATGTTCTTGTAATAATTCAATTTATTATTTTTAGAATTTATTAATTAATTTATTATATATATATATATATATATATATATATTTATATTATGGTGACCATATTTAGAAAACACCAAACGGGGACATTTTTACAACCAAATTGAGAAAAATTTTGAAAAAAATTCGGAAATGTTTAAGAACTTAGTCTAAAATACGTTTTACCTTTTATTTTTAAAAACCAAATTGAAAAAAAAAGTACGAAATGTCCTAAATGTTTAAAAAAACGGGACAATAGGCTGTCCCGAAGCCATTTTTCGGGACGCCGGGACAGAGCACCTAAAAACGGGACATTTGGTGACCCTATAATGAAACAGATGGTGAGTAAGAAATGAAATGAATTAATTCTTGGTTTGAATTCAATGAGTAGATTAATTTTTAATATTTTGTCTAGTAATAATAGGTGTTAAAGGATTATCACCTGACGGAGTACCTGTGCGGCGAGCAGGAATTTTCAGTGGCCGCGGAAGTGCTTTCAGAGCTGCAAGAGCTTGAACCTGAATGTGTTGAACTCGAACTCGAATGCGAGAGAGAACGGGAACGAGATCGAGAGCGGCTTGAGCCTGAAACGGAGGCTGATTCGCTTCCCGATCGACTAAAAGATAGAGAGAAAAAAAAAGAAAGAAAGAAAGAAACGTTCAAGTTAATGATTTCAAAGTAAAATGGAATGAATTTTATATTGATAATTCATGACAATTGAAGGTACCTGGATTTGGGCCTCTTTTTATGGACGGCGGCCGGAGGCTCACGCCGATCCTCTACGTAAGGATCAGGAGTTTGTGAAGAGGCGGGATAACGAACCGATGAAGAACCGTCGTAGCTCCAAGAAGCAGCGAGGGTGCGATGGTGACTCGGTTGACTTCTAAGCACATCAACTCTGTATTAAAGGGATAGTTTACTCCAATTTAGTATCCAGGGAAAACATTACAAATGATAATAAAGGAGTGTGTATCCATTTCAAAGGATTTTATGTTGGCAGTATAATCCAATTAATTTTGTGTTTTGTGGGGATTTATTATATTTTTCAAAATATTAAGAACAATATGGAAGATTTCAATGATTATGAACCACAAATTCTGTAAAAAAAAAAATAAGCGAAATTGTTTATATTGGTTGTTTCAAGTATGGAACTTGAAAAAAAATTCTTTAAAATGAATGCACACTTCTAATAATTACATAAATGTGGATTTATTACTAAATGGTAAACATTTTTAAATTAATAAATAAATAAAGATGAAAAATTGGTAAATAAAAAATAATTAATGAAAATAACAAAAAAAGTTTTCGATGTGTTTGATTTTTCCAATTTATTTGGTGATTTTTTTTTTTTTTTTTTTTATTCATTTTCATGGCGGATGATATGATAAGAGAGGAGCACTTCGAATATAGTACTATGTTTTCAACAAGTGGTTGGTTGGTTAACTTACCCCCGGTCTCGCCAATACCGGGTATTGCAAGCAAATTTGTAAAATAATAACATTTTATTGGCTCTAAATGAAGATATTTTTTAAGATCTTAAATTGTCTTTTACACAATAAATCAGCGGTCGGGGAACCGGGGTAAATTACCCCAAATGGGGTAAAAATGAAAGCTTTTGTGAGTAAAAAGTATATATTTTTACCGACCGACGATAGTAAGGGAGGTATTGTTTTCACACCAAATTTCACATGTGGAGATTTTTACATATCTCCACGAATCATGCATTTTCTAAACAGAAAAAAGTATTTTTAGTATGATGTCTGTCCGTCCGTCTGTCCGTCCGTCCGTATAGATGTGTACAGCCTGAACGGTTCAACCGATTTTGATGAAATTTGGTATATTTACTTAATGCACCAGTGGGATGAATTGATCAACTTTTGGTGCAAATCCGGAAACCGGAAGTGGTAGTATTAGCGATCGACGATAAGAAGGGAAGGGTTATTTTCGCACCAAATTTCACATAAGGAGATTTTTTTACATATCACCACGAATGTATTGGTTTTATCCTCGGGAAAAATCATCTTCATTATGTTTTTCTTAATTTAAAATTATATGACGTCACCCAGCCCTTCATGACGTCACAGCCTCGGGTAACGTCGGCAACGCCGGCTACTTCAGCTATATATTATAAATAAAATAAAATTAAAAATATTTATGTTATATCCATATCTGTTTTTTATTACATTAATAGATATATTAAAATTATTTGAAATTGTTTCTGTAGCTGGAAATTAATTTATTTCAAACCGTCGGTCGGTTCGGACCTGGCCACAGGTCAACTTATTTAATTTGCCATTTTATAAACCTGTTAGTATTTTTACAAATTAAATTTTTAGTTATCGTTTGCTTTTCAAAATTATCATGGGGGACTATAATAGGAAAGATTATAAAAAGAGGCGATTTCGTTTTTTTTATTTTCTTTTCATCATGGGTTTATAATATCAACGTACACAAAAATATTTTGGGGGTAATAATCAAAAAAGTTCCCCGACCGCTGCAATAAATAAAAGATACGAGAATAAATAAAGTGAGGAAGTTTTCGGGTGATGGAGAAGAGATTGTTTCTATAGATACAATCAGTAGTAGGTACCTGTCAAGTAGAGGTGAGTATGGTCCGTTTCGGTAATGGCGGTCTCGAGGTCGCCCACGAAGGGCGTCCGTCACGTGGTAACTGGAGGATGCAGACCTCCTCAGATAGGAGTCTCCGTCCCGGCGTTCGTAAAAGTGACTAGTACGCTCAAAACTTGCGTGATCTTCAGAAGGCCTGTAACAACAAGAGAAATACCAATTAGATAATTTGGTATATACATAATTCAATATTTGAATTCAACTCCAAAGAAAATAATCTAATATAGTGTGAAATTATTATATAAATCTAAGAATAATATAATAATAATTAATTTCATTATATATTGAATAAAAAATGAAAATATAATTAAAAGTAAAAGGGGTTGCAAAGAGTGTTTGAAAGTGGTAAAGGGTGCTAAAGAGGAATACCAATAGATAGAAAGGGGAAGGGTGTATATATATATATATATATATATATATATATATATATATATATATAAAGGTAGAATCAATTTCAATCAAGTAGTTTGAATATAAAAAAAACGCGAAAATTTTTACAATAAATAAATAAATAAATACCAATCATTAGAAGACGAGGAAAATATATATTCAATTAAAATAATAAATGAAATAATCGAAAGACATTATGATAAGATATTAATTGATAAGATGAGATTATCTTTTTATTTTTTAATTGATCCTCGTGGGATGTTCAAATGAATATTTTATTTTTATTTATTTATTTATTTATTTATTTTTTTATTTAATCGAACACCGATAGATAATTAATTGGTAAATGGATAATCACATTTAAGTTTAATAGATTGAATGATGTCATCCAATAAAAAAAAATGAATGAAGTAAAATGCTGTTGTTTTTTAATTAAATAATAATAATAATAATAATAATAATAATAATAATAATAATAAATAATAATTTTCAATTTAATATTTGATATCATAATTAATATAATAATATTGATTTATTTTTATTATTTACTATGATTTTTTTTAAATTATTTGGAAAATTATATATTTTAAAAACATAATATATGAATATCAATAATTTATTAACTGTATATTGTCAGTTATTATATTATTATTATTAATATTATTATTTAAGTAAATAATATAAATAAAAATAATAAAAAAATAAATAAAATCAATAGATATATGGTCATTTATATATTAAAATCAAAATTAGAAATAATATTTATGTTCATAATCAATCATATTAGAAAATGATAAATCTATACACGTTCGAGGAATAAATATATTCGGAAAATAAAAATATATTTCCAATAAATAGTTTGGTCAAAAAAAAAAAAATGAATCAATCCATTTGAATATAATTCGATTGAAATCAATTTAGAAAATAAATTAATTATTTCCTTTTTCTCTTTCCTCCCACACGCCCCGCCTACGTAAATAAAATAAATTAAAATGCTTTGAGTAAATTCCACATATTCATCAAGTAATCGATTAGTATTGATTATATCTAATTATGATGGTTCTATGGACCATTAAATGAAATCGATAAAGGGCACAAAGCCAAAGAGAGTTGTCCAGATGGAAATTCGAAAGGTTTGCTATTTGCAACTAGAAACTTGTTCTATTGACGATGTGTAAATATATATTCACGAATTCAAATACGAAATGGAATTAATAATGACTTTATATAGTAATATGAATTAATGTGATGGGTGTGCACAATCAAAGCACATTGTATTTTAGAATGTGTAAGAGAAAGGTGGAGGAGGGAGGGGTGGGGAAATATAACAAATTATTTATTAGAAATGGTGAAGGGAATTGAAAGATGTGTGGGAGGGGTAATAAGAAATATTTTAAATTAATAATGAACATTTTGGAAGGATGCCTTTTAAGGGAGCTGTGCCGCAACAGGTGAATAAGTTAAGCAAAGGGGTGGAAGCTTTGCCTCGATGGGCTGACTCTCGGTCCCCCCCCCTCCCACTCCCTTTGCACAAACATTCAACTCCAATGAAATAAAATCATTCGTTGGACAGTAAAGTTTATAAAGATTGCACACATTGAATTATTTCAATTTTAGAATTAAGAAAAATAAAAAAATATGTTCTTTGTTTTTTTTAATTTGAGGAAAGAATTTTCAAGTCATTAATCAGTCCATTAATAAACTAACTGATACCTAAACAACCAATAAGATTAATTATGATCGAAAATCACCAGGGTAGTTATTTATCATTACTTTTTATTATATCTCTTATCTTATACTAGCAAAAATTGTATATTTGTATTTTTGAAATATTAAACCGCTCGAAGGATATTTTGAAATTCACACCATAGATAATTTTTATAATGAAAAATCGATCTGAATTGGTTTCCGCCTCGAGAAAAATCATCTTTATTAGTTTTTTCTTAATTTAAAATAGGAAATTTAAATGACGTCAGAAACTACGTCACATGGCGCTTTCTTAAATACATAATATAATAAATAAAAATAAAATAAAATTACGAAATAGATATTATGTTATATCCACAGGCCATACAGGTCTTTGTCTTTCGGTGCATTATTATGTATGTTTAAGGGGTGTATGTTTTATGACTATTTTTTACTGACCGACGATAGGAAGGGAAGGTATTGTTTTTAATTTATGTTATTTTAAATTATTTGAACGGCGGCTGGGTGAACCAGGTAGTATATATATACTACTTGACAAAACTAAAACATCATGTTTTTGGTTTTTTTTTTTTTTTTTCACTTTCCATCACATATAATAATCTGTTCATTTATAATGGATGAATATGATGTAGTATAATCATTGAATTTTTTAAATTTCATTATTTATTAGAAAAATTAAATTAAAATATCAACATTAATAAAAAATAAAATAAATGAAAAAAAAATAATTGAAAAACTAAAAAAATAAAATAACTTATAAGTGATTTAATGGGAAAAAGAATAAAAAAATGTTTCTTAATAATATGTGATAAAATAAATCCATCACTTAAGTTATTTTATTTATTTTATTATTTATTTATTTATTTATATATTTGACAATTTAATATATATATATATAATACGTTTATTAAATTTATATAAATAAAAAATAATTATTAATATTTATTTATAATATAAATCAGAAATTGAAATTTTTAATTAAATTAATTATATTAAAGGTTGAAATTTAATCTTCCATTTAATTGAATTTTAAAAGAAATTAAAAATATTATTATTATTATTATTCTCGGTAAAATAATATCATATATAAATGTTTAAAAATAAAATATATAATTATTATTATTATGATTATGATATTTTCCAATGAAAATTAATTCTGTTATTTTTGAAATTAAATTAATTAAATTTCAATTTGTTATGACTCGAATATATATATATATATAATAATTTGTTTGATCTTAATATTTATGTTATTGAGTGGAGGTGGCCATGTCTTCCAAGTTCAAACCCCCCTCTCTCCAAGCTGATATTCCATTATCAAAGACTGCCTATCTAATCAAGGGAAAACCACTCCCAATTAATAATTTTGTAGACATGACCTTACTGAGGGTGGTTGTATACTTCTGAGTCATTAGTATAATTGAATTATATTTGTTTATAATTATTATTAATAAAAATAATAATAATTAATTATAAAATAATTTTTTCCGCCCGGCTCCATAATTTGTCTATTTATTTTATGTGGCGGCATGAGCCACCGGTGGTACATGCCGGCGGGAACGTGTTAAAATAATATCATCTAAGATTGTAAAATATTTACTTTAATCAAATGTTTTTATATTTTTGTGTATGTATATTTTTATATGTGTATGATCTTTGAAGAGTTTTCTGATGAAGAATTTGTGAACTCGTGTTTCTTGATAATAACTTTGCAAAACCAATCAAAATATGACTCCATTGTAAGTTTAGGTATGGTTCAGAATTTATTATTTATTAATAATTGAGTTGGCTAAGGAGTGACGAGAGTAGCAAAGTGCAATTTGCATAGCAAAATAGGATCGAGTTCAATTGGCTTGTGCATAATATTGTGGGACTGGCTTTCCTCTAGGCTCTCGCTAGAAACATAGAATAATAATACTTTATTGATTATCGGCTGTGAGTTGCTCATGCGCATTTACGGAGGTGGCATGGCAACATGAACCCCGGAAAAATCAATGGACGACACACCATACGCCAAAATAGAAAACGCGACGAGACCTTCTAAATCCGAAATTCCTATGAATGGCCGCCGACACCTTCTTTTGTATCCCCACCACTTTCAGGACAGAGACAACGCTATTTTAGACAGCAGCAATATCCTCCCCCACTTCTGGATAATTTTATTTTTGACAAGAAACAGATGGAAAAAATAAAGTAACCAAAATTAGGCCATTACTTTATAAAACATTTAATTCAATGCAAAAATGATAAATTAATAAAATAAAAAAAGAAAATAGAAGAAATAGATCAATGGGAAAAGATTTGTTTGATCGATTTCAGTATTTATATGCTTTCTTCCTTTTAGAAAGATTCTTTAACAAAAAAAAAAAGAATTATAAAAAAAAATGATTTTAAATGATTATAATTAAAATAATATAAAATTAAAATGTTTTTAATTTAAATTTACATTATATATATATATAATTAGTTGTATTGTTATATATTCATTATAATAAAAAATATTTTTATACATTTTTCGAGTTTATAATTTGAATTCATAATTCTAAATTAATCATTAATTTGGTTGTTATTTTTTTTTTTCATTTATAATTTGATCATGGTTATAATTTTATATATTATATATATATATAAATTAGGTATAGAATAATTTTAAAAAAATATTGTTTCATTAGTAATCTTACTATTGATTGATAAAAAAAAATTATATAAACTAAAGATAAAACTGTTTGTTAAAATAAAATGATAAAATTAAATTTAGATGAAATTATATATGTGTATATATTAGTAAAAGTGTAATAGAATACAAATATCAGAGAAAGAATAAACAAACTAAACAATACATAAAGAAATTCTATCAAATTAAATTTATATTAAATTTTGTGGGAATGCAGAATATATTTTAAAAATAATCAAATTCTTTCTTTTATCAATCTATAGATAGGATTCTTTTTCTGCTTATTTGTTATCATAAAAGTTTCTCTTTTTTTTTTGTTCTTTTTATTTTGATAGAAAAATATTATTTTTCAATAAGAAATTTGTACTAAAAAGCATTTTTGAGATAATAAAGAATAAATAAAAAGGAATGTGAAATGAATCTATTTATATTATTGAATTTATCATGTGCTAAGTTAAAAAAATATACATTTGAATGGTAAGGAAACTGGGAATTAATATGATTATTATTATTATTATTATTATTTATAAATTAGTGTATATAAAGGAATTTTATTCAACTATTATCACCCTTTCAAATAATTCTATTCATATTTATTTTAAAAGAATTGATAAATAAATGAAAGATTAGAAAATATTATTAGTGAAAATAGGGGGGGGGGAAATAAAAAATTATAATATATTATTTAAAATAAAGATATAAGGAATTTTATTCAACTATTATCACCCTTTCAAATAATTCTATTCATATTTATTTTAAAAGAATTGATAAATAAATGAAAGATTAGAAAATATTATTAGTGAAAATAGAGGGGAAATAAAAAATTATAATATATTATTTAAAATAAAGATATAAGGAATTTTATTCAACTATTAACACCCTCTCAAATAATTCTATTCATATTTATTTTAAAAGAATTGATAAATAAATGAAAGATTAGAAAATATTATTAGTGAAAATAGGGGGGGGGAAATAAATAATTATAATATATTATTTAAAATAAAGATATAAGGAATTTTATTCAACTATTATCACCCTCTCAAATAATTCTATTCATATTTATTTTAAAAGAATTGATAAATAAATGAAAGATGAGAAAATATTTTTGGTGAAAATAGGAGGGGGGAATAAATAATTATAAAAGAATTGATAAATAAATGAGAGATTAGAAAATCAAATTAGTGAAAATAAGGAGGAAAAAATAAAAAATAATTATAATATATTATTTTAAAAAAAAGATAGTCAATGGTAATTCATTTGGTTAATGAAAATTTCCCTTAAATATCAAATAAATAAATAAATGACATTGAATTGTCAATGGATAATGGATATTCATGACATGGTGGTTCTAAGATTCTAAAGATAAAAAAAAAAGTAGAGGTTGCAAGAAAGCATTTAGGGCATATGAGAGAGTCAAGTGTCAACAGAAGGGTCTAATATGGGCAAAAACATTGTGGGTGTGCTTTTTGTTCGAAACGAACAAAAAGGCAAATTTCTCTGGTGTCAGGTATAGAATGACCAAGAAAACAGACAGCATGGAGAAGCGCGCAGCAGCAATCTGACCACCAACCAACAATTTCACATTGACAGATATTATGTTATATCGGATTATATTCATAATAAGTATCCATTATGAATACATAAAATGAATCATTTCAATTCAAATTCAAAAATAAACTAAAATTTACATAAAAATGTATAAAAATTAGATATAAATCAGGTTTATTATTATATAAATGACTAACTTTCAAAAAAAAAAAATCTAAATGAAACTTATCTAATAATATTTAATATTAATAATTTATGATAAAAGATGAATATGTATGTAAATATATAGGTAATATAATAAAAATCTTATTTAAAGAAAATATTCACTTTTTTTTTCATTTAAACTGACTCATGTATAAAACAGTGTGGTATAAGTAATATAATAACTAACTCTGCGTTCTTTGTTTATGCAATCCAACTATCAGATTTGTATAGAGATTCAATATAAGGCACTGGAATATTTTTGCTCTTTTCTGCCATCTGTTTTAGTAGAATGTTAGGTTGCATCAACGAAGGACGAAATGCATGCATTCAGAAAATATAAATTTGTATCCACTCAGGGAACTATATTTATATTTATATACTAATACAGTGATTCTTAACCTTTTTTTTTACCGCGGCACAGAAAGAAAATGATATAATACCAATCATACCAATTTTTACTTTTTTTTTTAGAACCATATTGAAAAAAATTGGAGAAAAAATAGTCGGAAATGTTTAAGAGCCTGATCGCAAAAACATTTTACCTTTTTCTTTTATATACATATAAAATAAATAAGTACTTTTTCTTAATTTGAACTTTAAATTTGTAAAATTTGGTGGCACATTTTAAAAATCTCGCGGCACAATGGTTGAGAATCACTGTACTATATATTTGACTACCAGTTGAAAAAACATAGAATTATAATAATAATAATAATTATCATATATCCGGATATTATAATAAATCATCAACTTACTAAAATATGCGATATTTTCGAAATAGAATTTAATTAGAAAAAAAATCATAAAAATTTATAAATTATTTTCTGACCATGATAAAATAATCAAGGTATATACAGCATTAATATTCATTTATTATTAAATCTAACTAACTATTTCAATAGAAAAAAAAAACAATAATCTTTTTCTTGATATTAAATAATAGTAAAAAATGAAAAATGTAAAATAAAAAATAAAAAAATGAATGTTAAAATAAATTTTTTAAAAAAATTTGATTTCATCAGAGATTGTTGAATTTCAATTTCATTTTTATTGAATGTCAAAATGACATTTTTTCAAAATTTGTCCCTTTCAACAAATGGAGACTTATATTTGGTTTGGATAACAAAAGTTAAATGCAAAGAAAAGGATCAGAGAAATTTAATATATTTGATATGTTGTGTTGTATATATATATATATATATATATATATATATATTTCTTCCATTTTATCATTTCAATTCCTTTATAGGAAGGAATGAAAAGAACTGAAGAGGGTCGCTGATGTTCTTCAACAGATTTGGTCTTTTATCATCTTACTAATTGATAGTTGTTTATTTGCTTGGTAGAAGATTCTATTCCAACGTCCCACTTGAATAGAATCGAACAAAGAAAGATATTATCATCTAATAAAAAATAATATAATATAGAAGTATTCATATATGTATATAAAAAAAATATTTTTCTTGCAATTTGAAAATTATGGAAATTTGTAAAAGGATTGATAGATATTTTAAAGAGATAAATTTAATATACCTCCCCAATTTATCAATTAAAAATCAGTTTAATTTACATCCTAAACAGTCGTGTATTGGGAGGGGAACGCGGGGGAACAACGTTCCCTTAACTTTTTTTAGAAACGGAACGCGTTCCAGTACTTTTTCATGTCCCAACAACTCCCACTTAAATCTACTGTTAGAATTTCTTTTTTTGTGTTGTAAATATTTTGCATAATAAGAAAATATAAAAATTTATTTGGAAAAAAATAGTTTGCTGAAAATAGGACTTTTTTTTTGCTCCCACTAGGCGTTCCCTTACTTCTTATTTTACCAATACATCACTGATCCTAAAGTATTATTTTTACTTTTAGATAATTATATATATAATAAATTAAATTTAAATATTAATTAAAATTCGACTTGGTTATGGATCATAAAAACAAAATATATTTATATAAATTTGGATAATGACGTAATTTTTTATTTATATAATAGGAAATGAATGCCAATTTTATTTGCAAATTTTATTTTATGTTTGACGTAGAAAGAAAGGTTTATATAATAAAGGATTGTAAGAAAAAAAAATATTTTTTGATTTAATGTTTTCAAAAGGTAAAATGTAACATTTTATTATTCATAATTAAATTATATATATATATATGCCATATTTAAGTTAAGTTTGAAATATATCAACTCTATATTTCTAATTTTCACCTTTAAAACAAACAAAACAAATAAACTATGCCGGAGAAATTATTTATATGAATGAGACTAACTTTAGAGCATCGTTTAATTATTTAATTAGAAATTTGAAATTTATTTCAAAATGATTGACGAAAATAAACTGTTTAAAATAATTAGGGCATCAGTAATAGAATTAACAATATGGAGATTTTATCGATAGTAAAGTAAAGTAGGAATGGACTTATGAACATATGGTAAATTAAGACTTAACCATTCAGGCTATGGTTTTTGAACTGGTCTAATAATAAATTAAATCAAAATAAAGATAAAAATAAATTTCAATTTTCAACGAGGTTCAAAATGTATAGTAAATGTAATTTCAATTGAACAATCCAGATTTATTTTGATAAAATGTATTTATGGTATTGAAAAGATTTTGGAGTTGAATGTATAAAGGTAGATAAGCTTGTTTAGTAAATTCAGTTCTAAATCAATAAACTGGTTACCATTGATGAATTGGATTTTAAATAATTCCTATCTCGGTCCTGTTAAATTATCAATCGGCCTTAATTAATTAATTAATTAAATAATTAAAATAGAATAAAAAAGAAAAATGAATTTTATTAAATATATATAACAAACACTGTTACTAATGCTATTCATTTAGGAAAATTTTTAACTATTGTGAAAATATAAAAATTTAATTATTTTTTTTATCTATCCAATTTAACATTTAGTACTTTTTATGATTAGTAACAATTTTATTAATGAATAAAACAAAAAAATATAAAAAATATTTTTAGTTGAATGAAAAATATTAAAAATTTAACTTTTTTTTTATTAACTTTGTAAAACTTCAAATAAAATGATTTGAATATATAAAACAGCTTCTACACCAAATAAATGGCAGCAAAGGACCTTTTATTGCAGTGATATATACCATTTTTTAACGATTTGAAAATGATAAGTGTAAAATTTTACCATATTGAAAAAAATGGTCCCAAAAACGGTTTTTGTAACCATATTGAAAAAAATTTAGTCAAAAAAAAGTCGGAAATGTTTAAGAGCCTCTTTACATTTGTAATAATTTGACGGCACACAAAAGTGGCGCGGCACAGTAGTTGAGAATCACTGTTTAAGTGGCTCCAATGCTTCTGCTCTGGTCCAAATGTTAACATATCAGCTAAATAAAATTTTGTTTTTTAAAAGCTCATCATTGCGATTGAATAGAATATCTTTCATTACTTCAAAAAGATTTGAAAAACGCTTTGCATGACTGTTTGCATTTAGATGTTTAAAACTATTTAAACAATGTTAATATAAAATTTTTATATAATATTAAATTTATTATATGTTTATATTGAAATAATTTTAACCATATTGATACACAAAATTTTTTGTTTTGTTATCAAACAATCTGATTAGCATTTAAATACAATATACATTTACTTTTTGAATATCCAATGAGCTACTTTGGGGTGAACAAGGAGATAAAAATCTTGAAGACGCCTGTAAATTATGCAACTGTGCACACATATATTCATATTCAAAAAACATTAATAAAAAAAATAAATAAATAAAATAATTTAAAAGAAATTGTCAAGTACTGTATGCAATTTTAAATGCAGAATAGATTATTGCATATTGAGTCTAAAATTCGTGGAAGGGAAAAAACACTTTAGAAATGAAAATGTTAGATCTAATTGGATTTACATTTATTGGAGAATAATCGATAAATTGCTTACATTAGAAGATGAACTCGTGCCAATAAAAATTTATATATTCACAGGTAATTTATTTCACTTCCTTCCTCAAGAAGTCCAATAGAGGCTGGGAGGGGGGAAGATAAAGAGAGAGGGAAAAAGAGAAAAGTGTACAAGTCTGCAGCAAATCATTGAAGTAAAAAAATAAAACAGGATGAATAAAAAATAAAGTACAAAGTCAGTGATGGTGGTGGTGGTAGTTTGGAGGGGGAGGGGGTATGAAAATCAATGACAATCGTCCATGAGATAAAAATGGAACGACGCCATCGCAGTTCATCGACAATTGTCTTGGAGAAGATTAGATCGAGGAAACCCTATCGTGGTCCGATTAATTGTTTCTAATGATTTAATTTCAAATTTGTTGTTTTAGATATATAATAGGATTCTAAATTTAAAATCAATAACCGTCCTTAAACTATAAATTTATTTTCTTTCTTTTTGATAAATGATTTTAAAATTAAGATTTAAATTGGGTTGAAATTTGAAAAAAGCCCAAATTTTTTCCCCAAAGAGCAAATCAGATTTCACAACCATACGCTGTATCAGATATTCTTCAAGTTTTTGAAGTTGGTATCATAGAACAGTGATTCTCAACCACTATGCCGCGAGATTATGAGGCTCTTAAACATTTCCGACTTTCTAAATTTTTTCAATATGGTTCTAAAAAAAAAGGTAAACCGTTTTTGGGACCACTTTTTTTTCAATATGGTAAACTTTTACACTTATCTTTTTCTTTGTGTGCCGCCAAATTTTTAAACCGTTAAAAGTGTGCCGCGGTAAAAAAATAAGGGGTTGAGAATCACTGCCATAGAAACTTCCAACGAAAATTTCAGGTACCACTAAAATAATTACTAAAAGTAACTGCACAGAGGGGACAGGTTATAAAATACCAACAATAATACATGTACCACAGTTTGAGAACCTCTGCTCTACACACTCGATGACTAACTATACTGCTATATAAATATATCGGTTAAGTGTTTCAATCATTCAGTAAAGAGAATCTGTCAAACTTTAAAATAAATCAAATAAAGTTGTTAATGTTAAACAAATAACTTTCAATTTTTATCAATCATCAAAATTTTTACTACTAATCTTATTATTTGTTTTTATATGGAATAACTAAGATTTAAATTCACTTTTTATTTATTTATCCAACATAAATAGAATTTTAGTCTTAATGAGAATATATACAAGTACATATGCTGTTTGTTTGGTTTTCAAGGATTTATTTATTTATTTATTTTATTTATTTGGCATTCCTGTTATTTTAAAGATATCAATTAGTCACGTTTAGTATTCCATCATAAATAAATAATTCTTAAATCAAAATGTATTTCTATTATGAATGAACTATCTTATCAGTATTATCAATAATTCATTGTAAAATCTAACATTCTTTCTGTATAAGCCATCGGCCGGGGATCTTTTTTTTATCATTACTCCAAAATATTTTTGTGTAAGTTGATATTACCCCATGGTGAAGAGCAAAAAAAACAAAAAACAAAAAAAACGAAATCTCCTCTTTTTAGCATCTTTCCTATTATAGCTCCCCATGATAATTTTGAAAAGAAAACAATAACTAAAAATTTAATTTGCAAAAATACTAACAGATTTATAAAATAGCAAATTAAAAATAAATATATACTTTTTACTCACACAAGTTTCATTTTTACCCCATTTGGGGTAATTTACCCAGGTTCCCCGACCGCTCGTGTAAGCAATATATAATATATGGAAGGATTGTAGTTATTTCTTTTTTATAATAGTTTTTTATTAAATAAAAATAAAAATACAAATAAATATGATCACACCTCATATAATTTATTAATATAGTATTCATTTTTTTTATGTAAGTTTTAAGATACTGTGTATACAACAAAATTATATATATATCATTTGGCAATGCTTTGAGACTAATAAAGAGAATTGCGATGCTATATTTCTTGAAATTTTTATATTTTATCCTTTGCGTGAAAACACTTTTTTATTTAATAAATGTTGCCTCAGTGTGTGTTAAGAAACACGGAATTAAAATGACACTAAATAAAAAAAAATATGACAAGTGTTTAATATCTTTAATTATATACAAAAAAAAGTCTCATTTTGAAAGCAATTTATATTAAAACTTATATATAATAAAATAAATACCTTTGAATGCAATTAAGATTTATAAGAGAAAAATAAACATTTATCCCTGAACATTAATAGTTCCTTTCAAAAAAAAAAAAAAAAAAAAAATAGAAAGAACTTGTTAATAAAATTATCTATTTGATTATATAATGAATCGCTTAAAAACAAATATCGGTAGATATATATAAAAGAGACGGAATTTAAATGGAGGGGATAGAAATTGAGTAATGGGACATCAAACATCTAAGGATCTTATCATTGAAACACTTAGATAGAGGGAAGTGTCGGGGGAGGTTGTCATGTATAATTTCAGTTGAGTTTGATAAAAAAAAAAGAAAAAAGAAAAAAAAAAGATGAGGTTTATCTGAACAGGTAGATAAGAGAAATTTTTATTTTATAAAAATTATTTTTAAGATTATTATTTTTTTTTTTGTTTCAGTTAATATAAAACTTTCATTAAAAAATTGTTCATTTGATAATATAAAGTTAAAAGTACATATAGGCAACACAACCAACCAACCATTTTCTAACTAATCCTTTTGTTTTGATCATTTAGTCTGCTCTTTAGACAGGTTATTAGTATAAGTGCATCTTTTGATAAATAAATAAATAATATATAAATGAAGGTGAAGCGTTACAAAGGAATTTAATATTTTAAATGGCATATATATATATATATATATATATAAACATATATATTTGAAGTTAATATTAACATTTTTAATATTAGTAAAATTATTCAGTAGTATTTTATTTTTAACCGGCTCCATAATTTATCTATTTATTTTATGTGAGCCACCGGTGGTACATGCCAGCGGGAACGTGTTAAAGAAAAGTAAATAGTTGTTATCATTTATTATATGAGATAAGTCAATGATTCGAGAAAATTTTGAAAAAATGATTATATTTTTTATAGTTTAAGTAATATTTTTGAATTTTTTTTCTATCAGTTGATGTTTTTTTTTTCTTTTTGAGGGTGAAAAAACAACACAACAGTGAAGTAAAACAGTCCAGGGGTGATGGTTAAGTCTGGTAAAAGAAAGAATCCATAGGAAAAACGAATTATTTTTCCCAGGCAATCCCTCCATTTATTATTATCCGACTTAATAATTTTTATATAATCTTTGATGGCGAGTTATGAGTGGGTGCCAGAGCATTCCAATCTCCATGACGACGGTTGTCATGGAAATGCGCCATCTTGGTTTATCCGCCTCCACCATCCACCATTAAGTTATGACGTACAAATATAAAAGAAAGACCCACCCAGTTGATAAAATACGAAACCATCGGATAGGATTCCAAAATGGGGGTCGAGAGGTTTGGGTGGTTTGTGTGTGTGTGTGAATAGATGGAAGGGTGGGGGGTGGGCTGATGGGGTGCTGCTGAACTGGGTCGCCTTCTCATTGAAGCAATTCTCAAGTGAAAGTCGAACAAAACAGCCATCCAGTTGACTTATTTGGACGCAGCATGACACGAGCCAAGGGGCGACGCCAGGGCGGCCACCTCCTTAAGGGTGGGGCTCCATGAGTCACGTCGCTTCCAATCAACACCAAACTTCATTTGCAAAGTGTCAACGGGATGTCCAACTGCCAGAGTCCGTTTCTAAACAAGATTGCCATGGTATAGATCCACCCACACAGGGGGGTGGGGGTTGAAACAAACGCTATTAACACCCTAAATAACGTTTGCATTCAGAGAACGGCCGTTCAAGAAACGATAAACAATCGCCATAAGCAATCCAGATCCAATAAGAAAAGGAAGGGACGGGAAAAAGGATAAAGAAGAGAAAAAACAGACATCAGAAAATTGAATTCATGTCCATAAAATAAATAAACGACACCAAATATATATATATATATATACTTATTACATTAAAATATATATTTATTTTTTTATGTATAATAACATCTCAACATAGGAATCTTTCGAAATTATAAATAGAAATTATTTGAATTATAGTTTATGGTAATTATAGTGAATAAATACAATTAATATTTAGTACAAACATATTTCATTAACATTCATTATTTACTTTTTTTTGCTTTTATTTTGAAATTTAAAACTTTTTTTTTTTGATCATTTATATTAAATTTATTTTCAATTCTTAAGAGTAAAAGAATTTTTTTTTTAATTATGTAAAATTAGTTGTTTTTTTTGTTTTTGTTTCTTTTACCATTTTTGTTTTAAAAAGCTCAATTTCTACTAAATATTTGTTTCTTTTTAAATTTAACACGTTCCCGCCGGCTCCATGATTTGTCTATTTATGAGCCACTGGTGGTACATGCCGGCGGGAACCTGTTAATGTTGCATTTAGTTATTTAGATAAAAATAAAAATAATTAGTAAAACGAAAGATATTATTGAATAAGTCAGAGGTTCCCAATCTTTTCTGGTTTGTGGCACCATAAATAATCGGATTTTTTCCGAGGCTCCCTTAGTACATCCGATTTTTATATAAATTATATACTTTCTTGAAAAATTATCCCTTTTTTTTAAAAAAAAAAAACATTTACTATCGAAAAATCAAAAAGCTTACAAGATTGTTGGCGCAAAATTTCAAGTATTAGAAAATTTAATTGAATATTTCGCGGAGCCACTTTGGGAATCACTAGAATAAGTTGATTGAATTCAAAAGAAGTTTTTAAATTTTAAAATCCCGGAAGACAATGATTTGGAGCTAAAAGAAAACATACTAGAAATAAATTTTTTAATTTTAAAGAATGCTTGAATATTGGATATGTAAAGAAAAAAAAATACATTAACCTTTTAAATTATTTATGAATAGAATAATCAAAATAAACCTACAAATTAATAATAATAATAAAAAAAAAGAGTTAAATTCTTAATTCAAGCCAAGATCATCTGTTTAGTAGTCGGTAGTAAATTTAATGAATTCAAAAAGAAAAAAGAAAAAAAAACATTGGAGGGTTGCCAGTTCGAGGGTAAGAGAAGTGAAATGAAAGGGAAATCGTGTTTGTTCGATATATGGATGGTACGATTGTTAATCAACATCTAGTAACGTGGTTCACATTTATCCAATTGGATTTAATTGGAGGTAAACGAAGGTGGTGTGGCTTAATCCAAATTTTAATCAATTCTAACTGCGTAGAACGTTGCATTCTTAAACCTCAGTCAAGTTTTTCAATTATTTAATTAGGTAATTGAAGAAATATCGATTAAATCAAAAAGAAAATAGAAAAAAAGTATAATAGAATGAAGAGTCATAGAAAATGTATTTTAAACATTATAATAATTAATTAAGAGAGAATCGAGGTGGTTCGGGATAAGAATGACTAAAGCGGTGAATCTCAACCTTTTTTTTACCGCGGCTCACTTTTAACGGTTTAAAAATTTGGCGGCACTCGAAGAAAAAGATAAGTGTAAAATTTATTTACTTATTTACCATATTGAAAAAAATTGAAAAAAAAGTCGAAAATGTTTAAGAGCCGTATCGCAAAAACATTTTACTTTTTTTTTTTAGAACCATATTGGAAGAATTAAAAAAAAAGTCGGAAATATTTTAGAGCCTCTTTACATTTGTAAAATTTGGAGGCACATTTTGGTAATCTCGCGGCACACAAAAGTGCCGCGGCACATTGGTTGAGAATCACTGAACTAAAGGAATGTTGGATGGCTGTTGAGGATAAGAACTTACGAGTTCAGTAGCACCACAAAATTCTATATAACGAAAAAATTTACATTAATTATTTTAAATCTATTTATAAAATAAATATGTAATATCGATTCTAATAATTATATTCAGAGGAAGATTAAAATAGACAAGAATGGTTGGTTGGTTATTTTGAGTGTGTGGGGTGGGTGGTTGTCAGAACCAATCGTGTATGCTATAATTATTGTTAGTATTATAAAAATCTATTCAATAATCCATTTTAATTCTAAACGTCAAATATTTAATGAAAAAAAAAAAAAAAATTATTCGTTAGGAAATGATAGAGAAATATGTGATGGTAAGGCGGGCAGTTTGCAATTTTCGATATTGTATCAGGAGAGTATAAATGAAATGAAAAAATAAATTGAGTGACGGTCGTTGGACGTCGTCTGACCTTAATATCTAATTCCCCATACTCTAAGTATAATCAAAAAAAAAAAAAAAAAAAAATGAAAAAACCTATCAAAAATTAAAAATAAAAGAGAACAAGATTTTCATAAAGGAAGAAATTTAAATAATAATAATAATAATAATAATAAATAAATAAAATTAAAAATAAGAGAAAATATATATTCTTAATATGTATATATATATATATATATATATAAATTTCATCGAGCAATGATGAAAATATGAGTTGGAGAAATAACAAGGGAATTTAACGTACAAGATAATAAGGATAATAATGACATCAGGGATTAACTGGGGAGGAAGAAAAGAGATACCCAGGAAACTAACCTAAATAAAAAAGACATAGATAAGAAAATAAGATAATTTGAAGAGAGAGAAAATAAAAAGGTAGCTACATACAAAGGATAACAAATATTAATAATAAGTCAACACACACATAAAAAAAAAAGTTGATCGAATTTGAAAAATGATTCATGTCCTTGTCGACTTGATCTCGAGATAATTATAATAATAATAATAATAAAAAATAATAATAATTTAAATCCCACTACTTTTTATTAATATCATCCAATATCAGGGAAAATAATCTAAATTATACAAAATTATATTAATTTCAATTGTAAAATTAATAATTATAAATTAAAAGATATAATTTTAATTAAAATTTAGAAAAAAAATAATATCTATTTTTTTTTTAATGAATTATTTGAAAATTATTTTATTTTTATTTTTATTTTTTTTTAATTTATAAAAATTATTTTTTATTTCAAAAATAATATACTTAATTTAAAATAAACGAAGGAGAAAATTAAAATCAAAGTAGAAGGATATTTTTGAAATCAAATTGGGGCTTATTTCTATCTGTTAAATGTCATTTTTGGGAAAAATCATACACGCAGAAATATTTTTGGAATCAAAATCTAATAAATAAATATAAAATCAATTAAAAATCGATTTAAATGTGTCTGTTAAAAATTATAATATATACAATATATATTATAAATAGATAACAGTATCCCCATCTAAAAGAAACTGTAATATTGAAATAAACCTAAATTTATAAATAATTATTCTATAACAGGGGTGTCTAAACTGCGGCCCCAAACGCAAATTATGAAAATATTAAAAAATTTTCCAATATGGTTCTAAAAAAAAAATAGTTTACAAAATGTATTAAATGTAAATAATGTTTAATTGTAAAATCTGTAAAAAATGATTATAATTATTTAATCATGAACCAATAAATGCAATATTATTATTATTATTATTATTATTAATTAGCATTTCAGATTATTACATAAATTTCTATTTATGGCCTGGCAAAGTTAAAATTACATATTTAGTCCTTCTATGAATTCTAAAGGTTGCCCACAAATAGTATAGAAAATTGAATTGATTTGTTGAATATAAGTCCAACTTCAATTAGAAGTTCGATTTTGAATGATTTCTCAAATTGGAAGATGAGTTTTTTTTTCTTCAAAATTCTATATATATATATAATTTATAAAAAAAATTCAATATTTTAAAACTAATCTAATCAAATTAGATATAATGAAATTATTGTACTTATTGTAAAGTATAATAAAAAAACAAAACATGGCTAAGAAGTAATCCGCCATTATGTTATTAAGTAATTAAAAAAATTGCTCGATATTGTACTTTAAAAATGATTAGTAATATACTTATTATTTTTTTTTTTTTTTTTGAATTTGAATTTGAAAATTTGAATTAATCTTTTCATATTTAATTATTAAAAATATTTATAATTGATTGATTTAACATTGAAGTATCCTCAGAGATTATTTGTTTTGCTGATTTACAATTCAATTACCTGAATTTTATTTCTATTCTTATATTGTGAGACAAAAACAAACCAAGTGCAGCCCACGATATCTATTCTTGTATCATCCCACTTTTACAAATTATATTTATTTTATAATAGTAAAAATCAATTTATAAAAAAAAGAGGCGAATGCAATCTCAAAATTTTAATATAATATAATTTATATTTAATATAATATATAAAAATAATAAACAATATAGTATTTGTTTCTTTTTCATGCAAACATTGAAATATTATTATTATTATTATTATTATTATATGTTTTCTTAAACCGCATCTAATTACGATGATTCGTCATCAAAATCTATAACCAATATTCGATCAATAAATTAATTGCTATATTAATGAAACGTGTAGTTATGTATAATGACATTTGCAATGATATTTTGAGAATTATAGAAATATTTTTATCATTTTTATGAATGGAAATCAAGAAAAAAGAAGACAAAAGAAAAAACAGGTGGATTTGAATGGCATTGCTTGTCTCTATCTGTCTAACTCAAAAGAAAAGCCTAAAAAAAAACATGATGTAAAGCGTGAATCCATGATTTTATGATAGAAATGTTTTACGATGTGGGAGTAATAGCTGTCAATTTTCATTCGAAATGAGTTGAACTTCCTCGCGGATGAAACATAAAATCTTTTATTTTCTTTGGTCAACCGATATATATATATATATTATCAAAATCGATTTAAGAATAGCATTAAAATAATTTTAAAAACAGAAAGAAAAAAATATATATTAAATTAACGATGAAATTTTAATGGTATAGTGATTCTCGAGTGCCGCGAGATTATGAGGCTCTTAAACATTTCCGACTTTTTTTTTAATTTGGTTCTATAATAAAAGGGAACCGTTTTTTGGGACCACTTTTTTCAATATGGTAAACTTTTACACTTATATCTTTTTCTTTGTGTGCCGCCAAATTTTTAAAGCGTTAAAAGTGTGCCGTGGTAGGGAAAAAAAAAGGTTGAGAATCATTGGTATAGAAAATTTATTTTTGTCACTTACTACCATTGCAAGAAATCTAAATAAATGCTTTTTTTTTGTCAATATTTGAATTATTTTAATACCATTAGCAAATAAGATGTTTGTTTTTTGTTTTTTGTTTTTAAATTTATGTTTAAAGATCAATCAATGTCGTTCATCTTGCGTTTATTTATTAGTGTAATTATGGAAGTTATAGTTATAGTTAAAATCAGCTATTCATATGCAATTAGTGATAAAATATTAATAAAAGATCTCAGGTATATTTTTACTTTTATATTTATTGATATTCAATCTATTCTTATTTATATTTATTTAAGTTATTCATTGATTAAATATATCTATATCTATATATAGATATACCCACTTCTATTAATACCATCAAAAATAAAATTAATCTATTTGCAATTTGTCAATTCAACGTATATTCTATAAATAATAAGAATAATAAAGTTGATATATATTTTCGTGTTTAACAATTTTATTGAATATTGATTGATATTTTCTCTTAAACCGCAAATTAAGTTCATGTCCAGTTTTTTAAAAAAAATAAATGAAATGTTTTTTTTTATTTTTTTCAATCAAAACTAAAATTAATCTAGTTGCAATTAATCATATTGTCAATTCCATAAATAATAATAATAAAATTGAAATATATTTACTTTTTTTTAACAATTTTATATTGAATATTGTTTCATATTTTCTCTTAAGCCACAAATTAAAGTTCATGTCCAGTTATTTGAAAAAATAAATGAAATGTTTTATGAGTGTTTTTTTTTTTTTATTTATTTATTTTTTTGTTTTTTGTATTTGATTACACAGCAAATAAAATATTCCATTTCACTTTTTCTGATTCTGACATTAATCAATTAGTTCAGGACCAATATGCAAATATATACTTTCTTAACTGTTTTTTTTTTCTTTTCTCAAGAACGTGACAATATTTAATTTATTTGGATCGAGTGTGAGCCCAGGAATAAATATACAAGATTATTTATATTGCTAATAATAGCAGTTAACTGGTATTTATTTTCAATGTCTAATAATTGATCTTAAAAAAACTCAAGTTTTCCTAAGTAGTTTATTTTAACATCTAGTTTAGTGATTCTGAACCTGGGCGATATCGCCCCCTGGGGGGGGAACGACATCTTCCAGGGTTTTGCGGGCCGATAAGTTACTTTTGGGGGTAAGATGAATTTGCGAAGAGGCTTTTTCTGTTTTTTTCAATATGGTTCTAAAAAAAAAACAAAAAAAAAATCAAATAAAGTAAGATGATTTTGAATTTTTATCTGTTAGGGGGACGAATTATGAAGCCGAACTTACAAAGTGGGCGTTTGGTCCAAAAAGGTTGAAAACCACTACTCTAATTAATAATTATTGATTGATGAAATGAATGAATCCTTCATTGAACTTGAACGAATAATGAATTTTGATGATTAAAAAAGAAAAAGAAAAACAAAGAAATTATATATTATAATGATTGTATCCTGTATAATGTTATTAAAAATCAATTTATTAAGGTATTTATAAAGAAAATAAGATTAAAATATCACCTATTTCATATTTATCAAGTAGGCAAGATAATATAATGTCTTTTTTTTCCAGTTTCGATAAGCAATATTTTATTTATATCTAAATCTATTTCTATGTGGGTAATTTAGAAATCAATTATTTTTGATGAGAAAGAAATATCGAAGATTGGATTGGTGCGGAAATGTTTGCAATTGTAGTATGATAATAAATATGGATGGCAATGGAGAAAAAGTGCTACACCCAATTTGATAAATGCTGTCAATGGAAAACTCAACGAGAAGCGACGATTTGACGTAGCTCAGTTTTAATGATAAGGGCCAAGTAGAAAGCGCATGCGCACCGAGGCTCGCCATCCTGGTGATCGATAATCCAAGGCTCGTATTTTACCAGGGAAATAGAACACATGCAATTGGAATCCCTGGGTCTGATCAATCTGGCTGCAGCTTGGCACCTTGCATGCAACATGGGACTCCTTTCTCCCACCTCTGAAGGTACACCGATGGAATAAAAAATTGCTTATTTTAATGGGAAGCATTCTTTATTCCAAAGGCTCATCCTCGAAGGAGATAAAAACTACACATCTATATAATATATATATAAAAATAAGAATTAAAAAAAAAAAAAAGAAAGAGTTAAAACGATCTTAGGAGGGAATAGATGACCAGTTATAAAAGGAAGTAAACATAAAAAATTCTAGTAAATAGCTGAATAGCTTTTATTTTATTATAGTACTGAAAATGATGATAATAAAACCAGGTTCAAAAGGTGACAGAAACAACCTTTAATGTCGTTTTATTATAAGAGAAAAATCATTCTGGTTGAATCAATGAAAGGGTTTATTAAGTAAATCCATGATTCAACATTGAATCGGATGATCATTTATCTATTTCTTCTCAAATCGGTTTACATTAAATTTTTATTCATTATTCATCGAGATTTAAAAGCAAAATAAAAATGAAAATTGAAAAAATGGAGATATATGTAGACGTATTTTTACGTTTATTCGAGAAATGAAATACTTTTAAAGATAAAAGAGGCGGTTTTAGTAAGAAGTAAAGTTTATAAAATAATAGTAATAAAAAAAAAGAGGGTGAGAAATGGAGAAGAAAGAGTAAGAGAGAAAGAGCTATTTTAACATTTTAATCTAATTTTAAATGAACATCTGGGTGTGGGAGAAAGGATAAGAAGCCCTCCAGAAGGACTTTATTGATTCTCATTTATTCCAACATCTTAAAAATGGCAAATACGTCACGAGGCTGGGGTCACATGATTTAACATGTGACGAGTTAAAAACGTTTGGTAGTTGGTTTGAGGTAGAAAGCCATACAACTCAAAAAATATAATTAGATTTATAAAAATAATAAAAATATAAAAAAAAATTAATTAATTATATATATAAACAAAAGGATTTTTAATTTATAAATATATATATATATATATATATATTATATAATAATGATACATGAAAGGTTTTACTTGTAACGTCCATTTAAAATACAATTCTATATTTTTTTAAATTACTTTCGTGATTTTTTATATAAAAAAAAATAAAAAAAAAACAATCTATTATTCAGATAAATATATACATAAAACAAAAAATCAAAGATAATCTTTATCATTGAATAAATCAAAAGTATTCAACATGGAACAAGTGAGTTAAAAAACAAATGGGATTGTATAAATTTGGTGTTTGTGTAAAGAAGTTATTTAAAAAAAATTCTATTATTTCAAATGTTTTTATTTATATTGATTTATTATTTAAAAAATAAAAAAATTAAAAATTAAAAAATAAAAATAAAAAAAGTGAGCAATTGAAATATAATGTTGGATTATAAAAGGGGGTTGTTTATTGAAAAGAGGGTTAGTGATTGGAAAATTGATATAATTTATATAATATATTTATTGTGATTGTAAAAATATACGATTATAACTTGAAATATACTTTAATAAGTTTACTATTATTATAGGAGGAGGGTCGACAACTCCACCCAAGTAAGGGATAATCATCGGAGGGGCCAACGAAATAAAGATAGGGGTAGAAAAAGATTAGGGGACATTTCATGAAACAGACTATAATACAATAAATAACTACAACAACAATTATTTCATTATAAGAAAATCTAAAATACAATTATACTTGATGTTTTTGATACAATTTGTTTCTTTAATAAGGTTAATTTTTAAAAAAAAAGTCTGATTTTTGTACATCCTACGAAAGGACAGTGCCTGACAAGTCGGTTGATGGGAAGTAGAGGTGTTGTATGATCAGTATCAAGGGTCCTCTAAACCCTTATTTTGATATTCTTTATCAGATACTGCCACTTTTTATTTTAATCAGTTTCTCAATTTTGATGGGTGGCTCTCGTTCCCATAGACCCCAAAGAGAGAAAATCCCTTGCCATGTCTGGGAGTTGAAACCGGGACCACAAGATTGAAAGTCCATCCGATTGTCCCCCAGACTACGTATCGTCTTTATTGAGTTTAATCAGAAAAAAAATATTTTAAAAAATAGCCATGAATGAATTATTCATGACTGACAAGTCTTAAATTTAAAATAAATAATTGTAAAAATATTAAAAATCTATTATCAAATAAAGATAAAAAATTAAAATAAAAAAAATAAGATAAATATATATATCATAAATGAATTTTAAATAAATATTTTTTCATTTGAAGCAAATGTTATTTAGAACTAATATATAAAACAAATACTAATTATTAAACAATTTCAAAATTAAATGTTACAAATGGAAATTATTCAGTTGTACCGTAAAATCATTAAGATTATAATAAATAGAAAAATAAATCGTTGTCAAAAGTGATACTTGGTTAAAATTGAAAGAATTTTTTTTATTTTTCCTTGTCTTGGCTAGAGGTTGTACTTTAGCCCTTTTTATTTGAACAACAGCAAACCGTTTTGATATGAAAAGTGAATGACATCGCTCTGATTTGAGTTTATTATCAGTTAATTTGTGTTGCTATCTTACCAATCTCACCATTTTCCAAGCCTTTAACCTTTATGAGATAATCACGTGACCATTAACCAAGTAAAATTGAAAAAAATGGTATAACTATCCAAATATAAAAGTAAAATATTATTTTATATATTCAATATTGACTTTATTAAAAAAAAAAAAATTAATAAGACTTTCTTCAAATGACTACATGTTAATGGTAGAAAAAATTATTTGAAAATAATATATATTTTCGAAATTGAACAAGTGAAGTACAATAAGTATTTATAAATAAAATGCAGCTTATATCCTGAAATTGCGATTATTTTCGAGCAGGAGATTTGTATAATTTACTAGTATTTCTTATTAAATAGTAAGAAAAATTTTTGGTTGTAAAAACTTGACTTTTTGAGTCTCTCTTGAATAATACTATGAATTCGAATTTATTTAATGATGGAGATGAAGAAGTTATGTGAAAAATTATCTTTGGTCAAAAAGTAGGAAGAGTATCTATCTATCTATCTATATATATATATATATATATAAGTTGTTGCTTGTTTGTATTCCTTTGGTTCGTTTAAAGAATTTTTATAAGAGTCATTGATGATTAATGTTTTCCTGTTTTTGCTGTTATATTGAATAGGCCATCAAAAACTCATTAAAATCACAAGAGATAGAGAGCTTGTTAAATAAAATCTATTAAAAAGAAGAAAAAAAATCACCTAAACAGCCAGACAGAAGGCTTTAGATCATGACTAGGCAACGAACATCCCACAACGACTTAAACCAACCAGCAAAACTAATCGAAAGAATGAAGAGCATAAATAAACGTTCCAAATCCAATTTATTATCATCACTAAGTAAAGACAAATTAAGAAAAGTTGGAATTTCAATTTTTCAAATTCATATAATTAATCATATATTTTTATAGATCAACTAAATCTAATGTGTCGAAAATGATAATGAAAATATTATTTCCATTATAATAGTAGAATGTATTTTATTTTTATAAATTAATGGATTTGGTGAGATGGAATTCTCATTAGCCTCGTTTACACGATTAATTCTTTTACAGAATACCATCTTACAAAAATTGCCTATCCGGAGAAAACGGATAAGATCAGTTTGTGACAAAGGTATTTAGTCTAATCGATGTATGATAAGTTTTGATAAAACTTTACCAGTAGATTCCTTTTTTGATTCAAAAAAAAAATACTTTCCTTAAGAAGTATGGGGCGGTTGCTTCTAGTTTACGAGATAAAAATTATTAAAGTTTGCATATATCTAAACTAGTTACGAATGAGAAGCAATTTAATAATGTTTTATTGACTAATTCACTAATTTTCGGTTTTTATAATTTCAGTTTGGATATAAGAAAATTATTTAATTAATTAAACTTATAAAAACCTGAAAATTAGTGGAGCCCTCTCGTGTCAAATAATAAAACATGGAAGCTAAATAGAATATCATTGATATATGCAAAGTTATTAATTTTTATCTCGTAAACTAGAAGCGACCGCCACATACTTCTTAAGGAAAGTTTCTTTTGAATCAAAAAAGGAATCTACTGGTAAAGTTTTATCAAAATCCATCATACATCGGATAGACCAGGGGTGTTTAAACTGCGGCCTAAACGCAAATTCAATATGGTTCTAAAAATAAAGGTAAAATGATTTTGGGATTAGACTTTTCCGACTTTTTTAAATTCTTCAATATGGTAAAAAAAGGTCAAATGATATTTATGAGCGGCCCAGCAATTTTTTTTCTTTTTGCAATGTGGCCCTCGAATGGTCATAGTTGGGTTAGACTAAACAATTACCATAATAAATAAAAAAACATACAAAAGAGCCTTTATAAGAAAGATTTTGATTCCAAATTTAATTGATAAACGAAAACCGAATTATAAAATGATAAGGAGAGGGGAAGAGAATTAACTCCTATCTTCACAAATAGAATATAAATATTTATTTATGAAAAATAGGTTTATTAATTACTTAAATAGAATAATTAAAATAAATTTTAGGTTGTAAATACTTATTGATAAATGAATTATACTAAAGTCAAAAATAAGCTGGAGTGTCTCCACTCGACTATCTCGCAATTTGAATTGGATTAAATAACATAATATATTATATTTAAATTAAATTTAATTAATTATAAATTATAAATAATAAATATTAAACCAGCACATGTTTGGCTTTTTATTGATGGCACCATGGCACGTGTTGGCGCGTGAGATTTGCAGTGTTAAAAAATTAATTCTGGAACTTTCAGCGATTCAATCAAGCTGAAATTCTATATATAGCAGTTTTATACAATTATTAATCATGTGAAAAATTATCAAACATATATCTTTATTTTTACGGTCACTTTAGAGGAAAAAAAATCAAAACGTTGTAAGTAATGACCCTCTTCCGGTTGAGCTACATTTCTCAAAAGTTGATAGAAAACTATGAATTTTGAATAATGTCCATGTACCAAATTTCATCATTCTAGCTCAAACCGTTTTTGCGTAATCTTGACTACATACATACACACACACACAGACAGACATTTTTCTCAAACTTAGTGAAAATGATTCAGGAACCTTCAAAACGTATAAAAACATCAAAATCTCAACATCGAAAATTTTCGTGATCGCAATACTATCTCTTACGAGATAGTAATTATGAGTAAAGATAACATAGTTTATAATAGTTGAAAATGAGGATAAAATGAAACAAGATAAAAAAAATATATTACAGAAAAAATTTGAAATGTTTGAATAAAGTGGTTCGAATTGATAAAAAGTATAATGATGGAGGGAGTGGGAGAAGATTCCAAATTTGGAAGTAGTACAATCCTAGACGTTATTCAATATTTGAAATGAGAAAAATCCTTCTGACAATATCTGAATACAAAGAACATCTCTATAATTATATTCAACTATTGTTTATTGCTTAAAATCGTTGTGTGAATGAATCCCAGTTGGCACATACAAAAGTTATTATTTACTATTATACTTTAATATTGAGAATTACCATTACAATAGAGAAGATTTTAGCCAACAAAACCAGAAGCATGAAAAGTGAGTTGTTTCATTGCTACGGAGATTTAAATCCTTGACATTTTTATTTATTATTTTTTCTTTGATTTTATTCTAAAGAAATCGGGAAACAAAAATGGCTTCTTTTAAAAAAAGAAAGAAAGAAAAACAAAGAATTGATGATATCTGTTTTTAATGAAAAATCGATCACGTTTTTTTCTAAGATATTCTATATCAGTGATTCTCAACCACTGTGCCGCGAGATTATGAGACTCTTAAACATTTCCGACTTTTTTCTAAATTTTTTCAATTTGGTTCTTAAAAAAAAAAAAAAGTAAACCGTTTTTGGGACGACTTATTTTCAATATTTACACTTATCTTTTTCTTTGTGTGCTGCCAAATTTTTAAACCGTTAAAAGTGTGCCGCGGTAAAAAAAAAAAAAGGTTGAGAATCACTGTTCTATATATATATATATATAAATTGATTTATTTATAATTATATAAAATAATGAAATAAAATAACATTTAAGTTTGTGAGATATGAAAATAAATAGCGGCACCGGGAATGGAGGGAGACCTTCCTTTTTTTTCAATCTAGGAAAAGGTCAAAAGTGCACGTTATTAAAATGAGTACGTCAATAAATGATTTCGTTAGTATTTATTTTCATGATCAATATTGACATCATGTAATTGTTTGCTTTGAAAAAACACACAAAAGAATAATATATATATATATATATAATTCAATTCAATTTAAAAAAAAAAAACAAGTTATAATTAAATAAATAAATAACATTTGAAATATAATAAGTGTGGAAGTTCAGTTTTTCCACATTATATTTCAGATATTTTTATTTTATTTATTTATTTATTTAAATAATGATCGACGGTTTGGAGAGAAGGATGGGTTCAGCATGCGCAATACCAAGAACAATTATACGTGGGTGAACTCTCTCTCTCTCTCTTTGATCGTAATTTCAAATTAAGGAATTAAATTAAATTAATCACGCAGAAAAAAAAATAATTTTTTCAACAAATTTTGTAAAATGATTATATTTAATTAAATGTATTTTTGTTGATTAGAGGTACAATTTTGAATTAATTGGTTTATAATGAATTTTTAAAATTACTATATTTTAATTAAATGTATATGTTGTTGTTTTTTGTTGATTAAAGGAACAATTTTGGAATAATTGACTGACTGAAACAACTTCGCTAATAAATTTATTTTATTCATACAATCAAAGTATATATAAAGAATATATAAAATCGGACGACTACAGTGGTCGTTTTGCATATTTCATTCTTCTCGAATATTTCAAATCTAAAATACTAACAACTGTGGTCGTCATTATTTCTAGAAAATTTTCTAAATCAGTAATTCTCAACCACTGTGTCGCGAGATGTGCCGCCGAATTTTACAAGTGTCAAGTTCAAATTAAGAAAAAGTACTTTTCAATATGGTAGGAAAAAAAAAGGTAAAATGTTTTTGCGATCAGGCTCTTACTATTGAAAAAGGTTGCCGACCCCTGATTATTATCATAACTTATATTACACAGTCTATTATAGGTAAGTAAATAACTTTTACATTTATCTTGTGTGTCGTTTCGCGAAATTTTTAAATCGTTAAGTGTGCCGCGGTAAAAAAAAATGATTGAGAATCACTTTTCTAAATGTTTTATTTATATATAGAAAATTATGATTACAGGCTCTTTATCTTTTTGGTGTTTGAATTATTTTCCTCCAGTGTATATAATTTTTAATATTACTGAATTATGTATATATTATTAGTATTATGAATATACTTACTTAGAATAGGTAAATAAATAAAAATAATATTATCGCGAATATAAGCATAACCAAAAGAGAATTGAATAAAGCCTTGCTCACATTCTTAATATAATAATTAATAGTAACGATACACACATGTCTATAATAATTTTTGGAAGCATTTAATAAATTTTACATGAAATTTATTAAAAATACAACAGAGATAGTTGCTTAATAAATTAATTACATATATATATAATTTAGGGGTAAAAAATTTAGGAAAAAAAAAACAAAATTGACAAATAATGTGTTCATTTCCTTTTTGCGTTTTTTTTTTTTAAATATTAGATCTTAAATATTTCAAATTTCAAAGGAGATAAAAATTAAAATATTATCGGAATTTTATATCATTAGAATGAATATTAATATAAAATAGTATATATTTTTTTTTATCTTTAAAAGAGAAAATAGTTTTTGAAAGGAAAGCATTCACTTTAGTATTCTTCTATATCTATACTTGATTTCTAATCATAGATTAAAATTTAATAAATGAACGAATTTCTTTAAAAAAAAAGGATGATTCGATAAATACTTCCCTTGCAAGATAAAAAGAAGAAATAACTTAGTTAAGATAACATAACAATAAATAATAACAATTTTTGAATCGTGTATATTTAAACAAACCAAGCATTAATTTGATCAATTTATAAAAAAAAAAAAAAATTAATAATATATTCGTTAAATAAAAATTAATAGTAGAAATTAATATTTTGAAGCTATCAAAAATCTGCAAGAAATTTATTTATTTATTTTTATTTTTATTTTTATTTTTTAAATATTTTGTTCTTTCAGTCTTTATTATTGTTTTGTTTGGTTGTATTTTTTTGCTTTTGTTTTTGAGAATAATTTAATTTAAATTAACATTAATTATTTTTTAGTATAGACAAACTAACAAGAAAAAATAGAATCAAGTGGATTTTAATGCAATATTCAATTGAATCTTTGATTGAATAGGATTCTAATAATTGTTATTGAAAATATAATGAAAAATATAACAAATTATGATGTTGCATTATATTTTTATTATTTATCATTATTGTTCTTAAGTTTAACTAGCCAAGCATAATTTGATTTTATCCTAGTGATTCTCATGAGATATTCCAATCAAATATTACTGAGCCCGAATAATAATGTAGAATATATGTAGAGGGAGTGAACTTATATAAAATATTGTTCATGTAAGTAAAATGACAAAAATATTTAAAATGTTTTTAGAAAAAAAAATAGAATATTTAAACTAGTACATCAGTCTATATTGTGAAATGACTCAAAAACTATTTTATATTTAAATAACATATATATATATATATTATATTATTTATAATATTTATATATATTATATTATTTATAATATTTATATATATATTATATTACTTATCAAACACAAAACCGAAGACTTTTTCGGGACGCCGGGACAGAGGACGTAAAAACGGGACGTTTGGTCACCCTATATATATATATATAGATATATATAAGTTTATTTTTTTATATATATAATTTTCAAAATAGTATAATTTAAATCTAGAATTTGAAGCAATGTAGAATCGATATATATATATATATGAAAGTATAGTAAAGTAAAGTATAGTATATAAAAGTAAAGTATATAAAATATAGTATTGATGATTCAATGGAAACCCCTGGAAGTTAGTCAACAAGTATATTAGAATTAGAACCCAGCGAGACAAGCATTTGAATGAAATTTTTCGACCTATTAAGAATTGTTTATGAATAAAAGTGAATCAAAATGAATTTTTATATGATTCCACGGGAAGGATGGGGGGGGTAATTATATTCGAGGGGGAGAGAAATATTTGAAATGGATAGAAGAAATGATTGGTACGTTTTTTCTTTTACTTGCTACTTTTTATAACTTGACATGGATAAATAAATTTGGAGTAAAGGTTAGTCAAGCTTTAGTTTTGATCTCCTTCAAATATAAATCGTAAAACTCAACAGCTGATTTTATTTCAATTCCACATGTCTTTTTTTAAAAAATAAAAGTTCTAGTTCATTCTAAATTGGAATTTTTTTTAATAAATTTAAAAATAATCCAAACATCATAATTTTTTTTTATTTTGTTTCAACTTTTTCAATCAATACAATTAACTTTTATATTGTATACATAATAGAAATTTAAAGAAATGTCATAATTTTTTTTAAGAAATGTTAATTTTATATTTTAAAAAACTTGAAAGGGTTAACGGGTTAGAGCAGGGGAGGGCAAATACTTTTAAGCGCGGACCAAAATGAAATTTTCAAAATGTCTCCAGGGAGGGAGGACTATACCTAGGGTGATAATATTTCGAAACTACCAAACCGGGAGATTTGTGTAAAAAAAAAAAATTACCCTTTTTTGGGCCATATTGAATGAAAGATTCAAATAAGTGTCAAACTTTTTCAACGGGCCGGATAAAATAAGCAAAAGGCCCGAATCCGGCCTGCGGGCCGACTTTTGCCCGCCCCTCGGTTAGAGAGTCTTAGAAGATACTTAATTTCAAATTTATTATATTTTAAGCATATCAAATTTGAAATTTTGAAACAATACCTAGTGATAAATATTAATTACTAATTTTAATAAATGAAATAGTATTTTTCATCTTTAAAAAATAGATAAATAAATTCGTTGAAAATAGTTAAGATGTTAATATAAAAATAATAATAATAATAATAAATAATATAAAATATTAAACATCAAATGACAGTAGAATTTCATCATCACTAAATCCAGAAGTCTAAAAACAACGTCAAGATCATTTAAAATGCCGAGTGGGTCGCACTAGTTCCGCTTCCATTGTAATCGAAAGAAAGTGAAAGTAAACATCTATTAAAATGCATATTTAAATTAGATCTTATGACATTATATATATATTGAAAAGGTGAAATTTTCTAAAAAAAATAATTTAAGCAACTGACACCATAATAATAAAATAATGCAGATAATGATGAAATTAGTTTCGTTCTGTTTTAATTTATTTTTTATTATTATGAATCAATATATATATATATATATATGTGTGTGGGGTGAAAAGTTTCCGGCCTGGCCAAGAAAAACGGTTTTTTTTTGTTTTTTGTATATTCAAATGGTTGTGCAAAATATTTCGCACACGTTCAGCTGACATCGTACAGTCTCAGCTATCTAGAATGTTGAAAAATAAAGCAAAAAATAAAAATTAAAAACATCGTTTTTCTTGACCAAGCCGGAAACTTTTCTCCCCACCCTCGTGTATATATATAATCAAATATTTGTATATATTGAAAACTTGTACTTGTGGCAGGTTGATTAATAAATTAAAAAAAAAATACCAAGTTTATTTATAATAACTTTAAATAAAATAATATTTATATATACAACTTATTTATATTTAATTGATCATTTTAAATAAAAATATAATTAATAAATTCTTATAAGGGGTCGAAATAATTAGACCTTGTATGAATATTGAATATTTTATATTTGATAAAGTAGATTAAAAAAAAATTAGAATACTTGCACCTGGTGTTTATCTATTTTTAAACAACAGATCAATAAATAATATTCATCAAATGAATCATAATAGGGGCAAACAAAAATCCCCTACCATTAATTTTAAGATTCTTTTGAGAGGGAATTAAAATTATATCTCATACAGGTGAAAAGATTTCTTATGAAATAAAAATGACTTGTTTCTAATCTATTTTAATTAAAATTATTATTATCTGTGTTAAGATAAGATATAAATGAAGAAAAAAAAATTACTTATCAGCTAATGTAAATGTATGTGAAACTTTGCCTAAATTAGATAATGAAGGAATGATTTTATAATGAAATCGAATATTTTTTTATTATATATAAAGGGTTTTTTTCTATGGGAATTGAAGAGTTGTATAAAATAAGGAAATAATAACAAAAATAAAAATAAAATAAAAAAATATATAAAAAGATATAATAAATTTGATGATTGTCTATCAGAAGACCCACTCAGTCATCATTTTATAAATTGGCTCAATTTTAAAATTGGAATTGTTTCAAAGGTAAAAACACAAAGAGAAGAAAATACTCGATAATATAGCATATGTTGTATTATTAATGATAAAAACATTATTTATCTATTTATTTTTAGATCTAAAACAATTTATGGATAGAAATACACTTTTAAATAATTTATTGCTAATAATAATATACTTTTTTAATGAACAAATGTATAAATTTAGTCATAAATTAGGTCGATGATGGGATATATAACCGACCAAATAAGAACAACTCATTATCTATATTATATATATAGTTAAGTTCGTTAGTTATAAAATTTTAAATTTTAAAAATAAATAAAAAAATAATTTTCTTCAAGGAACAAAAAAAAAATTGAATATTTCAAGTTTTAGTTAGTCATTTGAAAAACGATAAGAACAAATGATGCAAAATCAGTGAACCAAAGAAATATTTTTTTAATAAAAGATTTATAAATAACGATGATAAATCAAAACAAAGCTGATATAAGGATAAATGATATTTAGACAATCGTTAATTACATTTTTTTTAAATAGATGTCTATCAGGAGGACTATCCAAAATTGTCTGTCATTTAACCATGGCGTTTCATTTTTTCAAATAATATCAATTCAAATTAAATCAACTAAATATTTAAAATCTTCAAAAAATATAATGAAAAAAATTTACCAGGATACTCTATTCCAGTGATTCTCATCCTTTTTTTTTTTACCGCGGCACACTTTAACGGTTTAAAAATTTGACGGCACACAAAGAAAAAGTTTACCATATTGAAAAAAAAAGTCGTCCCAAAAACGGTTTTTTTACCGACAGCCGATAGTAAGGGAGGTATTGTTTTCACACCAAATTTCACATGTGGAGATTTTTACATATCTCCACGAATCATGCATTTTCTTAACAAAAAAAAGTATTTTTAGCATGATGTCTGTCCGTCCGTCCGTCTGTCCGTATAGATGTTTACAGCCTGAACGGCTCAACCGATTTTGATGAAATTTGGTATATTTACTTAATGCATCAGTGGGATGAATTGATCAACTTTTGGTGCAAATCCGGAAACCGGAAGTGGTAGTATTAGCGATCGACGATAGGAAGGGAAGGGTTATTTTCACACCAAATTTCACATGAGATTTTTTTACATATCACCACACGAATCATGCACTTTGTGGTGGTTTTATTCTCGAGAAAAATCATCTTTATTAGTTTTTTTCTTAATTTAAAATTATATGACGTCATCCAGCCATTCATGACGTCACAGCCTGGTCTTACATATATATTATAAATAAAATAAAATTAAAAATATTTATGTTATATCCATATCTGTTTTTTATTACATTAATAAATATATTAAAATTATTTGAAATTGTTTCTGTAGCTTGAAATTAATTTACTTCAAACCGTCGGTCGGTTCGGACCTGGCCACAGGTCAACTTATTTTTTTTTTAGAACAAAATTGAAAAAATTTAGAAAAAAAAAGTCGGAAATATTTAAGAGCCTCATAATCTCGCTTCACACCAAAGTGCCGCGGCACAGTGGTTGAGAATCACTGCTCTATTCAATTTATAGTAAATCTATTTAAAAATAATAATCGATTTACTCGAGCATTCCTCCAACTATTCCTATCCTATGCCATCTGGATCTAAACTCCAATAATTCCTTATAACAATAATAATGTTTCTATTTATCCTATAAAAGAAAATCTCCAAGCTTGCTTTTAAATAACTGTCCTAGTTTAACTTCTTCAAATACCAATTTAACATTTACGATTTACAAAGATGTAATAAAATCTCGGTTAAAAATAAAAACACATGATATTTAAATAAAAGAAAAAGTATAAATAAAGATAAAATAGAATAAATTCGTTCCATTCCGTAAAAGGAAAAAGAAACGAATAAATAAAGATTTTTAAAAATATAACAAAAATATATCAGGTGTTTGTTTGTTTGTTTGTTTTTGTTTTTTTTTTTTTTTGTCTGGGATGAAAACTATGAATTGGTTTATTCATTTCAATTTGTACCTGGTTTGTTTCCAAGCAATTTGCTTTTCAACCAATTATTGTATAATTTTCTAGCTAGGTGAACCTTTTTCTAAGTATATAACCACCTGTATTGTATTGTTCAGTTCAAGTGTCAGAAAATCATAGAAAGGCCGATCCCTCCTGATTTAGATTGTGAATGAAAGAGAAGTCTGCCCGGTATTTGGGGAGGTCAGCTAAACACTTGGGAAGCGTCGTTCCATGACTCTTGATCTGTTGCAAAACCAAGGTAAGCAAATCGCTCTTGTGAAAGGCTGACATATCTCGTTTTATGCAACCACTAAACAGACACACCAGCAACCATCGAAGAGGAACTTAAATGAAAAAGAAGAAAGAAAAAAAAAGTTTCATACAAAACAAAACTTTTTATATAATAACAACAACCGGGAGTAGAAATAATTCATATTTTTAATTAAATGAAATATGTAAAGGAAAAAAAAAGAATCTTATCTTAAGTCTTAAATCATTATTTTTGCATGGTTAAGAAATAGCATGAACTGAATATAATTAAAATAAATTTAAATAATAATAATAATAATAAAAACGCTGTTAATATGTTATTACGCGATGATTTGAGATAGCCAGGTGGAATGAAAAGTATTTTAATGATAAAAATAAAAAAAATGTACTTATATATTTTAAATAAGTTGACCTGTGGCCAGGTCCGAACCGACCGACTGTTTGAAATAAATTAATTTCCAGCTACAGAAACAATTTCAAATAATTTTAATATATCTATTAATGTAATAAAAAACAGATATGGATACATAAATAATAAATATAAACATTTTTAATTTTATTTTATTTATAATATATATGCAAGACCAGGCTGTGACATCATGAATGGCTGGATGACGTCATATAATTTTAAATCAAGAAAAAACTAATAAATATGATTTTTCTCGAGAATAAAACCAATACAAAGTGCATGATTCGTGGTGATATATAAAAAAATCTCCTTTGGTGTGAAAATAACCCTTTCCTTCCTATCGTCGATCGCTAATACTACCACTTCCGGTTTCCGGAATTGCACCAAAAGTTGATCAATTCATCCCACTGATGCATTAAGTAAATATACCAAATTTCATCAAAATCGGTTGAGCCGTTCAGGCTGTACACATCTATACGGACGGACAGACGGACAGACATCATGCTAAAAACTTTTTTCTGTTTAGAAAATGCATGATTCGTGGAGATCTGTAAAAATCTCCACATGTGAAATTTGGTGTGAAAACAATACCTCCCTTACTATCGTCGGTCGGTAAAAATTAATAATATTATAAATATTCAATTATTAACAAAAAAAAATAATATAAATCTTTAGTTATGAGATATTCATTTCTTGAAATATTTAATTTTTTCATCTCGATATAAATAGAATAGATTGAAAATCAAAGATTATCATGATTTTTTTAAAAAAATTTTAAAGATACATTGATATAAAAATGAGCTCAGCTATCCAGTCAGTTTTTATGTGTATAATTCTTAACCACTGTGCTGTGAGATTTCCAAAAGATAAAATGTTTTTGGGACTAGGCTCTTAAACATTTCCGACTTTCTAAATTTTTTTAATTTGGTTCTAAAAAAATTAATATTTTTCGCTTATTTTTTTTTCTCTCACTTCTCAACTGATTTTTGATTGTATATTCACCCTTAAAATTGAAAATATTTAATATTTTTTCATATTAATGTATAAAAAAGCTATATATTATATGTAATAAATAATGAAAATAAAAAAAAAATAAAGATAGATGAAAATGAATATTTTCTATCAAACGACAAAGATTAATAGTATAATAATTAATTAATAAAACAAAATATAAACATTTTCAATTGTCCTAATACATTTATTTCTACTTATTCTAAATATTTCGTTAGGTTGGCATGTGTTTCCATAGAATAAGATAGAAATATAAGAAATGTTTGAATGTGCAAAAAAATAAAATGAATACTTTTATAAAGCAAGACAGGCTAAGTAATTAATAGTCGATTAATTAAATAAATAATAAAAATACTAAATAAAATGAAATATTGTATTAAATGAACGAATTAGTGTATTTATTATATGTTTAATTTGTTTATAGAGCCGAGGTGTCCAAACTTTTTGCCCTAAGGGAAGGATTAGAAGTTACGAAGGGCCCCACATGAAAATACGAATTCAAAAATTTCATTCACATATTTAGCTTTAATTTTTTTTTTTAATAAATATGGTTATAAATGTATAATGTAAAAGTAAAATTATTGTTAAAAATCCTTTTTTTATCACTTTTGACATAAATAAAACAATATTTTATAAAAACTCTTCACGGTTGGGATAAAATCAATGGATGGGCCAGATTTGGATCGCCAGCCATAGTTTGGACATCTCTATTATAAAGAATAATTTATATGTATATATAATTGTAATAATTTTTAACTAAATATTTTATAAATATATATAGAATTAACGATTAATGTTTTTAAATTTTTAGGATTTATATTTATATTAAAAATATTTGAAATTAAAATTGTAGAAAATAAGTTACTTTAAATGACATATCTGATATTGGAGAGAGAACCTCACTCTTTTTGCCAATTGATTCAATTCATCAGATTGTATGACCTCTTAAAATAATTTTTCTTGTTTATACACTAAAATTCTATATAAGCAACCTTTTTCAGTTTAACTGTTTTGTATAAGCAACTTATGTATTTTATTAAAGCTAAATATTTGAGTTGACAGTTGTTCATAACAACATAACCTCAAATTGTAAAAAATTATCTTGTTAGAATATGTTTGTGTTTTGTGCTGTCAGTATTGAAGTTAGTTTGTTAATTATATAATAGTTATTTGAATTTCTCTTATTTTCTATTAATTAATTAATTAATATTTTAGTATATTAAATACAACTTTTCGCTATAAGTAACTTTTCCCAATAAGAAACTTTTTTATTAAAATTGGCTCAAATGAGTTGCTTATATAGAGGGTACACTTTATTATTTTTTGTTTAGACTGTTAAATGAAATGAAGATCAAGACACAATGATAAGAGTGAATAAACAAAATATATTTGTTTTTGTTTTTTTAATGATTACTATTCATTTGCTTAAGAGAAATAAAAATATTTAATTAACGATGGATTCTATATGTTGAGGTTATAGGTTATCGAGGTTTATAGATGGATCTTGATTAGGTAGGATACAGTTTCAGTAGATAACAATGGTGGAAAATAATTGTATTCTATTTAAAAATATCTCTAGTAAGATAGGTAGGATGATTAAATTTATCTTGACATGTCCTTTATTGATTCTTGATTATTATATGTTTACAGTGATGACTCGAGCATCATTTATTAATTAAGGGATGGTCATGTTATGTCCAAAATGGATTGTTGCCTGTTTATTGAGAAATGCATATCTTTCAAACGTTATCGAGTCAAATTAAGGCCCCCCATTAACATTTCCCAAAACGAGTTCCAATCAATATTGTCCGATAGGAGATCAAAATGACCCTAATTATCATTAAAATGCATATTGTAAAATTAATCATAGCGTGATGAATCGCTTGATTATTATTCAAATGGCGAAAAATTATGAAAATGAATGCCGTTGCAATGATCAAAGCCAATCATTTTTTGCACTATTTAGGTATTATTATAGGACAATAAGGTAATTTGTGTTTCTATTAATTAAGTTTAAATGACATTCCATTTTATACTCGATCTATAGTTATGTGAAATTAATCTAAAAGCAGCCTGGATTATTGTTATTAAATTTTAAAAATAAAATAGAATAAATAGAATATAGAATTGTTTTTAATTTTATTTTGTTAGTTTTTCTTATTTTGTTTTAAGTTTGAATGGATCCAATTCGAATGAGCGAAATCGAGTTACTGGAATGGAAACAATGAACTGTTAATGAAATTGGAATCAGGTTTAATAGGAAACCATTCAATTAATGAATTGGAGAGGCGAAATAAATTTCTCAACACAATGCCACTAATCTAGCATTGTCTACAAATTTCAATTTCAATAAGAATAGGACAATTCAAGTATTGGGAATTGTTCCGAGATTGATAAATTTTGTTTAATTCAAATTGGATGAAAGGTGAACTGAACTGTTGTTATGTTTATATCAATGCGAATATAATAATTCTTTTTTTTTTTTAAATTAATATTATACAAAATCAATAGGTATTCATAAATATAATATAATATTATTTATATTTATATTTATATTTATATATATATATATATATAATACTTAAAATTAGTGATTCTCAACCTGGGCGACATCGCTCCCTGGGGGGAACGATATCTTAAAGGGGGCGATAAGTTATTTTTGGGGAGCGAAATCATTTTCAAATCTAAATAAGTTGACCTGTGGCCAGGTCCGAACCGACCGACGGTTTGAAATAAATTAATTTCCAGCTACAGAAACAATTTCAAATAATTTTAATATATCTATTAATGTAATAAAAAACAGATATGGATATAACATAAATATTTTTAATTTTATTTTATTTATAATATATAGCTGAAGTAGCCGGCGTTACCCTAGGCTGTGACGTCATGAAGGGCTGGGTGACGTCATATAATTTTAAATTAAGAAAAATATAATGAAGATGATTTTTCCCGAGGATAAAACCAATACATTCGTGGTGATATGTAAAAAAATCTCCTTATGTGAAATTTGGTGCGAAAATAACCCTTCCCTTCTTATCGTCGATCGCTAATACTACCACTTCCGGATTCCGGATTTGCACCAAAAGTTGATCAATTCATCCCACTGATGCATTAAGTAAATATACCAAATTTCATCAAAATCCGTTAAGCCGTTAAGACTGTACACATCTATACGGACGGACAGACGGACGGACGGACAGACGGACTGACGGACTGACAGACATCATGCTAAAAATACTTTTTTCTGTTAAGAAAATGCATGATTCGTGGAGATATGTAAAAATCTCCACATGTGAAATTTGGTGTGAAAACAATACCTCCCTTACTATCGTCGGTCGGTAAAAAAGGTAATATGAATTTATGAACAGACTTTTAAACATTTCCGCTTTTTTTTTTTTAATTTTTTTTTTAATATGGTTCTTAAAAAAAAAAAAAAGTCGGATGATTTTGCGATCAGGTTCTGAAACTACCTACCTTATATATTAGGGACTATCAAGCAATTTTTATCTGTTATATTTAATTTATTTATAGGGGGCGAAATATGAAGCCCGCCTTACGAAGTAGGCGTTTGGTCCAATAAGGATGAGAACCACTACTTAAAATTTTTAAATTAAAATTATTTTTTTCAGAATGACCTTTCCCCGTCTCATCGTTTTTTGATACCGTTAGGATTGCATATAAAATAAATAACCTACCTATGATGTTTTAAATAGAATGTTATGTAAAAAGGTTAATTAATACAATTCATTAATTATTAAACAAATTTCAATTTCATGCTAATATTTTTTTTTTTAAATATTTATTAAAAAGAAATTACAATAATTTACTAAACATATTTTTAATTATAAACATGTCCTTGCAAGAGTTATAATAAATTAAAGAAAAGTTTCTAATTCAAATTGCAAATAAAATTATTAATGCAAAATTATTTTGATGACAAGACATATATATATAACATTTTAATGTTATTTTAATCTTCGATCGATTATCTTTTCGTCATATTACATAATAAAATAAAGTAAAGGCAAATTAAATAAGCATATATATAGGACTGTTATCAACTACTTTCGAAAATATTAAGGTGGAATTAATTTAGTAATAAATAAAATAATTGATAAATATTTAAAAAAAAACAAAATTAAAAAAAAAACACACAATTTAGATATGTTGGAGGTTATTTGAATTTTAAAAAAAAAATGAAAATATATTGATAATTTTTGTTAAATATTGTATAGAATATATATATATATATATATATTATATTATGTTCTCAATAATATATAAACACATTAAAATAAATTTTAGATAAAAAAACAAATTGTTCTTTTCGGAATTGGCTATATATTGCAAATCTTTTTAAAATAAACACGTAAATAAAGAGAATTTTGATTTTAGAAAAGAAAAGGAATAAAAGAGTAGGTTATGCAAGCTAATATATTTTGAAAATAGGGCAACAAAATTCCTGTCAGAATAGAATTTCATTAGTAAAACATGCCTCATCCTAATTTTAACTGCTTAAAATATTTTTAAATTATTATTATAAATATATCCAAAACGAAACATATATATATAATTTTATTTTTCTTTTCTTTTCTCTACACCTATTTTATAAATATTTAATTAAAAATATAAAGATTGATGATTTATACAAGTATATATATGTGAGTCTATTAAACTCAAAAATTATTGGCCGCAACCGTCCCTATTGTGAGCCACCACAATCCAATTCTTCTAAATAAATAAAAAATAAAAATATATATAATAATATAATAGATTATTTATTATTATTACTCTCGATCTAATTAAATTCTTAATCATGGTTAATTCTTTTCCTATTATATTATATATTATCAAATAAGTTATTTTATATTCTCAAAAAAATTGTATTAACTTTCAAATAAGATTTCTAATTAAAAACAATGATAATTCGTTTCTTAAATATGGAACATCAATTCTATACTAATGAAAATAATATATATATATATATATATATATATAGGAGAAAGTATTGTTTATATTTTCAACCTGAAGTTTGGTAGGCAAAATCGTAGGGTGTTGGCAATGGAACATTACTGAGATTAGGAGAGGGAATATACGAGGGCAATTCACAAAGTAGGTTACGTTTTGGAATTAAGACAAAACTAGTACAGGAAAATGTTTTTTTATTATATACATTTGAAAGAGCAACTAAAATACTATTTTTCTACATAATCGCCAAAAATGTTGAGACATTTATCTTAGCTATGAACGAGCTTCGAAATTCCTTCCTCATAGAAATCTGCCGCCTGTTAGAGGAAACCGTAGTTTCACCATAACCGAACTTTCCTTCAGTTTTCCGCAAATTTCACGCACTTTATCGTACATTGTTTCTCAAAAGTTAGGTTACCATAAGTTTTGTGTCAGGTGGACACTAAAGCTTCTGACAGACCAACACAAGGATCAGCGAATGGCTGCTTCTTTGTCATTTTTGGAGGCCTACGAGTACCACGGTGACTCATTCCTTGATCGAAAAGTAAAGTGAGACGAGACTTGGGTGAAACACGTTAAGTGTGAGACAAAATTGCAATTTATGAAGTGGGGGCACACCCATTCTTCCAAAAAAACCACGAAACTCAGGCGGCGGATTTCTATGAGGAAGGAATTTCGAAGCTCGTTCATCGCTACGATAAATGTCTTAACTTTTTTGGCGATTATGTAGAAAAATAGTATTTTAGTTGCTCTTTCAAATGTATATAATAAAAAAACATTTTGTGTGCTAGTTTTGTCTTAATTCCAAAACGTAACCTACTTTGTGAATACTTGGGACTGATTTTAAAATTTTTTGAAAACTTGAACAGTAGTGGAAATGCCTTGAAATTCGAAAAAAGTTTAAATTTTTTCCAGAAATATATCAGTTTTCACACCATACGTTACACCAGAGGTTCTTAAACTGTGGTCCGCGGACCCCTGGGGGTCCGCGAACCCTTTACTGTGGGTCCGCAAAGCCATCGTACAGGTGCACGAGAAAATGATGAGTCAGTTAAAACTTTATTTATTTAGGAGCGATGGCATGGCTTTGTGAGGAAACAGAAATCAAATACCCAAATTCAACGAAATGTGCAAGAAAACTATTGTTACCGTGAGATTTGTTGCTATGACAATGTTTATATTTTCTTTCTTCAATATTATAATTTCTAATAAAATGTGTTCTACAATATGCAAAAAAATTGTTATTCACTGTTAGAAATATTCATGATATATCCTTGTTCTTATGAGATCGTAAGCCAGAAATTAACTAATAAAATGACGTAAAGTACCTAAAGTTGGGATGGGGTCCGTCAAAAATTTTTTTTTCAAGTGGGGGTTCGCGGAGTACATAAGTTTAAGAACCTCTGACGTAAAGTACCTAAAGTTGGGATGGGGTCCGTCAAAAATTTTTTTTTTCAAGTGGGGGTTCGCGGAGTACATAAGTTTAAGAACCTCTGCGTTACACAATTGATTACCACATGGTTGGTTCTTGTTTATCATCTGACGTCATGAGTTTTTTTTTTTGTATATATATATATATATATATCAATTATAAGTAATATGTTACTATAGATTAGATGAGAATCTAGGGTGAAGCGGGTAGAAAGTAGTTGAATGGATGAGCCAAATGCGTTTGGATAGTAAGAATACAGGAGCAGACGGGCGGAGAGGCCCAGGGTATACCCCTACTTTCGTCCGGGGGTTGCCGCGTGGTTCAGGGCGAGGTCAGCCCCGGGGTGGTTGCAAGACTCGCGAGCAGACGTCTGCCCATCAGTCAATAAATACGAGGACCACACCTCTGCTTGAGCTCATCTAATAGGAATTTTCACTAATTCCCCTCCAATCAATAAAATACCACGTAAGCATCATTGACACGTCAAGCATAATAAATGATAACAAAATAATCATAGATTGTAAAAATTGAGCACATGTTAAATTTCCCAAAATAAAAAAAAAATAAGATAACAAAAAGGTAAAAATGAAATTTTTGTATCAATATTACAGGTAATTTCAAATGTTTATTTGTTTAGGTAAGTAATATTAATATTTCCCAATAATGTTTCAATTCAAGATATTATAATAATAATTCATAATTCTTTTATTTATTTTATGTGACAGCATGAGCCACCGGTGGTACATGCCGGCGGGAAGGTATTAATATATTTTTTAACAAAGGAACAAATATATGTGCACAACTTTTAAACTGTTATTGACTTGATCCAAATCATTATTAATATCATATAAATTGTTTAAATATTTGTGAATTATTTTTAAAAAAAATATTTGTTTTATTTGTTTGTATAAGTTCAAGAATATGAAGTAAGTTTTATTAATGAATTAAAAAAAGTTATGAATTATTTAATATGACAAATAAATATTATCAATGAGGTAGAGTAATAAAGTACATTTATTTTTAATAATAAAATAAATAAATAAATAAATAAAATATATAATTACAAGTTGATAATTGAATCAATGTCTATATTAACGAATAATAGTAAAGTTAAAGTTTAAATAATTGGAAAACTTATATAAATAAATATATAAATAAAAAAAAAAGTTGAGCAGGGATTTAATTGAAAATTCGTTAACATATTCCCGTTTTTGCAACAAATGGAGTCAAATGGAGCTGTGACCTCTGCGCATGTGAAACGGGATAATTTCTATGCGTAGTCGGCTTAAAGATGGTTTGGTTTGTGTGGAAAAAAAAAGAACGTGTAAAACTCCCTTAAGACTATCGATTTGAGAGTTTAATATAGATTAAAAAATTTTAATACTATAAATTGTATGTATTTGTAAAATTTTTTATTTTTTTAATGAAAAAAGAATGATTAGCAGAAATAATTATTTAAAGAAAAAAAACGTTAAAATTTTTAGAAAATAATTTTGTATATTAATTTTAAAAAATCTGGAGTGTCTCCAATCGACTATCTCGCAAATTTAATTTGGATTAACATATATTATATTCAAATTAAATTTAATTATAAATTAAAATTAATAAATAATATTTATTAAACCAGAGTGTATTTGGCTCTTTATTGATAGCATCCGTCACGTGCTGGCGCGTGATTGCCAGTCAACGTGTTAATTAATTAATTCAGGTACTTTCAGCGATTCAATCAAGCTGAAATTCTATATATAGCAGTTTTATACAATTTTTAATCCTGTGAAAAACTATCAAACATATAACTTTATTTTTACGATCACTTTAGGGGAGAAAAAAAATGAAAACATTATAGGTAATGGTCCTCTTCCTGAGTAATATTTCTCAAAAGTTGATAGAAAACTATGAATTTTGAATAAGGCTCGTGTACCGAATTTCATTATTCTAGCTCAAACCGTTTTTGTGTAATCTTGACTACACACACACATACATACATTTTTCTCAACCTTAGTGAAAATGACTCAGGGACCTTCAAAACGTATAAAAACATCAAAAATTGTCATGTTCGCAATACTATCTCTGGCGAAATAGTAAAAATTGATGTGTACATTAGTTTTTATACATATAATACTCATAGAGATCAAGTTATGACTTTGGTGTGTGTTCTGTCCATCTTCCATGGTATGATTAAGATGATAAATATATTTACGATTGGAAGAAATGAAGTGTTTTTGATTTAACTAGTCAACATTCTCTATTAATGGATAAAATGGTAATATACTAGAATATTCACTTATTTATATTATTTAACAATCTTAATTCCTCAAATTAACTCATAATGAGAAATTAAGTTAAAGAGGAATAGCTTCATTAGTTTGTATGTTAGAGACCATGCCAGTAGAGATTGAAGTAAATTAGGAAAATCTTTGCAAAACAAGAATAGATTGAAGGAAAAACTAATTTCCCAAATTCTGTAATAGATATATAGTTAGTTGCCGGAGGATCATCTTTGATGAACATTAAGATTCGTTTTCTATAGGATGATTAAACATGTATGTTATTTGATTCCAATTGTGATGATGAGCTCATCCATGTTGAATTCACCTTGATTTGTATCAGGTTAATTAAAATATAATTTACAATCAAATATTCGTGTAAAGCAATGATGGCGTTTTCTACTTAGACGATCCACAGAGAGATAATTAATTAAGAGTGATGATGTGGGAAGAGTTTCAAAGGTGAAATAGATTTAGAAAAATATTCAAGCGGAAGCATGGAGGACTTTAATTAATTTCTTATTTGTACAAGGGCTGGCTGGCTATTCTGAACTTTCGTTAACCAAAAAGCAAATTAATGTTGAAAAGAATATTTTTTTTAAAGCATCAAAAGAAAATATTATTACATATTTGCTTTGGATTTGATATTTCCAAGTGGTTAGCTAACTTAATGTATTATTCAGCATTTATAGAAAAGAAAGAAGTAGAAATATAATAAAACAAACAGGTAAAGAGAATGCTTTGAATTGGAATTCTTTCTTTTATCCTTTTATCACAATGGCCCATGCTAAAAAATATTAAAATGCCGAAATATTATTTATTATATGGAGACGGGGCGTGGTCCATTGTTTTATTTTATTTTATTTTTTTTTTTTTTTGAAGGGATTTAGAGAATTTGGAAAAAGAATTTTTCATTATTTATGTACGAAAAATGAGATCTAAAGGATTATGTAACATAAAATTGATAACAGGACTTCTAAATTTAGTCATTAAAACAAGTATGATAGGATAGAACAAATCGATGTTGATGATTTAAGTAGAAATTAATTTGAAAATGTGGTTGGCTGACAAAATAAAGGTAGATTTAAGGGTATTGGCAAATAATAGGAAATGAATCGAATGGTTGTTGGAGGCCAAGAATTTTCGAGTTCAGTTAATTCACAAAGATACATATATGTATACATAATAGGAAATATATGCATATAAAAAGAAATGAGGGTTCAGAGAAATCAAAATAAGATTTTTAAGGTGTATATCAATATATATATATATATAAAGGTTTTTGTCTGCACATTGCTCAGAATTTAAATTTTTTTGCATATCTTCGCCTTTCATGATCTCTAGAATCCAAAAGTGACTTTAGAATTTTTCATGTCTGTCTTGTCTGTCCAGAAATTCTCACGTTATAGACTCAAAATAGGCTGAACCGATTTCGATGAAATTTCATCTCAATATTCTTGCATATCTCTATTGGTTCATAGACTATAAATTTTATTAATATCTAATCAATAACCACAGAAATTAATTTTTTAAAATATGATATGTAGACGTTCTTTTATTGTATTCTTTGCGCTAGTGAATCACAATATGTGCATATAATCTTAAAAATTAAAAGAGAAATGTAGTCACAATGTTAATGTTACTATTATATATATACATATAAAAAGAGATGAGTCTTGAGGGCTCAGAGAAATCAAAATAAGATTTTTAAGGTGTATATCAATATATAATATATATATTGCATATTAATTTATTTTTTAGAAATAATTTTAAAAGAAGGAATAAAATAAAATGTAGAGTTTACAAAAAAAAAAGTTATTTATCAAGTTTTCTTATTATCCAAGAATACCGACAGTATGTGGTGAAATTTAAATAGACAAACGATTCCATAAAAAAAATTATCAAAAGAGTATAATTTAGCATTTAGATCAAGATAAAAGGATCTAATCGATCCACTTTGAATAGAACATTACCAATAAGGGACAATTTCCAGTTCTATTCAAATTATATTTTAATTAAAAAAATTTTGCATTTTTAAAAAGGAATAAATAATATGTATATAACTGGCATTTTTTATTAAAAATAACTAATGATTTTTATAAATTACAGGAAACCAAAAAAAGTTTAGTAATTTATTAAATAAAATAGTAGGTAGTTAATAAAAGAAAATGTTATTGAAACTATATCAATAATTTATGAAATATTCAGTAGTTATATATTTATAGATGAATGGAATGGTTCATTTATTTTCAATACATAGTAACCAAATAATGTATTAAAAATTAAAGAATACGGAACAATTATTTTAAAATTACCAATAATTATTTTAGTACTTTTAGTGGATAATTATAATTCAATTTAATATATATATATATATATGTACCACTCAGAAGCCAAACCGATTAACTCCAATTTTTAAAATTTTGCTAGTATTGTAATGTAATGTAATCTGCAAGATATGAAGTAAATAATCAACTTGATAAACTTAATATTGCAATGCAATATACATTTTTCTGTAATCAATAAACCTGAATTTTATACAAGCTCTAAACTTTGGGCTTCATTTTCTCAGTTTCTTTAAATGTATAGTTAATCACTCTCTTTAGCTTCTGAGTGGCACACATATACGTATATATTATTATATATTTAAAATATTTACTTAGATTAGAAATTTTTTGTTTATTTTTTCGTGCATCTAATATTAATTAGAAAATTAGAAAAAAAGAAAAAATATTTTTAATAGACCGTAACCTAGTAATTTAAAAAAAAAGAATAGAAATTATTTTTAATGAAACTATATTTTTTTTCTCAGGTCATAAAACAATATTTTACCTAAGTTTAAAATTTAAAAAAAAAAAAAAAATTCAACTCCGGGTCCCTTTAAATTAAGATGACAAACAAATTAATATATACATAGATAGATTAAATCAGCCCTGGCCAACCCAAATGACTCCATGGGCCTTTTTGATTAGGAACAATGCTACAGGGGCCGCATTTTAGGGAAACGTGCAACAATTTATTAAAAAACACTTAATACTTGTTTAATGTTTTTATTTATTATTTTTCGGTTAGTTTTTTTTAAATAAAAATTATAATAACAATTTAAAATAAAAAAAAATATATTCTCTATTAATTACTATTATTTCTAACTTTTTTCTTCCTTTTTATGGAAGCAAATATGTAGTTTAAAAATTGTAGGTCATATTTTAAATAAAAAAAAATGAATTAATTATAATTATTTCAATTATATTCTCTCTCTCTGGTTTTGAATATACAGACGAGAAATGAACGTTACAAAAGAAATATAAAGTTAACTGGCGGGCCGCACAATTTTTCACGGTGGGCCTCATATGGCCCGAGGGCCGCGGGTTGGCCAGGCCTGGATTAAATATATATAGAAAGAGAGAAAGAGAAAATTAGTGATGTATATGTCAAAAGATTCCTTGTCGAGATCATTAATTACAGTTTATATAATTTAGGGAGTAGTATAGCTTTTTTTAAAAAGAAAAAGTGAAATTGTTCTATTCATTTTGTTGGCCAGAGGTTCTAAAACTGACACTATTTTAATTAAGTTTGTTTGTTATCGTTTTTATTTACTATTTTTCAACTGGAATGTTAAAAAGGAATTGAGATCATTTGTTTGGTCGTTAATTTATAATAAAAATAAAATAAAATATAATATATAAAAAAAGATACTTGTTCATTGAAACAGAAATAGAGAGTTTAATATTAGATACTTATATAATGCTTTGAATCACACAAAATGTATTAATAATTAATATAATTTATCCCTCTAAATACATCCGTCAATTGTACTAAGGATCGCTTAAAATTAAAATTTTATTATTAATATAATCTTGAAGTTATGACCAAAACTATATGATTGTAATAATAAATCAAATCTTTTGGGTTAAAACCTCCCTGCAACTTTTATTTTTATTGAACGGTCCATAAAATCCTTCAGAGACAGACTATAAAAATGTCACAAACGGACCATTTAACTCTCACTCACACTTTGGGGAATCAGTTATACAAAATATTTGTAAAATTTATAAATTAAAAGATTTTCATTTTTGTATTAAGGAATGGATTATATGATCAAAAACAAAAATTAATCGTCTAATTCTTATAACCCTCCACCCATTTGACAGCTGTCCTCAAGAACATAACCTCAAATCGTAAAAAAAAAATATGTTATTGGAATGTGTTTGTGTTTTATGCTGTCAGTATTGAAGTTAATTTCTGTTAATTTAAATAGTTACTACAATTTCTCTTAGTTTCTGTTAATTAATTAATTATTTAATTCATATTTTTATACTTTAAATACAATTTTTAGCTATAAGCACCTTTCCCAATAAGAAACTTTTTTATTAAAATTGGTACAAATGTGAGTTGCTTATATAGAGCGTTCACTGTAATATATTTAATAAATAAAATTAAATAATTATTATATCTAGTAAAATTAAAGAAATGATTAATATTAAATTAAATAATAATAGTAGCCTTTATTTATATTTTAATGAAGAAATAAAATATTGACCCACTAACTGTGTATATAACCATAATAGTTCATTGTTTTGTAAATTTTTGTTTAATGTATATTTATTTTAACTTTAAGTATTTATTCCTTTTTTTTATTATTATTAATATTTTATTTTTATTATTTTTTAATAAAAGTATTTTATTTTCTATCTTGAAGAACCCTTATGTTACTACATGAAACAAGTGGTTTATTATGGATTATAAAATAAAATAAATTAAATGTTACAACGACATTTGGAGATTCATCTTACTTATTGTAATAAAATTCTTTTAAAAAAAAACTTTTAATAATATAAGCCAGCATAGAATCTATCGTATAAAGGATTATAGCTAGTTATTTATATAGTTTGGTTGGATGTTTGCTTTATGGATGATGTTCGTCAAAAGATAGGAGAATAACCAGAAAGCGACTATAAAATTTTTTATTTGTTTTAATAAAAAGATTTTCCAACATTAAAATAGATAAAGTGTAGAATAAACTCCACATTTTATTAATAAGTATTACCCCTTTCACCTCAAAGAATATAACTATAAAAAAACAAATCTCTAGTAAAAATAAAGTAATTTTAATGTCTTTCAAATCGAAACATTTATAGATATATTCCTTTATTAAACAGATATAATATTGAAAATAAATTCAAATACAAAACAAAATTCTATTAATATAAAATTTGAATTAATATGTTAATGAAAAGAAAATTAATCCACTATACTAGTGATTCTTAACCTGGGGGCGATCAACATCTTAAAGGGGGCGATTATTTGACTATACGATTTTGGGGGCGATAAGTTTTTTTTGGGGGGCGATAGTTATTTTTTGGGGGCGAAATCATTTTCAACTCTAAAAAAAGGTAAGAAGATTTTGCGAACAGGTTCTGAAACTCTATTTTTCAATATGGCTCTAAGTATCACCTTATATTAGGGATTATCATGCAATTTTTATTTGTTAAAATTTATAGAGGGGGGGAGGGGGGTTATGAAACCGGCCTTACGAAGTGGGCGTTTGGTTCAAAAAGGTTGAGAACCACTACACTATACAAACACACTAACAAAATATAAAAGTTAGTTTATGTAATAAATATTATATTCACATATATCTAAATAAGTTAATGAATTTATGAAAGAAGGGTTTTTATACTTGAACGATAGATTTTAAATATATATATATATATATATATATATATATATATATATATATAATATAAAATTTATTCATCAAATATAATATTCAATAATTACCTCAATTGTATATGTCACTTCGATAACAGTTCGACTCAAACTGATCGCCCAGTACGAAAAAAAACTACCGTTACATGGTATTTAGTAAAAATAAAATTTCTTAAAAATTGTATATTATCTCTTTTTTTTATCTAAAAATAAAACGTTTAATATATAAATAATATAAAATATCTTATCAATTTTCTTACCCATGTTATTATAATTTATCATTTCTTTGAAAATATTTTTTTTTTTCTTTTATAAACTTATTTAAAAATAATAAAGATAATATATATATATATATATATATATATATATATTAGTATATTATTACAACCAAAAATTATTTTTATATATAGATATTTATATCTACATATAAACTAGTCATGTGTTTGTTCCATTAAAGTAATAATTTTATAATTAATAACAAATATATATATATATATATCATTTTTAATCTAAAACATATTCAATTAAAAAAAAAGAATATATAAATATATATTCATATGCGTATTGATTTTAAGTTAAAATTTAATGGAAAAAAATCAATTGCAATTTTAGAATTAACAACCTACCCTTAAATAACAATTTTTCAATATAATAATAATATAAATAATCTTATGTTTATTAATTTTCAATTTTATAATAGAGATTTCTATTTTTATATGAGGAGTTGAGAGGCACACCTATAAGAGTTGCCTACTTGTAATATATAATTATTATATCATTCTTCAAGAATGTTTATAAATAAAAAGTAAATCAAATTTAAATTCAACTTTCTATTTTTCCCAGGTACGTTGTTAGTGTTATCAGGTGAAATTGATTTATAATTCAACATCATCTGAGTAAATATTGAAATAAATTATTTTTTCTTAAGTATTAAATAAATAATTAATAGAACCTTCTGATGGACAAAAAATGATTCGAAGTGAATGATATGATTAGCATTTATAGTTGTTTTTGTTTCACTGAGAATAATAATAACATTCGATTCAATTAAAATATCGTAAATTCATTATTTTTTATTAGCGTTCAGATCCAGTAGGATAACAGAGAGTGGTTATATATAAATGAAATCAACCAACTCGAATCAATCAACCTCTAAACGCTATACTGACATAACTAAACTAATATAAAATATAAATAAAAAACTAACTTGATAAAATAAAATTAAAAGAAAATGTCAGGCTTTTCGACATCCTACGAAAGGATAACTCCTATCTAGTCAGTTGCCGTTTATGCCGAGTAGAGGTGTTATGTGATCAGGATAATGGATCTTTACAACCTTTATCTTGATTTTATTGACCAGAAGCCGCTATTTTTTAAAATATAAATAATGATTAGATGAATTTATATTTATTTATTTATTTATTTATTTTTGATTAATCATTTAATATTTTTTAATGAATTTAGAAATAATTAATTTTTATTTTTATCGATAATGTTATAAAAATAAGCATAGTTTAAAAAACCAGTGATTCCCAGAGTGGTCTATATCGACCCCCAAGGGGTCTATGGCAGCCTGCAAGGGTCCTACGTCAGCGGAAAAAAAAATCGGGGGCCATGAAATGAAATTGGGGGTCCACGATAGTGGATCTCAACATGTAGGCATACGCTTTGTGGTCACAATACATTGTGAACTTGTAAAAATATGCACATAATGATATACCAGTATCATCTTGTTACAAGCATACACGCAGTAAAAAATTATTGTCAATTTTTGGCACTCAATAAATCCAAATATGAGGAAAAATTATTCGTTTCCTAAATCTTGTAAAGAAAAGTGCTAAGCAAATATTTAAAATATTTTGTGAAAGTAAAAAAAAGACTGGACATCATTAACCGAGGTAATTTAAGATAAAACCTTACAAAATTGATAATTTATTATTAAAGCATCAGGTTCATCTTTCCCATTAAAAACATTTACTTATTGCTTAGTTAATTTTATGTTTATTTTATTATTTTAGTTTCTAACACTAAACTTCAGTACAGTTAGAAATTTACAAAAAATCAATTTCAGGTAAGTAGGAGGTCTACCCAAAATTCGAAATCATGGCAAGGGGTCTACGATACAAAAAAGTTTGAGAACCTCTGGTTGAAATAATAGCAAACTCTAAATTACACTATGTATTTATTCTTATAGAACAAATATATATATATTATTAATTAAAATATAAAATATAAAACACGCAAATATGGAAAATTGAAAGTATGTGATTTAAAGAGAATAAGGAGTTAATTAAAAAAAAAAAGTTTCAATTACAAGAGAATGGAAACGGATATAGTATTATAGGATGTTGGTTGGACTCGGCAGATCCTCTTAATAACATCCGGATCTGGATTTAATAATTATTATTCTCTTGAAATTTCATTTGTTATTGATTGAATGAGTTTAATAATTAAATAATTGAGAATTGAGAAGCTGTACTAACAAGAAAACTAAATTTAATTATAATTTAAAATCTGTGTGTCATATTCATTGAACTTTTGTTAAATTATTTAATGAAAATCGAAATAAATCAATGGGAGGAAAAAGTATTTCATTCTAAGATTAAAAATTCACTAATATAGTAAAATAATAAGAATAATATTTCCGAAATTTTAAAAAGTGAAATTATTTTTGAGGAATAATGAAAATGTATATGTATTATAAGAAATATTCGAATGAATATAGTAATGAATGTGTTTATATATATGAACCTTCTTCTACAACGCCTGAAATTATGCAACCGTAAACAAACTTTTTTTTTAATATTTAATTTCGTTCTCCGTATCTAAACTGATTTAAATCATCATGATTTTTTAATTAATTTTTCTATTTTAATTTAACAAACACATTTTCAGTAAACTAAATTAATAATTAAATATATAGTATTTTATATATTTTTTTACCAAATATAGATTATAAATTGAATTTTATTAGAAAAATTTGTTCTTAGTTGGAATCGAACGCCGACTTCTTGTGTAAAAAATTGCTACGCTACACTCTCGGCTAGCTGCCTCCTATCTTAATACACTATTGTCGCTCAATTTTCCAACTTTGAAATCGATAAACTCCATCAGAAAAAGTAATTTTAAGTGAAATGCAGGAATTCGTAAATTCGTTTACCTATACTAAAAAATTTGATGGGCAGGACCTTGTGGTCACACAGGTACGTATATAGCTAAAATGTTTGAATTTTGTTCAAATGGTTTTCAAGTTTTCCAAACAAATCGCGCTAGTATTTAGATTGAATGAAAGATTATTATAATATACAATAAACAAAGACTAGTTAATTGAATTAGACAATATATAATAATAAATAGAATAATTTACTAATGGACTCCAGTTATCATTGTGGATTTTAATCTACAGACGCATTTATTCTTAGATTACATTTGTTTATCAAAATGTCTTCTTTTATTTATTCGCTAATAGTTCAGATGTTCTGTGTATAAATAATGCTTTTCTTTATATATTTTAATTATCTATTAAATAATGAATACCTTTACGAAAATACAATCTCAATTTATAAAATTAAATAAAAACTAACCATCATATATAAACATAAACATATTTTTAAAAAGAAATTGTTTTTAATGAAATTTTCATTGTAAAATTGTAGAATTGGATAGAAAAAGAAAAAAAATAAACAAGGAGCAGTTTTTTGTTTTTGGCTTCGCAGGTGACGACATGGCAACGGAGCAATTGATTTTCTAAACTGCCCTTTGGGAAAACTAGGACTAGTTCTCTCTGTCTCCCTAAATTGCTCTAAAAGGGGTCCTTTTGGCATCCGTGCGCATCCCCTATGTTTGCATCGTTCGAAAGGGTCGTATCGAAATACCGCCCGCCTGGTTCTGGGGAAGCTCACGACAAACAAAACCAACCACCCCGGCAAGCATTTATGGGAGCTGGAATGAATGATCGTTCCAACCCCAGTCATACCATCGAGTGGAGGAGTGAAATGCCAGCTTCTCATCTATCCATTGAAATTAGAAAGTCAAGTTATACTATGATAATCATTAACTACAATTTAAAAAAATATATAAAAAAGTTTAATAAAATAGTCTACTAGGTTAGATTTTGTTGTTTTTTACTATTAAGAGAGAAAATAAGAGAAGAATTTAAGAAGTTTAGAAAATGGAATGTCTTTGTCATCCAACTGCCTTTGTTGAAAATATTTATTAAAAAAATTAGTTGCAAACGTGCATCACATTACTTTCCTTTAAGCAATAAGAATGAGATGTAATTAATACATCTAATACAATTTTTCTAATACAAAATTTAAAAAATAGACAGATTAGTATATATTTATATATATCAAAATATTAATATAATCAAATTTGTAAAATCAGAATTTTCACAATTTAAATTTAAATTATTTTAGACGTTATTGAGATAATCAAAATAACTACATAAAAATTAGGAATATTTTGGTTATGAAAAAATTTGTGGTTAAATAATGGACTTACTAAAAAATATATGTTTTATTTAAATAATATACAAAAAAATGTAAATAAATTACTGAAATTATTTATGTTAATATTAATTAAAATATGTTTGTTCTACAAAATAATTTTCAAAATAATATATAAAAATATTTAGGAGATAAAATAAATAGTTAGTAAACAACTTATAAATAATCATATACTATAATATATTTCTGTAAATATTACAAATAGTTACGAGAAGAGAAGAATGAACTTTCAAAAAAAAAACTTCTTAAGCAAGGTTGCCATTCTGCTAAATAAAAATTCATCAAAATTTTAAATAAAAAAAAAGAAAAAAAAGAAATTTATCAAGATTACATATATATTTATACTATTCTAAATTAAAAAACATCCATCATAATTATTGACAAATACGAATGTCATTCAATAAACAAAGAGACAAATGCCTATAGCTCAAAAACGGTTTATTTGATCCTTACAAAACTCAGGCTATTTTTCACCATAATCACTCCACACATTTATGTACTTATTCCATCTTTCTTGCAGCTGTTTAAGCTGATAGGCTTAAAATATTGGGTTGCGAGGTCTTACCTCATCCTACCTACAGTCCCGACCTCGCCCCATCTGATTTTTACCTATTTAGACCACTCAAAGACGCTCTACGTGGAAAAAGATTCGGGGTAAATCGAAAGAATCTTCGCTAATGGAATTAGTAAGCTGCAAAAAAGACATGAGCATAACTATGAATGGTGATTATGTTGAAAAGTAGCCTGAATTTTGTAAGAATCAAATAAAGTGTTTTTGAGCTATCTTTATTGAATGACCCTTGTATGTTTTAAAATAAACTAAAATTTCGAGTAATATATTTCGATCTTGTAAGATTTTAATACTATCTTAATACTAATATTTAGATTATGTAACTAATAATAATATAAATGAAATAATAATAGATAAATTTATATTTAAATATTTAAAAATAATTTTTGTAAATATTTTTATTTTTAATATTCAAGTTAGATAATATATAATTTCTTTTTTCTCATAAATAATTTCATATTTGAAAATACTTTCTAATGTACACAACAATTGTTGATAAGGTTTTAGTAGGAGAGTTTCAAGAGAAAAAAAATGAAATCAATTAATATATATATATATATTTGTATTAATTTATTTAATTTAAAAAATTTAGTCTAATCATTTTGGTTTTGGGCGTTATAAAAATATAATTTCTTAAATAGAAAATTTATTCAAGCATTTTTTTTTTCCTTTTATAAAAAAATTCTCTCATTAAAGTGTAATTATTTAAAAATGATCAGATTCAATTTTTCCTTGTAAAGGGTGGTGATAATTAATTAAAAATTACTTTATTCATTTTACATATTTCAAGATGAATATTAAATAGGTCTTGGAAATGAAAGTAGTACTCCAGAGAGATGTTCCAAAACTATTGTAAAAATTTTCTCATAAATTCGTTTATGGCCCTAAAGTAGGTCGAGTCCTGAGTTTGGCCAATGATTTTATGTTAGAAACATTCGTTCGGGATGTTTTTTTTATATTAAGAAAAAAAAATGGTTTAGTTAATACTAACAGAGAAATCGCGGTCCTATTAAATTGTTTTCTTGTATGGAAGAATTAAATTAATAAATATAAAATGAATGCAAAAATTATTGTAATTAATTATATATTAAATCTATAAACATTTGGCTTAGATGAGCTGATAATATCAAGTATATTTTGTGGAGGAAATAAAATATTTATGAAGAATTGTGATGAAATAATGAAAAAGAAAGCGAGATCGAATTATAATAAATTTTATTATTTTAACCTAAAGAAATAATTAATTACTAATAATAAAATAAATATTAATAATTAAATTTCCTTGATTTAATAAAATAAATTAAAATATTGAACATTTCAATTTTTTTATTTAGTTTATTCTCTTCCTCTAATCTACCTAATTTACATTCAATTATTATTTTATATGCTATACATAATTTTATTTTTGTCTAAGGAAGCCATTTTTTTTTTAAATGTTATTAACATATTCTTATTCTTAAACTTTTTATGGAAATTATAAAAATGAAAAAAATATGTCTGATTAAAAAAAAAATATTTGAAAATGAAATGAGTACGTGTATAAAAAATAATAAAATATATAAATAAATATAAATATAAATATAAATAAATATAAAATATTCTGATGGAGAAGAATTGAACTGCATAATTAGAAAATATCAAAGAATGGGGAGTAGCAGAAACCCCCCCCCCCCCCTATTTTCTCTGAAAGGAAATAATCTCTTCAATAGATTGATTTTTAACGAGCCCAAATAGTGGTTCACTTATCCAAGTGGATTTATTTATACGGGATCGTTAACCCCCTTAATTAAGTATAATTTTTTAATATTTAATTTTTTTTATATATATCCAAAGATTTTAATTTTAAATATTAAATATTTTTAATTAATTAATATTTTATTGAAAATATTATGTTTGGAAAATATAAGGGATAGATTAGTACAAGTGTAGCCATATTCTCATGATTTTTCTAGTATTAGTTAAGACAACGAATTTCTTATCAAATTTTTATTATATATATTTATATATATATATATATGAAAGATTATATAATATAAAATTTGAAATAAAAATATTTATAAATAGTCTTTTATATATATATATATATATATATATATATATTGTTTTAAGTAAATTAATATTAAAACTTAATTTATTTAATTTAATTTATACTTAAAATAAGTGATTTTTCTATTTTTTATATCTGGTAAAATATATAAGAAATATAATAATACATAATATGTAATATTATTTATTGGATTTTTATCAGATTTGAATATCATTACTATCATTACTATACTATCTATCAGACAAATTATATATAAGATAAGAAAGGTATTATATATTATAATCTAGGTCGTTAAAAATTTGATATAAAATTGTGATATGGCATTATCCAAAAGAGCAATTTTGTAGATCATTGCAATTCCATTTCCCCACCACACCGATATCTTATATCATCTTTTTATTGTGGATACGTACTTTTTGTAAAAATTATATATATATATTTTTTTTTATTTCCTTATTTAAAAAATGATTTTAAAAATAACTACTACTTATACATCAACCAAAAATTATTTTAATAAATATTTTTTTTAATAAAACCTAAAATCGATTAAAACGCGATTTAGGGAAAATTCGTTTTAATGTTAATTCTTTTGTTATCCGTTTACAAAACCTGTTTTATATATATTAATTTTTAAGGTTGATATGAATGTCTTATGATTAGCAATGAAAAGGATGTTTGAACTAACAGGGAAATCTATTTCCGGTAAAAAAAATAAAACAACCGCCCGGTGTGACTCCCGTCTGTTCATTTCCAACCCTCCTTGTTACCTTAATAAGCCAATTTAGATTTACTTAAAAAATCGATAGCTTTATATATAAATTATATATATATATATATATTAAATTAATTTATCTGATATTAAAAAACAACATACTTTCGCTAAACCACGAATTGCATGAAATTTCGAGATTCTATTTGAATATACTCTTTCGTTTTGCTTCTTGGATCACTTAAGTGGCTCTATCGTCATTGGCCGTCAAAGAGAAATTCATGATTTTAACGAGGATACATTTTAAGATGTCCTGAATTCATTAAAACTATTTCCAGCAACCGAAAATCGATCTATGTATGCGTCATGTGTCTGTTTATAGTTCATTTCAAAAATATACACCTTGAAATTTATTTGAAACCAGCTAAATGATCAAAAATATTTAAAAAAAAAAAAAAATTAATACTAATAAAAAGATGTCAGTTCTAACTTATTTCAAAAATTGAATGTGTTTTTATATTTTAAATAAATTTTTACCTATATAGAAGGAGATGCATAAAAGTAAAATAGGTAATTTATTATATATATATGTATATATTGAAGGAATGGAGAAATTAAATTGAAAGTAGGAAGAAGTTTAAATGTGGCCAGGAAAATGGCAGTTAAAAAGTAGAAAATATCCCAAGTATTAACTAATTAACTAGGGTGGGGAATAATTTTTATCCCGGAAACATATTCTAATATTCTAAAACGTTAATTTTTCAGTTGTTATATATTTTTAAGTTAAATATGTATATATAATAGAGAAATATAATATTCAAAAACATATATTAAAAATATTAATTTATATTCTGTAATTTTTAAGTATTTTACTATCAAAAAGTACATAATAATTATTCTAAAAGTTTCGATCTCATCCCTAATGAATCCCTTCTTTCATTCCCAACCCTTTTCCATTTATCATGGCGGTCATAATATTTTCTAGAATATAACGGAAAAATCATAATAATTAGAATTTTATATTTAATTTTAAAAAGAACAAAAAAAGAAATTGAATTTTTGATATTGAAAATTATATTTTAGTAAATTCGTTTAGACTTTATACTATAATTAAAGAAATATTTTAACTAAAAGTTAAAAATTCAATAATCTATTTGAAAAATTAACAAAAATCGAAATTTTTTGTTTAATTTTACACGAAATTATAATAAGCAGAAGAATTGTATTAAGCGGATCCTTTTATTATTAAAAAAAAAATAAAAAAACAGTTGGTAATAGTTCGAGTACAAGGTCTAACCACAACTAATCTGATGACTTCCAAGGTTAAAAATGAAGATATTTTTAAATTAAATAAAAGAAAAAAGTGTTTATGTCATTTGGTTGTTATTTAGTCTAAATGGAATAATATAACCAATTTTGATTAATATAAATTCAATTCATATGTTTAATTAATTAATTTAATTTTTTTTTTTCTAAAAGTAACTGTACTGTATTTGAGGGTGGGGTGAAAAGTTTCCGGCCTGACCAAGAAAAACGATGTTTTTAATTTTTTTTTTTTTTTTGCTTTATTTTTCAACATTCAAGATAGCTGAGTCCTGTACGATGTCAGCTGAACGTGTGCGAAATATTTTGCAAAACCATTTGAACATGGAAAGTTATGTGCAACGTGGGTGCCGCGTTTGCTAACGTTAGACCAAAAACTGCTTCGAAAAACCATTTCTACCGACAATTGGGCGCTGTAGGCGTAATCCAAACGAATTTTTGCCTCGATTCATAAATGTTGATGAGACTTAAATTAAATTTAATTTAAAAAAAAAATTTAAAAACATCGTTTTTCTTGGTCAGGCTGGAAACTTTCCACCCCACCCTCGTATACCACCATTGGGTTATAAGGTACCATCAGTGGTATATCTATCACAGTTTGAGAACCTCGGATCTATAGCATTCTAATTTGTGTTAATTTTGTAATAATAATATGAATACCAACTGAATGGCGAATTATTTCCATATTAAAATTAATAAAAATTACTGAGTACAATTTTAATTTCAAATAGATTATTTATTTTATTATTACTAAATTTTTACATGTTAGGAAATTAGAAACTAGGAAAGAATTAAAAAAGACACAAAGAGAAAAATTATATAATTATATACATTAATATAAATTGTTATTAATTTTTGAGAAATTAGAAATATTACTTCCATTATATATATTAATATTATTGATGATCAATAAATAAAATAATTCAAGTTCAATTCTATTTAAATTGAATGAGTAAAATAAGAATAAAATTTACTTGAAAAAAATAATTCATGTCATTAGAATAAATAATTTAATATAATTATCATATATAAAATAAAATTAAAATGTATTTATATTAAATTTTCAAAAATTCAAGTTTTCATTTTTGTTATTAATGATGGCAGTGAAATATTTCCAAAATGTATTTCTTATGTGGAAATTTCATTTCAATATAATCAGAACAGAATTAAGTAGCAAAGAAGTGGTTTTTTATCCCTTAAATTTTATATGGAAAATTTTTTTGTTTATTTTTCAAAGAGAGAATGGAAACAGTTATTAATTAATTAATTATTTTTAAGAAAAAAAACATGAATATATGCTATAAAAACTTTCAGTCCTATAATATTCTTTTTTTTTGAATTGTCTTGCCCCTGAGTCATTTATCTTAAAAGAGGTAATATAAAGTTTTTAACACAAAAGAGAAAATATATATTCATAATTTATTAATATCCCCGGGCAGTCAGGCAGACAATATTCTTAAAACTATATTTTCAGTTAAATGACATTCAGAAAGAATTACGAGGTCTGTTGAAAGAAAAAGGTGAATTTCGAATTTTCTCGGGCTGTATACATTCGATTATCGATTTTTTTTTATGTTGGTATAGATATGTTGACATTATCAGCCATTTTGGATTAGTAGTTTGTTTTTGACAACTGAAAACTCGTATTATATTTTCTAAATAGATTATGTACATTTATTCATTATAATAATAAGATATATTTCCAAGGGTCTCAAGAGATTTTCATAATGGGTTAATCGATTATGTTGTCACAATTATGGGGGGTTCTTTGTTTGCCCAATGAGAAGATATCAAGAATAGAAAAATCAATTTGAACTTTGTATGATATAAATATTTATTTGTCATTTAAATAACATTCTTGAAAATAATATATTATACGAATATAAATATATTAAAATGAAGGTGTTGTATAAGAAAAAAATGTAATAAAAAAATTAAATTATGGATGAGTGTCATTAAATATAACCAGAAAGAAAGGGTATCGATGAACGAATCTCCAATCAATTTTCACTTAATTATATAATATTATACGTCTAAGAAAATTTAAATCCGTTAACAAAAAATAAAAAAACATAAATATAACTTTTAACCAATCAAATGGTATTTAAGAAAAATTATAATTGTAAATAGTAATAGTAATTAGTATATTTATTTATATAAGATGTTTTAATTGAATGAAAATTATGACTATAAAATGTGATAACAGTAAATATTTATTTTAAATATATTTAAGAAAACTAAGTTTATTTAAAAAAATATTTTTTTAAGTGTAATTTATGTGGGTAGCTCTTTTTTAATTACTGTATATATTTCTATATATTTATTAATGAATGAAATATTATATTATATTTCTGTTAAAATTGTCGCATCCCCTCTACACGCCTCCCAATTTTTTTTTGATTAAATGAAGAGAAAGATAAAAAAAAATGGAATATGGAGGGGGTGATTTGATATTCAGCTGGTGTGTCGATAACATCCCTATAAAATACAACAAGCTTCATTTTAAATTGATATATTTTAATTTTGTTTAAAAATTGTTAATGAAACAAAGAGCTCAGATGGTTTATTAAAAATAAATTACTTTTATTTTATTTTTTTTAATTAAGTTTGAGTTAATTTATACGTCCATTTATTGACATTCATTTTAAAATTTACATTTTTTCTTTTAATATAATAAAATGAAAAAAGATATTCAATGTTATTATATTTATTATAATTAAAATTATATTATTATAAATATTGTAATTTTCAGTTTTTTGAGAGAGAGAGAGAGAAAAAAAAATATTAAATATGTCAATTTAAAGCAATGAAATAATGATACTTAATAGATTCATTTTTTCATATTGATTAAAAAGTCTTTCCATTTTTGAAAATTTTACAAACTCTCAAATTATTCAAGCAATTATTATTATATATTTTGTTATTTTACGAGAGTCATGTTTGTTTTATTATATAAACTGAATTCAAAAAGAAAATTATATATTAAATTAATTCATAATGTTTAAATATGTATTTGAGTTGAATGTATGGAAGAGTGGAATTCTCATAAACCGGGTAGATCGGTGGAGGGGAAATGTTAAAAAGGGTTCAGTTTCTCTCTTGCTAGATGACGTCGAGTCTCAAAACAAAATTAAGAACAACACCCACCGAAATTTTAAAAATAACTAGTCATAAGCCCACCTAATATTATATTGGATCATTTTTCTATTCCTACATCAGAACTTACACCATTCTTCAATCACCACCATCCTTACATCCTTCACCCAGATTAAAAGGAGTTTATAAAATTTAATTTAATAGATAAACTAACTTTTTAGAAGATCTTTTATTGCGAAATCAATTTAGTAATAATTTAAAAACAATAATATATATTGTAATATAAAAATTATATACCTAAAGGATAAGATCACTCTATAAAATTGCATTAATATCAGTTTAAGATTGTATTCCGAAGAATTGCATGACTTTTCTGCATCCCCAAGTAGGGTAAAGCATACAGTCGTTGGCCCCCTTAAGCAATTCCTATCAGTCTTTAATGTATATCTGGGTAAATTGCGGAACAATCTGTGTCAAATTAGGTTTGCAGAACATAGATACTATGAGCATTTTGATGAATAAAAAAAAATCATTTTCTCATGACATTTTCATTCAATAAGCACGCAAAAATCCTTTAAAAAATGCAGCTATTGGCCCCCTTTTATAGTTATTGGCCTAGGTATTCTATATTGATTATACAACCATACAACAAACGATGACATAACCATAGTTTAAAATAAAAATCTCTTATTATTTGTGTTTAAGTGATAGGGGGCCAATGACTGCCTCGAGGCCAACGACTGTATACTTTACCCTATAGTAAAATTATGGAGTTGGGTAAGACTGGGTGGAGAATTACTAGCAAGAAGTAAGTTTCTAGGGAAACGACAGGTAAAGAATCCAAACGAAGGGAAGGGGTTATAACTAATTGTTTCAAAGATTAATGTCATATATATTTATAAATAATTTATTCAAGTTCGAATTCGTGTGGATATTTATTTGCTTGTCATATCATTCAGGGGTTAATCAAAATATATCTATATTATATTAAAGCTTTTGCAATATATTTATCATTTTTTTTATATTAATATTTATTATTATATTAATACTCAAATTAATACAAAGCAATATATAATATAGCACCATGGATACAAAGCAAATTATTCATAAAAGTCCTTTTAATTAAAAATATATATATATAAGAGAAAAAAAAAATAATAAAAGAACAATTCGTTAATTAACGAAAATTTAAAAAATATTAATAATAATTTCAATCAAACAAGAATTTTACACGGTTGGAATAAAAAATAACATTTTTTTTTTTATTTTATTATTCAATTACAGCATGTTCATTAAAACTTGTAAAAATTGATGATAAAAGGAAAATTCATTAAGTTATCAAGTTGATTCATTTTTTTTTTTATTTTATTTTATTATTTAATTTTAACTAATATATATAAAGAGAGTTGTTGATTTGAATTACAAATTGTCAAATTAGTGTACCCGGCAATTTGTTTCCATCCATATTAATTTGTGTGAGGTGGAATATTTATTTCAATAAAGATTATGACAATTATAAGTAATCAAAATTTAAAGAGTTGTAAATTGAATAAAGAAATACTTCAGAAATAATTACACACACACACACCCACAATTACAATTACTTTTAAAATACTTTAAACCATATATACTATATACACATCAATAGGTATATATATATATATATATATATATAGTCTTTTACTTTTAAATTTATCCTATAATCTAATTTAGAAAAATAGAAACAATTTTTTTCAAGGAAAAAAATTTTAAAAATAAATTTCTTTTTATACATTAACAAATGATGTTTCTTTCCCAGATAAAAAATTGAAATTCGAATGATATTTAATTTCCTAGTATATATAAATAACACCTTTGAATAGATCTATTAAATTCTTTGATAAGCAGATTTTTATTAAAAATTAAAATAATTAGAATTTGTGATTTATATTGACATAATAAATATAAATGAAATTAATTTATATTTATGTATGAAACTTGCTATAAACTTCACCCATAATTCTTTCATTTCTACTGTAATAAAAAAAGAATTGAAACTTAACTCGTTTCTACATTTATTAAATAAAAATACACCATATAATCCAATTTTATGTTATTATTATATATATTAAAAAAATAATATCACTTTTTTTAATTTCTATTCTAGCCATTTTTCTTATTCGCAATGATGAGCCATTAAATGAAAAAAAAAAAAACATTAAAAAGAAATAAATAAATTATAAAAAGAGTTTTTATTTTGAATTTATTCTATTTTAAAACATAATACTGCCTATTAGATTTCATTATTTTTTTTATTTTTATTTTTATCTTAAATTGAATATATTTTTGATATTTAATAGTGTATTATAATGATAATAATTTATAAATTATTACTGAAATTAATATTGGTTAATATTATTAAAAAAATAGTCGGTCAATTTTGGAGTGTGATGCCCCACCTGGGGCAGCAACAAACCGGATTTCCTGATTGGAGATTGGAAGGGTTGATGCGGACCAATGAAAATGAAGATTTACCTATCACTATATTTTCAGCAAATTGTTAGGGTTAAAATATCAATAAAAATAAATAAAATATCACCGAATGATAATAATTTATAAATAGTGAATTTTTTCTCCTTAATTTTTGTAAAGTTGAGCATAATCTTACACGTTACAAAATTAATATTTGAGTGTTATACGTCATTTTACCTAAGCTAATCACCTCAAGTAGGCAAATAATTTTTGATTTTTGTACTATCCATGTTTCTTCGAATCCACTTTCGTCATTAACTTACTCATAACGTTATACATCTCCCATATTCGCCTGATATAGTTGTTCAAACCAAAACACCGGACACAAGATATATATGGACATTATAGGAAACATAAGAATTTTCAAAAGAGATTCTTATAAATAAAAAAGGGATTACCAAATCAATGGCTTAGTGAAATTTGTAGAAGCTTCGTTAAGATAAAGATTTTTTATAATTAATTAATAACACTAGAATGTATCAAGGATGCGTAGTAGGTTAAAGAGATTTATATATATATATATAACAATGGAAAATTTGCAGCCTCAGAAACATATATATAGTTATTTAAGATGCTTACTCGTAGTCCTTTAAATTGTAAAAATTATTAAAATTCTATTAAATAAATAATTATAATAATGTTAAATGTAATTTTAAATTTTAATTGAAAAAGAAACAGGTTTATTTTTAAGTAGAATTTAAAAAGAAATTCAAGCCAACGTGGAATTTTAGGGAACAATGAACTCAAACGCCCTTCATTTACAAAAAAAAAATAAAAATTAGCTGGAGTGTCTCCACTCGACTATCTCGCAATTTGAATTGGATTAAATAACATAATATATTATATTTAAATTAAATTTAATTAATTATAAATTATAAATAATAAATAATAAATATTAAACCAGCGCATGTTTGGCTTTTTGTTGATGGCACCACGTCACGTGTTGACGCGTGAGATTTTCAGTGTTAAAAAATTAATTCTGGTAATTTCAGCGAATCAATCAAGCTGAAATTCTATATATAGCAGTTTTATATAATTATTAATCATGTGAAAAATTATCAAACATATATCTTTATTTTTACGGTCACTTTAGAGGAAAAAAAATCAAAACGTTGTAGGTAATGACCCTCTTCCGGTTGAGCTACATTTCTCAAAAGTTGATAGAAAACTATGAATTTTGAATAATGTCCATGTACCAAATTTCATCATTCTAGCTCAAACCGTTTTTGCGTAATCTTGCCTACATACATACACACATACACACATACACACATACACACACACATACACACACACAGACATTTTTCTCAACCTTAGTGAAAATGATTCAGGAACCTTCAAAACGTATAAAAACATCAAAATCTCAACATCGAAAATTTTCATGATCGCAATACTATCTCTGGCGAGATAGTAAAAATAAAAAAAAATATTTTATATTTGTCCGTGAAAATGAATGAATTTTTCAAAATAAATTTTAAATAAATAACTAAATAAAAAATTTTCCCAAATTAAATGAAAAATTTTAGAATTATTGCAATATATAATAAAATTAATAATAATAATATAATCACGAATGTCTGTCTATAAGATGAAAATTATTGTCTATCATTAATAAGAAAAAATATTAAAAATACATTAACATAAGATATGAAATAATCATATTACATAATTTTTCCCAACATATCTATTATCTCTATATCACCAATTAAAAAAGTAATTAACTATATAAATAATATAAATACCAGTTCTTTCTTTAAAAAAAAATATATTATCATCGAGGCACAAATTACTATTACTATTATTTTTTTTTTAAGAAAATCTATTTCAAAAGATATAATTATATTGTTAAATATATATTTTGATTAATTTAATAAGATTAGAGTGTCTCCCTATTTAGGGGTTAGATTGAAAGTGGAATGCCTTAATATAGTATGGAGTTCGATATTGCATTGAGGGTTCGTCGCCATGTCAACAAGCCAAAATAACACCACGCCCTTATGAAAATGTAAAATTAGATCCTCTCTTATTACCAATTGTATTTTAGCATCATACTGTAAAGTGATGAGATTCAAAATAACAATATATATATATATATATATATATATATAGCAGTAATATTACTAAAATCAATATACACATTAGTATAAATTTATTTTTATAATCATTTATAACTTTTTATACAGGATATTACACTAAGAATAGAATTGAATATTTATAATGTTTTATTTATGATATATAATTTTTTTAACCATCAATCGATTTCAATAAATCAATCGTTGTTTTGTAATGGTCATTCGTCAGTAATGGTTAATCTAATAAATTCTATATTGTGCCTTAAACCAAAACATATGCAGAAATGAATGAAATGATTCGCTGATTCTGCACATGATTGATCAGGTCAAATGAAAGTAAAGCAGAAATAAAGATATTAAAATATAAAAAAATAGTACAAATATTAAAATACAATTTGAATAAACTCAAAAAAAAAATCGAAAATCGATTTTAACTTTTTAAAAACAAATCATAGAAAATAAATTGAATAAATTATTGAATTTGTCGAATAGAAATAGTTTTTCTGACAATTTTAAAGATTTTTACATTCTGATAAATTTTATATATACTTTCAAAGAGAAATTGACAAATAGAGACACGTTCAGTGAAAATACATTCAGTTATATCAGTGATTCTCAACCTTTTTTTTACCCCGGCACACTTAACGCTTTAAAAATTTGGCGGCACACAAGGAAAAAGATAAGTGTAAAAGTTTACCAAATTGAAATAAGTTGACCTGTGGCCAGGTCCGAACCGACCGACTGTTTGAAATAAATTAATTTCCAGCTACAGAAACAATTTCAAATAATTTTAATATATCTATTAATGTAATAAAAAACAGATAGGCATACATAAATAATAAATATAAACATTTTTAATTTTATTTTATTTATAATATATATGCAAGACCAGGCTGTGACGTCATGAATGGCTGGATGACGTCATATAATTTTAAATCAAGAAAAAACTAATAAATATGATTTTTCTCGAGGATAAAACCAATACAAAGTGCATGATTCGTGGTGATATATAAAAAAATCTCCTTTGGTGTGAAAATAACCCTTTCCTTCCTATCGTCGATCGCTAATACTACCACTTCCGGTTTCCGGATTTGCACCAAAAGTTGATCAATTCATCCCACTGGTGCATTAAGTAAATATACCAAATTTCATCAAAATCGGTTGAGCCGTTCAGGCTGTACACATCTATACGGACGGACGGACAGACGGACGGACAGACATCATACTAAAAATACTTTTTTCTGTTTAGAAAATGCATGATTCGTGGAGATATGTAAAAATCTCCACATGTGAAATTTGGTGTGAAAACAATACCTCCCTTACTATCGTCGGTCGGTAAAAAGTGGTCCCAAAAACGGTTTACTTTTTTTTTGTGAAATTGAATTTGAAAAAATTTAAAAGGAAAAAAGTTTAAGAGCCTCGTAATCTCGCGGCACACTAAAGTGCCGCGGCACAGTGGTTGAGATTCACTGGTTATATATATTGTATCTTCAAGTTTCAATTATATAACTAAATAATAACTTGATTAGCATTAGTTATAATGATATCACTCTCGCTCGATTAGGGTCCATGGGTGTTATGTACATAGGTTAATTGGGGCAAGGGAGCAACATATGGATGAGATGGGGTTAGAGATAGTATAATGCGAAGGGTTGATATATGCAAGAGGGAGAGTGACAGAAAAGGAATGATTGAATTATCTGTATTCATATTAAGAATCATTAATCATTATTAAACAAAAATTTGTTGTAATATTTATTATACACAATTGATGTATTTTTTAAATATAGTACTTAAGATATTTAATACTAGATATACTAATTTGGGTAATTTAGTGTAAATATAGCAGATTCCACCTGAAAATAATTTCAAATATTGCTAATAATTAAATAAAATATGAAATTTTATGAAAAAAATATATCTTAATATGAGTCCATTTAATTAAAAATAGAAAAACAAAAACAATGAGAATGTAAAATTACATGAATAAAAGTTTATGTAATGTTATTAGTATGATAGTTTGTCATATAAATATTAAAATTTATAATAGTGTTCGTCTATAGCGGGTTGCCCAACCCGCGGCCCGCGAACATATTTAAAATTTATATGGTGGCCGGCCCTTATTCAAATGTTTTAATGATATTTATCGAAATATTGAGTTATTTCTAATGACATTCATTACTAAAGTAAATAACATAACAAAAACATCAATTTTTGTCAATTGAGGTTATTTTATTATAAATTTTCTTCACCGTTTTCTGAAAACATAATTTTCATTTACTTACAAAACCAATGTTAATGGCCCGCTTAAGTTTGGTTGTTTTCAATTTTGGCTCGCATTACAAAAAGGTTGCCCATCCCTGGTCTAAAGGTTAAGAGACATGAGCAATGACATTGGAGGATGAACATAAAATAAGGATTTATGAAAATAAATTATTTTTACTATAATTATGGAGTAGCTATTAAAAAATGACAAGTTATAGAATTTATAGGCTAACTAACTATAATAAATTTTATCATAAAATATTAATACTGCTTATTTTAAGTTTAAAAAGGCGTTTTAGATAATATAAAAATATATTTGAAGGAGGTAGATAATAGACAATTTTTGTAAAATTATAGGAAAAATAGGTTGCTCTATTGAAAAATGTTAAAATTTAGATTTTGTTCATTTAATTTAAAAAGTTATCAAAATAAAGAAGCATAGAGAAGGAAGATATTGAGATGGCAGCTGTCGAGGCTGATTATATATATATATATATATATATATATATAAAAAACACAAATCTGTTTTTTAGCAGGTGAAAGATGTAAAAAAGCATAGGGTTACAGGTTGCTTCCTGTTTTAAGTCGTGTTTTTAGTCTTTTGCCATGAAGTATCTTTATTCTATAGATATATGAAATTTTGTTTTTAATATATTATTATCATTATTATCCTAAGTTATACCAAATAATTATAAAGTTTTTTTTTTTTTTTTTGTTTTAATTTGAAGGACAGTTCAAAGTTGATTTAGATGAAAAATTAATGGTAAATAACAAAAAGGCAAGAATTATCATCAATTTTTGAACTTACTTGTCTCGATTGAGAATACAACGACTTTAAATCTAATGGCACCATCTTTTTTTAATGAATTCCAAAAGGTCATATATATATATATATATATCGGAAACTTAAATATATATATACTTATTATTATGAATATATAATTCATATGATAAAATGAAAGAGATTAAATTAATGAATATAAATATATTTCATTGTTTAGAAATAAATATTATAGATTAATTATAATAAATTTTCCAGACATCTATGATTATAATTTTCTAAAAGCAAGAAATTCCATAATATTTACTTTTATTAATTTATTTTTTTTTTTTTTTTTATAAAATTATCAAAACGGTCAACGTATAGGAGGCATTGAGCTAATTATAGTCAAACCATTTTAATTGTATAAACATTATTATTTTAATTTTATTTGTATTTTATTAAATTTGATCAATTAAATTATTGATATTTCTTGATTATTTTCCATTTTCGTTTAGAACATTAAAACTCCAAGGGAGGAAATGACCACCGGTGAAAAAGAAACCACATGCCTCCCTTCCGGTCGGCATCTGGCATATAACGTATTTTATTAAAATAGATTTTTGATATAACGAACATTTCAATATAATTTCTAATCAATATTTGAACATAAAGATTCATTCAAATTAATCAATTCAATTCACATTTGTTAAAATAAAGATAGAAAAAATTACCCTTGTTGAATTCATGTTCTTATATTTAATAATATTTCTTATTTTGATTTGAAAAATTAAAAATAAAATCAATTAGGTCTAAATTTTACAATAGATAGCGGTTCTCAAATTGGTGGTATCACAGAAGAAGTTGTTACTAAAATTATTTCGTTACTAAAAGCAACTGTACTTTAGGTACCACCGTCAGATTATAAGATCCAGGTAAAAGTAATGATGAAACGAAATATAAAAGTAAATACAAGTACTTATTCGATACTTTTCTTTCGATACCAAGTACTTTTGGAACCAATACTTTGGAATCGAGTACCAAGTAGATATCGGTCAAAAATATTTGTATCGATACTCAGTACATGTCCGGGATAATTAGCTTGAAGGAAGAATATTTATATTTTATTTCGTAAATTTCAACTAAATTGTAATAGAAAGAATTGGAATAGTTTGTACCACTGTATTTTACTTTATGATTCTGTAACTACGCTGCGTACAACGTAAGCTGAAGTTCGTTCAGGTGAACAGTAACATTTAACTTGTAACTACGCTGCGTATGACGTAAGCTGAAGTTTATTTTAATTTATGATTCTGTAACTACGCTGCGTACGACGTAAGCTGAAGTTCGTTCAAGAGAACAGTAACATTTAACTTGTAACTACGCTGCGTACGACGTAGCTGAAGTTCGTTCAGAAGAACAGTAAAATTTAACATTTATTGTTAGTTGTTAGCAAAATAAGATTTTATATTATGTTGTTATATTTATATATATGTATATTTTGCCTATTTCAGTAAATAGAATATCAGTACTTTCTGCTGTTAAAATCGACCGATACGAGTAAGTATCGATATTTTTTAATAGATATTGAATTGGTATCGATACTTTACGACCGATATGGTATCGAGTAAAAGTAACAATACCACCATGGTATCGTTTCATCCCTAGGTACATGTACCACAATTTGAGAACGGTTGCAATAGATAATAATCCAATATTTTCCAATAAATACTATATATATAAAATATTTATTGAAAAGAAAAGCTTGTTTAAGCGATATCAATTATAGTATAATATACTTAATTTATAGTTTTAATTATATTATTATATTAACATTTTTTAGATTTATCTTTATATACATACATATATATATATATATAAATTTTCCAGCCTTTAATACATATTTTAAGAATGTGAGATGAAAAAACAATAATTCAAAGATAATTTCATTTGACCTGAAGCTAAACTCAGAATCCGCAGTGGGTCATATAAACTATAAAAGGGTGATTTGCCAACTTCATGCTAGTAAAAGGAAGAATGCAAACGGCTTCATTCGGAGTATTCCGTGATAGTAATAAATGTTCAATTTTGGAAAGAACAATATATCTTGGAATACTACTATAACCATTTATTTCTATAATTATAACTTTTTACCGACCGACGATAGTAAGGGAGGTATTTTTATTTTATTTTCGACTTTGGAATCTATGCCCATTTTAGCCAGCCTTCTCATTTTATTTGAAATTAATTATTAATACTTAAATCGAAATGAACTTGATGAGGTTCGATCGCTGTATCAAAAGGAGGGTACCCTCTTCTGGTTTAATTATAATTTAAGTTACAAAAATTAAAATTTCATATACAAGCTTCATAGGTTTATAATGTAGCATAGCTTATACCATTTTTTTTTCTATATATATAATATTAAGCATAAATATAAATGTAATATACAGTAAGTCCTTTGTTCAAATGAATAGGAAAATTAGATAAATATAGGCTCAATTGTTAGTTCACTTTTAAAATATTTTGATCTAGATCATACTTTCCCAGAAGTGGTCTATATAGACCCCTGGGGTCTATTTCAACCTCCAAGGTGTCCACGACAGCAAATAACAAATTTGGGGGTCCATAAAATGAAAATGGAGGTCCACGTGTTTTCACGGCTTTTAAAAAAAAGGTAAATTCCGACAAGGATTTTTTGAATATGTCTCTAAAAAAAATAAATAAATAAAATAGGTAAATAGTTTTTCCGAGATGGCTTTTGAAACATTTTTGATTTTTCAATAAGGCTCTTAAAATAAAAAGGGCAAATTTTTTTTTTATAAAAAATCAAAATCAATTTAGGGGGTCTACCCAAACCGAAAAACATAGCAAGGGCCCTACGACACAAAAAAAGTTTGGGAACCTATGATCTAGATTCATTTTAATTAAATTATCATTATATAATTAAAAGGATCGACATGATAGCTGATTGAATGCAGTGAATTTCTTTTACTTGTACAGGTTGATTCATCAAGAATTTTGCGCAATTTCAAATCGAACTAGCAAAAAAATGGACCTTCTCACATTCAGTCAGGACATTAAATGCCAGGTTACGAGAAAACGAAAAAGCTATCTTTTCAATACAATCGCTGATGTAATACGAATCGTCACGAATTAAATAAATGATATTTAATCATCAATATATTATTATATTCTATTTTTTACATTAACTGAAAGATTAAGATCCATCATATAAACACGTAAAGTTGGTTTCAATTATTACAAAAAGGATATAATATTGCCTAGAATAAAAAATTTCCATGACATCATTTTGACGTGAAAAGATGTTATTGTCGCCATGTCGCGGTTCTATGATTTCAAAATGTCATGTCGTTTAATGCCACGTGAAAACCTACCTTTGCCGGATATCATTAAGTGTTGCTCTCTAGATTCTGATTTAGATAATAGCAAAAAAAAAGAAAAAGAAAGGCTAGCCAAAGTACTCCTTTGTTGTCATATCGTATGTGGATTAGGAATAGGAAATTTTATTTCAAACGATTCAACTATAAAAATCTTTGTTGGAAAAATTTCATGGCATTTGATTATTTACTTCCATAATGGTTCACATAATTAAAATGAAATTTAAGATTAAATCGAATAACTTTGTCGGATATGTTCAATTTAAGCATTTCAAAGAGTAGCATCAAAAATGTTCAATATTATTTATATATAAATAACTATTTTTTTAATTTTATTAATTTTTTTTTTTTTTTTTTTTTTTTTTTTAATATTCTTTACTAATTATTTTTTGTTTTTTTTTTATTTTGTTTTTTTAATAATAATTATATAGTAAGCCCTATTCATGTTTTACTCTCCAGAGTTCCAGAACGGTGAATGTGGAGATTGAAATTGGCAACCATCTCTTTTTACTATCTCGTCAGAGATAGTATTGCGATTATGAAAATGTTCGATGTCGAGATTTTGATGTTTTTATACGTTTTGAAGGTTCCTGAATCATTTTCACTAAGGGGGAGAAAAATGTCTGCGAGTGTGTGTGTGTCTATGTGTATAGACAAGATTACGCAAAAACGGTTTGATCTAAGCTAAAATCATGAAATTTGGTATACGGGCATTATTCAAAATTCGTAGTTTTCTATCAACTTTTGAGAAATGTAGCTCAACCGGAAGAGGATCATTACCTACATCGTTTTGATTTTTTTCCTCTAAAGTGACCGTAAAAATAAAGATATTTGTTTGATAGTTTTTCACATGATTAAAAATTGTGTAAAATTGCTATATATAGAATTTCAACTTGATTGAATCGCTGAAAGTACCAGAATTAATTTTTTAATACCATCAACAAAGAGCCAAACATGCGCTGATTTAATAAATATTATTTATTAATTTTAATTTATAATTAATTAAATTTAATTTAAATATATAATATATGTTAATTAATCCAATTCAAATTTGCGAGATAGTCGAGTGGAGACACTCCAGCTAATTATTTTAGTATCATTGATCATCAAAAAATAAATAAAAAAAATATAATCTTAATATTCAAAAATTAATGCTATCATTAATCCATCAAATGACATTCTATGTGAAACTTCTTTACATATTGAATAATTTTTATAATTAATTTCATAAGAACAAATCCAGGTAAAAAAAAAAATTAGCTAAATACAGACATAACAGAAGATGAAAGCTCTTTTATTTATAAAATCTACTTAAATGAGAAGGAATGAAATAAAATAAATTATTTTCTTGAAATAATTATTAAACATGCTAAAATTTCGATATTTAAATAGAGAGTTTTTATTTATAGTAATAAATTATATTAATTCATTAAAATAACTAAATTATTTATATTTATATTGATTATATATATAAATTATGGTTGCAGGAATTCAAAAGAAAAAAAGCCCGGAAAAAGATTGTCCATCTGGCTCTATGATCTGGCAACCGTGGGTAGGCGAAAGGGGCCGCCTAACTATCTGGCAACACTGTTCTTTTGCCGTTATGCCAGCCTGTTATGCCTGACCTGGCTAAGAAGCCAGTCAGAAACAAATGTAGAATGGGACTTAGTCATTTTCGAGAAATCAATTTCGAACTATCCAACATCCAGGCGATAAAATATTTTATTTTTATGAATTTGTCAATATTTGTGTTTCAAGTGATTGTTATATAAAACTAGTACCTCATTTTTATTCAAATATATAAATAATATTTTATAAAAATGAGGAAATAAAATTCATTATCTTAAGTGTAATAAATACAGTTTGTCTGTTCGATGTTTACATTAAGTAAAATAATAATATATATATTTCCTTAGAGGAAGCTTGAATTCTTTTGTTAAAAAAGAAAATTCAACAGAATCATTTAATGGAAAAAAAAGGGTTAAAAAGGACAAGAAGACTTGCAAGAGCTTGGATTGGATGGTACAGCAGGCTCATTTAAAAATTGAAGTATGTGATTTCAGTTAAGTATGAGGGGGAGACATCAGCATGGCTGTTCAGACAGTAATAATAACCAACGGTAATAAACAAGTTTCAGATGCATCCAGTAAAGGGTTTGAAAGGGTCGACCGTTCGGTTCGGTTCGTTTCGGTTCGGTTACCAAAATGTATTCGAAATTTTAGAAATTAATTTATTATGATCATTTTTACTAGATGTAAATGATAAAAAGTAATCGCTTATTTTCAATTTATTAAATTATTCTAGACTCATTTGTTGATTTAATTAAAATTAAAACAAAATTAATTTATAAAATTCTTCAATAATGAATTTCAAATTCATTTATCAGTATGGAACAAAAATATTTGATCTAATATCTAGTATCCTCTAAGCAACTACAAGTAAAATTGAAGTAATATTAAAAAGGGACAGATTCATGGATAAACGTTATACTAAAAAAATAATTGAAAAAATATAATGAATAGAAAAGAATAGGCGGATGTTATCTGGAATTAATTAAAATAGAGTTGAAATAAATTAACAATATTATTAGTTTTAATAATAAATTTAGGAAAATAATGTTAATTTTCGAGAAAAGGTTGTAGTTTATACGGGTAAAGGAACGAGACAGGATGAATTGATTCATTGGTTGTAATGGGTGAAGTCGATTGGATGGGTTCCAGAAAATTAAAAAAAAAAAACATTAATCAGTTAATAGAGACATTAAAACAAAATCGGACCAAAATTTCCAAATTTTTTTTTTTTTTATTATTATTATTATTATTTTAGCATAAGAGAGTATGACATATTCTGTGGAAGTTAATTGAATGAGTATTTCAAATAAAATTAAGTTTGAAATTTTCAAATTTAATTAAGTTTAAGAAGTTAAGAAGTTTTTGAAAAGAGATATTATTTCAAGTTCATTAAAAATCTTGGATTTTAAATTAGTTTTTTTTTTTTTTTTGTCAAATATCAGTAGAGATTTACAAAAAAAATGAGCTAAGTCTCTTGTCTCTTGTCCAAATATTCGAACTCGTTGGAGATAAAAAATAAAAATAAAAAATAGAGTAAGATTTATGTTTATCTTTATGGCATTAGCTACCTATAATATAAGGCAGTGATTTTCAACCTTTTTTTTTACCGCGGCACACTACAGTGTAAAAGTTTACCATATTGAAAAAAGTGGTCCCAAAAACGGTTTACAAAATTGAAAAAATTTAGAAAAAAAAAGTCGGAAATGTTTAAGAGCTGTCCCAAAACGTTTGACCTTTTTTTTAAGAATCAAATTGAAAAAATTTAGAAATGTTTAAGAGCCTCTTTACATTTGTAATAAATTAATAATCTCGCGGCACAGTGGTTGAGAATCACTGATATAAGGAAAGCATTACCTCTGGCCAGCGTATGTATGAGAAGATGAATTTTTATAAGAGGAGAATAGAATTTTAGGTGGGGATGATCTTTCTGGTACTCAGGGCGTCAATAGAAGGATGGAATTTGGAATTTGGCTGGAGGAACTGTATTCTCAGAAAATTGTTGTTAAAATTCCTTACTTAAAATATGCAAATGAAATGTCGGTAGAGTACTTAAAAACATATTAGAATATAATTTTGTCAAGTATTCTGGAAAAGGAAATATTATGTATTTTGTTTCAAATATGTAGTCAAGATTGCAACAAAGAAATTATGTATAGACATTTGAAAAATTATAAATAATTGTTTAGTCTGATAACATCCACCATTTTGAAATTTCATTTTATATTAATAAATATTTTGTTTTGTTTTGTTTTGTTTTTTTAAACTGAGACCAATTATTTTATAAATTTTTCTTCTTCACATATCATCAAACAATTTTTATATTTCTTTTAAAAAATTGATTATATCAGCGTTTTCCAACCTGTGCGGCGCGCCCCTCTTGGGAAGCGCGATACTGTTGAAAGGGGGAAGCGAAGGTATTAGAACTAATTTCAAGTGCCCGCAAACTTTTATAAATTTTCGATTTTTTTTTTTTAATCTTTTACAATATGGTTCTAAAAAAAAAAAGTAAGATGATTTTGTGGCCAAACTTTTGAACACATTTTCGATTTTTTTTTCCAATTTTTTTTAAGGGGGTTCAAGAATTTTTTTTAAAAAAAAGGGGGGCGCCGGTACAGAAAGGTTGGAAACCACTGGATTATATATATATATAAACAATAGAATTGAGTTTAATATAAGTAGCCAATGTCTGAACTCTTACAGTAAAATCTTTTCGAGGGGAAAAGAGTTTCATTCGACTCTCTATTATCCGATTAAATAGGACACGACATGGACATAGAAGGAAGTGAATAAATATCATTAAAGATCATACAGCAATCGTATCCCCCAACATCCAAGTTCAAAGAACCATTTCAATTGTACGTTTATATATATAATATATAAAAAAAAACAGTGGTTGTAGATGATCTTTTTTTTATACATAAAATATTTATAATAAATAAAAATAAATATATTCATTTATTTGCGTATGGATAAAGAAACTTAAATAAAAATCAAATGATATCTATAATCAATTGTTTTTTTATATATATATATATTACATTATTTGAAATATTTTCTAGTGAATTTTACAAAGTACGCTTCGTGCTGCACAGGCTGAGGAGCGTTAAAATATTACACTTTTATACTTATTAGTTTATATATAATAAATATTAATGAAATAAGAGATAATCTTATGAAAAAATGGTATATATATATATATGTAGATATTATTATTTAAAATTTTTCTTATCATTTTGAAAACTATTATATATTATAATGAACATAAATATACAGTAGTTTGATAATTCGAGATATTTTAAAGACTTTTAAATAGTAATTATATTATAAAGCAGGCTTGGCCAACCCGCGGCCCTCGGGCCGCATACGGCCCACCGTGAAAAATTCTGCGGCTCACTAGTTAAAGAGTTTATTCGTAAATTACGCGCGTATTTTATTTCTTTTACATTCTTAAAAGCACGTATCCCTAAAATGCGGCCCCTGTAGCATTGCTCCTAATCAAAGAGGCCCATGGAGTCATTTGGGTTGGCCAGGCCTGTTATAAAGAAATAAGACAGTTTTAGAACAGATAATAAAAAAAAAATTTTGATAATTTTTTTTTTTTTTTTTTTTTAAGACACAGGTTAATAAATTCTAGAGATCATTTGTGTTTTGTAGATTTTCAAGTGTAAGATCTTTTTTTTATATTATTTTATATATATATATGTATATAAACAGCAAATTTCTTTTCAAATTCACCAAATACATCAACGAGAATATATATAGACTTGTTATTTTTTTCGTTTGGTGATAGAATATTTTAAATAAATAAAATGTAAACTTTATCACATAATGAAAGAGCTAATATTGAATTTAGATTAGACTTTATCAACAATATAATATTTAGAAACACTCCTGAATAGATATATTAGATATTATGAAGAGATTGGTAACTTTTCAATATTATATACAAAGATGTATCATACTTATAAAAGACATGATTTTCTAATTTTTTAATTTAATTTTTTTTTTTTTTTTTTAATAAATAAATATTACCTTGACTCTCTCTCTTGAATTAACATTATAGAAGAGGGGCGGGTTCCCCTTTTTTATATCGCGCAAGTTTGTTTGTTTTTGTTTTTTAATTTATTAATTTAATTTAAATTAAAACATTTTTTTTTTATTTATTTTACTTCGAGAATTATTTTTTAACAATATACGAGGTCTGTCTTTAGTTCGTTGAATGGTATGATAAAACAAAAAGCGAATGTTAATTGTAAATACCTTTATTAACCTTCAAAATACTCTCTACTAGCCACAACACACTTCTGCCAAGGTTCGTATAACGCTTGAAAACTGTTGGAGAAGTCTTGATATGGAATCGTTCTCAGAGTAGCCGTCACAACGTTCAGGTCGGCAATCTACAAGGATGGCACCAGAAAACACTACTTACTGTGTCTTTACTAATACCCTATTCTTCAGTTATTAGTCGCAGAGTCAATCGCCGATCTTTTGTTAGCATCTCTCGTACTCGTTCAGTTTTTTCTGGTGGCTTGTGGATCGCCGGCCTGAACGTTGTTACGGCTACTCTGAGAATGATTCCACATCAAGACTTCTCCAACAGTTTTCAAGCGTTATACGAACGTTGTCAGAAGTGTTTTATGGCTAGTGGAGAATATTTTGAAGGTTAATAAAGGTATTTACAATTAACATTCGTTTTGTTTTTATCATACCATTCAACGAACTTTTTAGACACACCTCGTATATGCATTCAATTAAAAAAATGTATTTCAAATTTATTAGAATTTTATAAGTTTTTCATGAAAAGTTTTGACATATTATTATTTTTTTTTTTTTTATTTCAACAAATTTGTTTGTTAATTTTATATTTGTTATGTTTTGTTTTATTTATAACAAATTGAAAATAAATATTCAAATAAATGAGTATTAAGAATATATATCAATAGTTAAAAAAGCAATTAGTTTATAGATGAAAACAAAAGTTCATTTTGTTCAAAGAATAATTGAACAAAACCAAGTTTTTTTTTATAAGAATCATTTCAATATAAAAAAAAATAAAAATTGAATAGATTTTAAATCCACATGGCACTGATTGGAAATAAATACTTAAAGAATGAATATTCTTTGGATTTTGGAGAAATTCCATTGGATATTTTTCCATTCGAATTCGAACAATAATATTGGACCATTGAAAATATTTTTATTGTTATTATTTATCTTACACGATCGATGTCTTATTTAGGGATAGAAGATCTGAATCTGGTATGAAAAATATGAGAAGAATTGTATGGGAAAGAAATATTAATTAAGAAATATTAAGTATTAATTAATAATCTATTAAAAAAATTAGTAAATTAAATCATAATTTTTTTTTTTTTTTTAAATGAAAATGTAAGTTCTATCTACTATAAATTTTAATGAAAAACAAATGATTTATTTTTTTTTAATAAATAATTTTTAAAATTAATTAATAATTGAAATAAGTTTATTGGTAAGTAATTTTTTTTTTATTATTTTTTATACTATGACATTGATTTTGACCGATTGGTAAACTTTTTTTAACTTTTTTTTTCTTTTGGTTAGGAATTTTAAGGTTAATTTTCTCGAATATATTTATTAAAACTTATGTGGTTTTTATAAATATTAAAGGGACATATGTGTATAATTTATTTATCTAGTTATCGTGCTATTATACGATATACGAGGTTGGTTCAAAAGAAAAGGTGAATTTTGAATTATTTCGAAAAGTATTTATTTATTCATCAATATCCAATTTGTTCCCTTCAAAGTAATCCCCCTCAGATATAATCCACTTATGCTAGCGCTTCTTTCAATCGTAGAAGCACTTCGGGAATGCGCTTTTCGGTATGGCCATCAGCTCGTTTTTCGATTCCAACTTTATTTCATCCATTGTGGCAAAACGCTTTCCTTTCAATGATCTCTTCAGTTTTGGGAATAGGACAAAGTTGCAGAGGGCAAATCTGGTGAATACGGTGGTTGAGGCATGATTACGGTGTTGTTTTTGGCCAACAAATCACGAACAAGCAATGATGTGTGAGCATTATCGTGATGCAGAATCCATGAATTGTTTTTCCACAATTCCGATCGTTTGAGATGTATTGCTTCACGCAAACGTTGCATTAACTTCCTTGTAGTATTCCTTATTAACATTTCGACCTGTTGGCAAGAACTCATGATGCATCACGCCATTGTAATCGAATAAATAGTGAGCAAAACCTTCACATTTAATCGAACTTGGCGTGCTTTTTTAAAGCGCTTTTACCACTTATAAACATTTTTTGAGACAATGTAGACTCGCTGAATGCCACAGTGAACATTTTATTTTAAGTCTGTTGGAGCACTTTATTCTATTTTTAACGCAAAATTTAATACAGATTCTTTAAAAAATCGAAGAACACACAAAACTTGATTAACTTTTTCAGTTGTTAAAAACAAACTACTAATCCAAAATGGCTGATAATGTCAACATATGCGAAACATGTGTACCAACATAATAAAAAAAAAATTCGATAATCGAATGTACATCAAAATTCACTTTTCTTTTGAACAGAAATTCATTTTTTTTTTTTTATTTTAGATAAATAGAATGGAATCAATAAGGTATGGAGAATAAGTGTATGGGTCAGACCTTTCATCCCTTCACTTTTGAAGAATTCAATCTGTTGATGTAGGATTCTATTTAATCCACTGGAATAAAAATCAAAAAAAGTTGATCATGATTTCCCTGATACAAAGAATATCCATTAGTAGCCAAATGGTAATTTCAAAAAAAAAAATTATTGTAATTATTAAAAATGCTTAATAATGAATACATGAAATAAATATCACTTTTAATAAGTATACATGTTAAAATTGTCAATTTCGAAGTGTTATGACTTGTTAATCTTCTATTAATTCCACTATAATATATCTTCATTATTTAAAAAAAAACACTTATAGTTCCATATTGAACTTCGAGCCAATCCACATTCTTCAAAATGTTTTTATTTTTAATTTTTTTTTTTTTTTTTTTTTTAATTTGAAAGGGAATAACAACATGTATAGACAACAATGAACAAAAAGTACAGAAAAGTTGAATTTAGATGAGAGAGCCATCAAACATTCATGCAAACGGAAATAAGTATGAAATATAAAATTAAGAATCGAATTGGGAGCAAGTCACTTTGGGAATGATCGAGTCCTTTATTTTTAAAATTTTGAAAAAAAAAAAACGAAATAGAGGTGTCATCATCCCTCTGTCACTGTTGTCTTACTAAATAAAAAAATGTCCTCTAATCTGGTTTTCTTGTGACCTTACAAAGTCGGAAATCAATAATTTCTTGTTTAGTTTGGTTTTTAATGAAAAATTATTTTTTTAAAAAAAAAGGGGTAAAATATATATTGCTTTGTATTAAATATATTTTTATTTTGTTTTGTTCTTTTTTTAAAAAAATTAAGTATATGGCAAACAAAAGAAAAAAATGTTTTGTTTTATTTATATATAAATGTTTGTGAGTAATGATATATATCTATAAATCAGTTAATTTATGGAATAATGAAGATGGACAAGAAAAAATTCACTCCCTAATCGGATTCGAACTGGAGTCTCATCTCAGTGAATTAAATACAAAATAAATTTGTATTGATTGTAATAATAACGTTTAATAATTTGGGCTTAACTGATAAATGTTTTTGAAATAATAATTAGAACTTTATATATATATAAATATTTTAAAATAGTTTTGTCTATTTGATTGAAATTATTAAATTATTATTTTTGGGGAATTATATTTTCAAAATTACAATTCCAAATTTAAATAGGGATAAAATTTGATTGATTTTTCCTAAAATTTTATTATATAAAATGATAAAATTAGTTGTTTTTTTATATTCAAAATAATAAAAACAAATGAATGAATAAATAATAAAAGATGGATATATATATAATATATATATATATATAAATGAAAGAATAATTATGACTGAAGTGGAAAAAGATTATATTTACCAGTTTTCAAGGGAAGAAAAAAAGGAGAGGGGGATGGGGGAGAAATTAATTAAAACTTTTAAGGCATTTTTCAGCGATTTCATTGATTTGTTAAAGTTTTTAGATATTTTTTTTCATCGTTGCGTATTATAGGTCTGTTTAAATTTGATAATCAAAAATTATCAAAATAAACATTGAAAATTAAAATTTCGTATTTGAAAAATATACAAGATTGAAGTAAAAATAAAAATAAAAAAGTGGGCTTTTTTTGAATTCAACATTTAAAAAAAGAGACACTTTGTGTCATCGTTATATGAGGAAGGTAATATTTAAAAATGAAAATGATTGATTAAAATAAATAAAATAAAAATATTAATTAAAAATAAAATTATTTTAATATTAAATAAAATTATTAAATTCATGTAAACAAAAAATTTATACATTTGATGTATATAAATATAAATTAAAAATATGATTATTGTTATTAATGTATTTAAAATCTTAAGATTTAATAGAATTAAGAAAATAAGAAATTTAATTAGACATTTTTTTTAAATTTTCTAATACAATTTTTCTTATAGTCAATTAATTATCACTAATATTATAAAAAATTATATATAAGCTTCTCAAGCAATTATAATTAATTGGAGGTTGATATTAAATGGTTTTTAATTAAACTAGAAAAGTGTAGTGAGTTATTTTTAAATTATTTTTAATTTTTTGTTTTTGTGAGTTCAAGTTCGAATCTCAAAATGGGTATGAACTATACAAACTTGTTAACTATGTATGGGCTAAAATAAAAATGTATACTTCCATGTATATTTTTAGATTCATATATCAAAAATAATTGGGTATTGCGGATTATTTTAACGAATTTAAAAAAATTTTAAAACGACAATACTCATTGGTTTGGAATAAATGAAATATTAGTATGGTTGAACAATCGGCCAAGTGTTGAATTAGTCCAATAATTAATTTAAGTGAAAGTTTTAGGGTCTATTGTGGGATGTGTTGCTCAAGATTTCATCTTATTTGGACGGTAGTCTTCCAAAAGGGAAAATTGAAGAGTCATGTCGGTAGGGTGGTGGGAAGCGGAGGGTGGATACGTTTGTCAGACTAGTCGCGATAACCTACAGCTCAAAATCAGGCAGCTAGGTGGTCAAGTGACAAGCTGACTCGACCTTCTGTTCTCAGCTTTTGCACTTGACCAAGCTAACGAGTCCTTACCGTAAGTCAGTGTTGTCGAAAAGTGTATGCAAAGCATGCAAAGAACTACAAGAAAGGAAATAAATAATAAAAGAAAATAAAGACACAAAAAAAATAAACAAAAAAAAAATTCACTCCTACTAATAATAATAAATATGAAAAGGAAAACAACAAATGATGAGCAGGGAAGGCCCTTGGTCTCAGCTTGGTCATCATGGATTTAGCCGGACGATGCTAGTTATTGGCTCGAATCACAAACACAACACTGTAATGGTTTGTTTGATACACATAATCATTCACCGAAGAGCACTGTTGATCTGTAGTCGACACTTTTCACTCCTGATGGGTACACTGATAAGATCACAATACACTGAAGCCCCACAAGACACACGGGGCATAGCTTGCTTCACTTGAGGCACACGCGTTCACAGGATCGGCACTGGTAACACCAATAATTAAGAAGTGCTTAAGAGGTGCAAACGACCAAGCAAAATGCATGAGACCTAGGATCGAGACTGTGGGTCAGGGTATCATTATAATCATAGTGCATGGGATAGAAGGGCGAGACTAGAGGTACATACCCGTGCGGGAAACGTGAAGTAGCAACGTAGAGACTCGCTGGGGTTCCTGAAGAAGCGCTGGGGATGGCTGCTGGCTCATAGTACTCAGTACTTAGGCATCGTTCATCGAGCTTATGCTCGTTGTTGTGCGCTTTGGCCGCCGATTTGATGTCCATGAAGGCGACAGTGGCACACAGGCCTGACGTACCGTCGTCCTCCTTGAGCCGAGGCAGCAGCTTGACACTCTGCACGCGGCCATAGCTAAAACCAAGACAAGATGCTTCATTTCTTTTTGTTTGTCAAGGATCTAAGAGAAACGCCATTGAAAATATTATGGATAACTAAAGATCAACAAAACAATAACAAAAAATAAAACGGGCTCAATATACCATAGAAACTAAAAACTAATTTAATGATTGAATAGAATTTTTGAACTTTACTTTAAAAAAAAAATAAAATATAGTATATTAATTTCTACTTGAAGGAAAAATAGTAATCGGATCAAAATTATGAAATCTTAAATGAAGGGATTTTTGTCCGTTTTGAAACAAACCCTATATCATTTAAACTTTGACGTACCCAAGCGTCAAACAAGAACTTATATTAAGCGACATACCGCTGACTTTATCGCTTAAATAAATCTCTTGGAAAAATTGCATAGGATTGATAATATTAATTCTATATTTTCAAGGAAATTTTTAGTTTTATATAAATAAAGGAATTTATTCTAGAATATTGAAGGGTTATTTTTGTTAATATAGATTATATTAATCAGAAAATTCTGAAAATAAAAAATACACCTCAAGATTTAAATCATTATTTAAAATGAGGAGTATAGATTAATTGTGAAATTAATTTTAGAAGAGTGAAAAAATAAGAGATGGAAAAATTGTGTACTATTTGATAATTACTCAATCATTATAATGAAATTTGTAAGTTAAAAGAAAACCGTGTAGATACCATTTTTATTAATTTATTTGGTTTAATGATTTAATTTTAGCTTGGAAATTCATTATTGAACAATTTATTATAAAATCTAAACAGCAGTCCAGTGAGGTTCAGAATTCTAATTAATTTTCATCAGAAGGAAATAATAATCGAAATAAGATGCCCTCCTTTATATGAAATATTTATGTAGAAATTGGTGGGAGTAAAAAAAAAATTGTCTGCACCTAAAAATATCTTAAAATATCCTTGAAGTAGAATTTAAAACCACCTAGTAATTTATTCGGCTTGACATATGTTTGTAGAAAAATCCATTTAAATTAAAAAGAATAATTGGGACAGGGTTTATTTAAATAAATAAAAAAAAAAAAAAAAAAAAAAAATTATGATTTCTTATAACCCAGTCAAACTTTATAGAATTTGAAGAACGCTGTCCAAGCAAATGGTGACGGTTGGAAAAGAAATTTGCAGAAAGTTTTTGTATATTTGAACTGAAATCATCTGTAACCAATCAAAAAATAAAACATTCATTATAAGATATGAATAAAAAGCAGAGAAACCAAAAAAAAATAAGAATGAATGAGATTGTTCAGAGTGAGGCTAAAAAGATAATTTTAGTGATTTTCATCTGTAGAACAAAGCATTTTGATGGGAAAAATATCATTATACATTAAATAAGAATGATAAATATAAATAAATAATGTTATTATTCACATCATCATAATTATAAAGAAGTTTTTTGTTTCATGCTACCAATCCAGGTAGAAAAATTTCCTTACTATTTACCAATTAAATGTTGGTGGCCATGTTTTTAAGAAAGTACACCGTTTAATTTTTTTTTTCTTTTTTATCAGTTAGAATGTTGAAACATTGAAAACAAAGAAATGATTAATATAAATTAAATTGAAACATTGACAAAATAAAGTGGATTATAGAAGCGAAATCATTTTTCTAAGAGGAAATGATGGTAACAAGAAAAATAAGATTGGAATTAAAAATTTCTCAATTGTAATTCCTATCAAAACTCCAGATGTTTCTATCCAGACAAAAAGAGCATATATATATATATATATATATATATATAAATATTGAATTTTTTTTAATAGGAAGGATTGAGTAAGAGTAGCATGGCGGCTGAGCCAAATGCAAATGGCGGAATTGGCCCACTAGAAAGCGATCTTATGCGAGTGATTGAAGAAACCGGTTCTAAAAGCCTGGGGCTGCGCCCTCTTGGGGCCCCTGGCACAGCAGGTGTTCCAAATTAGATACAACTCACCATGCATCTTGCTACAAACACTCCAATCCATTTTGGCTGGGACCAAGGCGAAAATGAATGGCCCTGGTTTAAAAAATGATTTCGCTTCGATTTATCAAAAAAAAATAAATAAATAAATAAAAATAGCAGTTGATTGAGAAATTATACAAATTAGTTAAGATACTTTGCTTGCTATCAGAAAGGTTGGAAAAATATTAAATTGGCATGGAAAAAAAAATAAATAAATAATTTGGAAAAGGTTTTTGTTATTGTCTAGAGGGCATATTCATTTCCGTCTTGGTTTGACTGTACATATATAATCGACCTGAACAGAATCTTCTCGGCCTGGCAATGCCATTTCGTCAAGTTGAAAAGTAGAAAGCCTTGGTTACATTAGTGAGTAGGAGAAAGAAAGGACTACTAATATATATATATAAAATGCATAATTAATTTATATTCTAATAGTATATATAAGTTTGTTTTTTTTTTGTTTTTTTTAATAAAATAATAAATATATATGAAAAATATATTTATTATAAAAATTTAATAAATTACTTCATTGAGAGACAACTTTGAATCAAATGATGATGATGATGATTATTATTATTATTATTATTATTATATAATTTTAAATTGAAAATATTTAATGAAAGAATAATTGAAAGTTGAAATAAAATTTTAATTAGGGAAGTGTATTATATATTATAACTGCATTTATATCTACTATACACCACAAGATAGAATGTTTGATAATTTCCCCTTAAAAAAAATAAGCTGGAGTGTCTCCAATCGACTATCTCGGAAATTTGAATTGGATTAAATAATATATATTATATTTAAATTGAATTGAATTAATTAAATTATAAATTAAAATTAATAAATAATATTTATTAAATCAGCGCGTGTTTGGCTCTTTGTTGATGGCACCACGTCACGTGCTGGCGAGTGATTTGCAGTGTTAAAAAATTAATTCCGGTACTTTCAGTCAATCTGAAATTCTATATATAGCAGTTTTATACAATTTTTAATCATGTGAAAAACTATCAAACATATATCTTTATTTTTACGGTCACTTTAGAGGAAGAAAAATCAAAACGTTGTAGGTAACGTTCCTCTCCCGGTTGAGCTACATTTCTCAAAAGTTGATAGAAAACTACGAATTTTGAATAATGCCTGTATACCAAATGTCATTATTCTAACCGTTTTTGAGTAATCTTGTCTATATATACACACACACACACACACACACAGAGAGAGAGAGATACATTTTTCTCAACCTTAGTGAAAATGACTCAGGGACCTTCAAAACGTATAAAAACATCAAAATCCTGACATCGAAAATTTTCGTGATCGCAATACTATCTCTGGCGAGATAGTAAAAAGTATTATTTGATATTTGTTGTATAAATTAATTATGGGTCTAATTTTGAAAAATAATCATTTATCTCTTTTGAAAGTGTATATAGTATTTATTCTATTAGATTTTTTTTTGTTTATTGAACATTATAAAAGAAAAAATATGTCCAGATGTCCAATGATTCAGTGAGATTAATGAAAATGGATAGAAATTAACGTATAGGATGTGAAAGGAATTAATTAAGTATAAGTTTAAATTACAACTACAATATATCTTACAATAACCTTAGATATATATATATATATATATATGATTTTTCTCTTTTTTTTATAACAGATGACAGTTTAAATTGAAAAGATTGAAAAGCTGACTGATGCAATTGTTTTTTTTTTTCCCAATCCTAATTGTGACCCCCTTGGATTTTGAAAGATGATGTGAAATAATCTGAACACCTTCGAAGTTTCTCACAAGTTATTTCATATATGTCAACACACACAATATATATATATATATATATATATATATATATATATATATATATATATATATATAGATTTCAATTTCGTCTGCTCTTTCATTTTGGGACACTGTACGTTTAATCAAGATTTAATTGAATTTTAATATGTGTCCAGCTAAGCTTTATCAATTTATTTTAATTTCATCAATATATCTTTTCAATTAAAATTTAACTTTATATAATTTATATGATTTATAAAATATTAAAAAAATTTAATTAAATATTTGCTTTCTAATATCCAAAATAAAAGAGCAGATTTCAATTTCGTCTGCTCTTTTCATTTTGGGACACCCTATATATATATATATATATATATATATATATATATATATATATAGTAGAACCTCGATAACTCAAACCTCGGTAACTTAAAAACCTCTATAACTTCAAAAAATATGTTCCCTTCCCATCAGAGCTCAAAACCTCGATAACTTAAATAAGTAATCTCTGTATTGGCCCTCAGAAGCTGAAATTTTGAAGAAACAAAAATCAGGAGAAATTCTTCAATTTAAAAGAGGAAAAATTGCCGAATTCCCTAATTTAGAACAATGATTGTTTACGTGGTTCAAAAAGTGTCAAAACAAAAACATCAGTCTTAGTGGACCTATATTGAAAGAAAAAGCGGAAGAGTTCTCGAATTCGCTGAAAATCAAAAATTTTAAAGTCAGCAATGGCTGATTAGAGAATTTTAAGAAACGACATGATTTAGCCTTTGGAAAAATGTTATTAACCCCTATCCGCCTATCCCTAACATAGACCCTTGATAACTTAAAATATTTTGTGTTTCCCTTGGACTTTAACTTATCGAGGTTCTACTGTATATTATTAAGTTCAATGATTAGAAAATATTGATAATCTAGTCAAAATATTTTATTCATTGAATGTATTATGTATATTATTTAATTATTATTATTATTATTATTATTTAAACAAAGTATTATATTGATAACTGAAAATCAGTGAATTGCAGCTCCGGTTCCAAATGTATATGTATATATATATATATACATATATATATATATATATATGTATATATATATAAAAAGAAAATAAAGGTCTGCTTCTGGCCTTATTCATTGTGAAAGCTATCTTTGCTGAATGTTAGTTGTTAGCTATTGGTTGAATGACCTACCTACAGCCTACATGCCATCCAATAAGAATCGGGAGACTGAACAAATCAACCAATCGAAATAGGCACAAATGGTAAAGTAAATTTTTCTCATGTGCGTTTATTGTTTTTGTTACGTAAGCCAGCCAAGTAATAAATGTCCATTGCTCGGGTTAATATTACATTAAAAGAGAACGCATTCCATTCACTCTACTGATGGGTATCAATCCATTCAATAATGTAAAGAGATGTAGAAGCAAAAAACACAAAAAAAAAATATGATAATCTTATTCTTTTAAATAAATAGCTTAGTTTTTTTTTTAAATTAATTAATGAATTAAGGAGGATAAGAATATTATTGAAACAATTTATTATATATATATATATATTTATATATAATAACTTCTTTATTATCAATTTATTTTTAAGAAATTATCAGAATCATTAAATTTATAATTAAACAAACAAAAAAAAAAAAAGTCACGTGATATGAGTAAATTGTTCACTCGAGATTGAAGGTCACTTTGAATATATAATCTCATTAGTTTTCATTAAAATCATTTAGAAAATTGAACTCAATGGGCACCAAACGAAATCGTTGACTATTATTGGAAAATCAATGTTTTAATGTTTCAAGCCTTCAGGCGAGGAACAATTGCACTATTCTTGTGCCTTTTTATCCATCATCGAAAAAGATGAAGAAGTGGATTGGAGAGATGAGTAGCAACTACAATTGACAGATGAGTAGCAGCTACAATTGACAATGTCATTTTTATCATTTAAAATGTTGCCAATTGCTGCTGCCTGGATGGCAAAAGACAAGAGACACCTGCGTGGTCGCAAATGGGAAAGGAAGAGGTCGAAGGGAATCCTCAACCCCTCCCCCCCCCAAAAAAAAAAAAAAAAAAAAAAAAATCACAAACGGTCACCCGCCCCAAAACAGACAATCCGATGAACCTCGATGTTTTCAACATGCCAAGCAGGGTCGGAGGAACAATGTACAAATAAAAAAAAAGCTAATAAAAGGTTCAAATCTATATATGTATATATATATATAAAAGAAAAAAATACGAACGTCAGTCAAAATAAAAACAAATTTTAAAAAGAATTTATTCAAATGTATTGAAATAAAAATAAAAATAAAAAAAACATGAATAGATAATTAAAATGAAACATAGATATAGAAACATAGACATAGAATTGATATGAAATAGATTTGAAATAATATGTACTTTTACCGTTAAAGAGAAGCATTAATTATCCAGGAGAGTAGTAAAATTGTGAACTCTCCCTAGTTTAGTATTTTTGACCTAACATTAATCTGGGAAGATGTATAAAAAGAGTATGGGTGTGTGATTGTTAAATGCGAGTTCTAGCAAGAGAGAGAGATGAGAGTGAGAAAGAGAGCTGGTTGGACGGCATTGGAACGAAGTCGATGAGGGAGTTGCATGTGAGTCTCTGACTCTGCCTGGTGGAGTTGCTGGGCTAAGCTGGGGCTTCGAAGCAAGCAGGCACGATCAGCAGCCGCAAGGTCGCTGGCGGACAACGCGGGAGCTCCCGAGCCTCTGGCTGAGCGCCGAGGCCCGGCGCGCTGTTGCCAAATCGCCAGGTCAACAAGTCGCGGGATCCGCAACGCGGAAAGACTTCTAACTGCAAAGCTAGTATGCAGCCACCACGGCATTTTAACTCTCAAGCTTTCTCCAACAAAGGAGACTTCTTATAGAGATCCTAATTCAATGTTAGATTATATAATCATCGAGTTCGATAGATAAAAATGAGTTAATCCTAGCAGGCAGGTTAATTTATCAAAATTATCTTATAATTATTTATAGAATTGAAAATATTAAATCGGTTTATAAACGAATGCATAATTGGATTACAATAAATCCAATAGAAAAGGTTTGGAAGACAAGGAAACGGTTTTTCCTCTTTATGATAGAAATGTTTTGTTCCAGTCCATATGGCAACATTGGACTGAGTCAGCCAGTTCACCTGAGTAAAAGTTGGCGCATTCGGTCCAACAAAACATAAAAGACAGGTCACCGAAGATGGTCATTCTTAACATCTTTCACTGGAAAAAGAGAGGATTGGGAGTGGGGCAGAGCTAAGCAATGAACAGACGTGGTGAACTGGCATCTAAATCTAATTTCCGGATTGCAGTCATTAGCGTTCAGTTGGCAGAACAAAAAGATGGTGGAGGATTGAATTGCAACACAAACTACCAAGACAATGTCCTTACCCTTGGAAAGGGATCAGTCCTTGGGAAACCAAATAATGCGCAGTTTATTTTAGGAGGGGGATGGCGAACACTCCCATTTCATAGAACCAAGGATACTGGTCAAATTTGAAGAAAATAATTATGTTAGCCTTAGCATTTTAGTTAGTAGTAAATTTTCTTAAAATTCTCTTCTTAATCTCTGAAGATAACCTTTCAAATGATCTCATTTGCTCTAACTACAGATCTAGTGGAGTTTTATTTTTGTGGCTATTATTACATAAATGAAGGATACTAAAAGATGAATTTATAAAATATAAAAAATGAGTATAGTAAAAAAAATGAAATTTAACGTCTTTAACAAAATCACTAAAATAAAATGCAAAAAATAATAGATATATGTTTATAAACTATAAAATACTTAATATATTATTTATTTTAAATATATAATACTTTTAATCTTTAATATCTAAATTCTCTTTATTATTATTAATATATATATATATATATATATATATATAATGTTAATATAGCAATTACAACTGATTCATATTCATACTACTCTTTTCAAATAATTACATTCATTGTATGTATAAAGAAATTTTTGTTTTATTAGTATTATTAGTATAGAAATTCATTATTTATCAAATAAAGAAAAGGTTTCTTCCAAGATGAATAGAGAAAAGTAAAGTATTGATTTCTTTATGTTAATTGTATTTTAAATAGAAATATTGTTCTAGATTAAAAATGAATTAGTGAATAGCAAAAAGGAACAAGGCACACATCAAGATTGATGGAGTGTTCTGGGTTGGGAGCTGGGAGCCCCGAGTCAGTCACCCAGGCTGCCATCCATGCGAGTTCCAACTTGGCTGTGATCGTTGCGATGTGGCAACGACGCCCAGGATCGATGGTTATGCCAGCCTAATGTGTTGCTTCTGTCCGGTTGGAAAAGGAGGGTCCTCGAGTTGGCAACGCAGCTCATCTCTGTAGGACCGATTGTTTTCTACGCTACACTAAAATACCTCATATCTCTTCTACCCACGTACGGAAACGACAACCGACACCAAGGACAGCTCTTCAACAAAAACTTTCTGAGCAATAAACAAGAAAATCAATAGAAGATGCAAAATAAAACAAAATGAATCCTTTCTTTGTCTCTATGAATATATATGCTATTAGATAAACCTTTCACTTTATATTCTTTGGAATTGACTAACCATTCTTAAATAGTCCCTTAGGAATTTGTCAACAATTAAAATGAAGAATAATAGTCTATTGTTATTATTTTCACCCTTTTTTTTATAAATTTCAAGTAATATTATTAGAGAAATGATGTATCTAACATATAATATGAATGTATGTACAAATTTATTTATAAAAATCGAACTAATATGTTTAACAAAGTTTCAATTTGATTTGATTTTAATTTTATTTTTTAAGAAAAATTGATTAGTTTGAATTATTGCTTAGTTAGGTGTTATAAAACAATCTGATTTTATTATTAGAAGAAGACTTAATATAATTTTTAATGAGTTATTTTGAGAAACCATTAATCTGTTCATAAATAATTATTTTCAAAATTAGAAACTCTAAAAGTTTTTAATTATGTGAAATCAGCTTTTTCTTGAATAATGTGACCTCTTATATATAGTGAAATAAATAGTATATAATAGTATATTAAAATTAAAAACTATAATCCTAATATTAATCAAATGTTTTGAAACTAATTTTTACATTTCTTTTATTGTTTTTCTTTATTTTGATTTAAGAAAACATAATCAATCAATCAAATTTCAATAGATATGTTAAAATTCGATATATATATATATATATATATTAACGACTTATTTTTTTTTTTAAATAAATGTTACTGATATTTCATACTAAAGAACTTATTTTTAAAAAATCCAAATAGTCATTATTAAAATTGGAAATAAAAACAATATGTCTTTCCATTGTGTTAGTTATTAAATAATTAAAACCTATATGAACTATTTCCAGTCTCAATGGACCCATATTTAATAATAAATGATTTATTATTAGTTCAAGTGAGCAAATGGATTATAAAATACAATCATTTTATGCCAAGTTTAATTTTATTCAATTGGAAATATCAGTAACACTTATCACAATTAATCTAGACCAATTCATCAAATCAATTTGTTCAAGATAAGTATTTAAATATATATATATATATATATATATATATTAAATACAATCAAGTTGGGTTTACGTAATTGATAGAAATATGGATGTAAATTTTATTTACTTTTGACTTTATTTATTTTTTCTTTTCTTTATTTTCAGATGAACTGATGATTGTGGAAAGGTGTGAGAGCGTTATGGGGTGGCCGTTAGCTTGAGCAATGAGCACCATCTGGGACATTCCTTTTCGAAATTGGATTAAATTGAAAAAAAAGAGAGAATCAAAAAAAAGCAATGATTCTAATTTCGAAGATTGGAAATAAAAAAAACAACAAATAATAATTAACAAATGTTAAAACAAATAAACTTAAAATTATTAATGTTTAGTATATATACATATACTTATATATATATATATATATATTTGTTTTGTTTTTTTTTTTATTTATTTAATACTTTATATATTTCACCAAAGTTGTTTTCGAAAGTAGGAAAAATAAATCACCAAAACATATTTGAACAAAATACAATTGTCTTGAAACAATCCAAATGGCGATTAGTCAATTGTCATTTGTTTTCATTCAAAATTGTTCGATGATTTTGAATTAAAAAGAAAAAGCAAATGTAATATTCTAAGTTTAGATGTGAAACGTCTGTCATTGTAAGTTGTCGGGAATACCTCTCTTCATGTTGATGAATTAAACAGCCAAATCCAATTATCAATGCTGAAAGAAATGAAAGACATGCATTATCGGCAAATGACATTAATATTGATCTACAAGACTCACGCCGGTGTTTGCCATCACTTAAAAAAATACAACACTGCACACACTTAAAAGAACACAAAAACACATAGAAACACTCTCATCTTATAGGATAAGACACAACAATGAATAACATTGGATCCTACCGTTTGAAATGTTCTCGGATCCGATCTTCACGGATATTCTCCGGCAAATTTCCAACCCAGAGGTGACGTGTCTCTCTAACCATCTTGCTCTGAACTCTTCATGCTTTTATCATAGCTTTTCTTTGCAACACAATTTACACGAACAAACATAACATAAAGATAATCATTGTTTCGTTCCGAACATTAAAGTAGTACTATAGTTAAGCTCCCAACTCTCGAGAGAGTGACGTCACTTTGGTAAGCTCCAGTCGAGTAAGAGCAGGCTCGCTAAATGTTCAGTCAACGGTTGCGCACGCGCACTATGAAAGAGAAACGAGTCTCATGAAATGGACGAGTCGATTTCTACAAATTTGAGGGGAGATAGGTAGAGGGACGCCTGCGACACGTACGCCCTCTCGCAGCCCTGTTTGGCTACGCTTTACATTCACCTCCTTCTTGCCCAGTCACAACTTACCAGCCACAGGACCAAAATGGCGGATTCTATATAATTAGATTTTTAAGTATTTAATAATGTATTTTTTAAAGCAATGTGTTTTTTAAAATGCATAATTGATACTTTTATGAAGTTTTAAAATAGTTAACTTTTAAAATTTAACATTAGTGACATATATTTTAAATAAATAAATTATTTCAATAAAATTAATTACCAAATGTAGTTTATATATATATATATATGTATAAGCGAGAAATAAATTTTTAAAGATATGTTACTGTTAATATTGAAATAATTAATATATCGTTTTTGTGAGAAAAAGAAGCGTAAAAATAAGAATAGTTTGAAATTGTATAATTTGTTAATGTTAGATGCAAACGTCACAACATCTATATATAGGTATAATAAATAAATATGATAATTATTCAACTGAATAATAAATTACCAACAACCCATAATTTCATTAATTTCTAAATTCTTAATTTTAATTTAACCTTCAAACTTATTAGTAAATTTGTTTTAAGAAATATATTTGAATAAACTACAAATTGGACAATATATAATAATTATAATAAATTATTTTAACTTTATACATCGATAAACATAGCTCATATAATAATAAATGAAATCAAAGATGAATTGCATATATAATCACATCGATTTTATCAAACAAGTATACACTTAAATGGTAATGATCAAATGATTGCATTTTAAAATTATATGTCCATAAAATTTCTTTAAATTGTTAAAATTCACTTTCAATTTTTCCACAAATAATTTTTTACTTTTATTTATACAAAATAATCCAACAGTTTTGTTTACATTTTTTTCAATTTTTGAAAATATTAAAATAAAAAAAAAATGAATAAATGAATATGATTTAAAAAATAGAAAAAAAAAACATTTTAAAATGGGGGTCTACAATATTTACTTACATTATACTATCTTATAATTCAATTCAATATGGCTCTAAAAAAAAGGGAAAATTGTTTTACAAAAAATCAATTTGAGGTTAAGTAGGGGGTCTACCCAAAAACCCAGGGGTCTTACGACACAAAAAAGTTTGGGCACCTATGTTTTAAAAGATTATTTTGCTGTAAAAAAAACAAACAAAGTAATTCAGTCCTAAAAATAATACTAAATATTTTAATAATAAATAAAGAAACACAATGATTTTCCAATTCTTTTTCTAAGCTTAATCTGAACGATTAATATTATTAATTTATTAAATTTATAAAATATAAAATTTCCATAAAAACAGTAAAAAAAAATGAATAAAAGATTACAGTGATTAAGTAGATAAGATGATCATTCATTGGAAATATTTTCATCAATCAAGTAATTGAACTTGGAACAGGAATTTATATAGAAAAACAAATTTATTTTTAAAATTCATTATTACATATTAAGCTTATTATTTTAAAATTTCTTTAAAAAGAATAGAAAATTCATAATTTGATTTAAAAATAGAATGATGTATTGAATAGATATGTTGTAAAAAATTAATATGCACAATAGTTTTAAGGAAAGACTTATTAATTTTCATATATTTTATTTATAATTAAAAATTAAAAATAATTATACATTTATAAAAGCAAAGTAATTAGATAATATAAAAATATTTATAAAAAAAAATGCAAAATATTTATAAGCAATTGTTTAATTAGAAAAATAATAATTTTGTAGATATAGTACTATCCAATTGGGAATTGCTAATTACAATTGGTATAATTATAAAATGATCGGAGAGATAAAGGAAGGACAAGGTGTAAGAAATTAATTCTAAGACAAACGTTGAGTTGCGAATTGGTTTTAGTGGGGAAACAATAAGGCTTGAATTTTTAATTTAAATTAGATTTATTCCTTGTTTAATATTTAAAATTTATAATTAAAATTAATTTTAATATTATACTTTATAAAATTAAAATGTATATCTCTTCATTTTCTTCAATATATATATAATATTTAGGTATTTTATATATTTATTTATTTAAATCAGGGGTGTCTAAACTATGACCATTCGAGGGCCATATTGCAAAAAAAAATATGCTGGGCCGCACATAAATATCATTTTACCTTTTTTTTTAGAACCATATTGAAATTTAAAAAGTGTGAAATATTTAAAAGTCTGATCCCAAATCATTTTACCTTTTTTTTAGAACCATATTGAAAAAATTTAAATATTTTCATAATTTGCGTTTGGGCCGCATCTCAAAGGGTTTTGTGCCGCACTTTAGACAAGCCTGAGTTAAATAATATCGTTGGAAGAGGCGTTTTGTTTAATGTTCATGTTTAAGATATATTTAGAAGAATAGTTTTAATTCAATCTTTCATGATTTAATATTTATTTCTCTCATTCGAAATATTTGTTAATCTTAAGTATCAAAATTATAAAATAATTGAGGGAGGACTATTTTTATCTTAAGCAACAAAGATATTTATAGAATTGTTATGATTAGTAAAATAAAAATATAAGTTTACTTGTGTTTAAATAAAGATTCTTTAGATTGATTAACTAATAACAAAACACTTCTGTAATAGAAATTTATAAATGTTTTAAATATATAGATTTGAAATTTAAAAGAACAATAATAATAATAATTATAATTAAATTAATATTTCTTCAACCTATCAACTAGAATATAATATGTCGTAGACTTGGACAAATAATTAAAAATTTTCATTAGATTAATTAATTTAAATAAATTTTGATTTAATTATAGAAAATAATTGATAAATTTCTTGTCGAATTTATGATAAAAATTAATATTTTCCAAGTGAGACTTCAATCCTTGATGAAGTTAAAGTTGATCTTGAAAAATTAATGATAATATAAACTCAAGTTTATAAAAATCCTTATCCTTGAATAGTTATTAACTGTACCAATTAAATGGTGCAAAACTGCAGCATCGTTTTATCGAGTTAAATTGGCTCATAACATTAAACATATATGTTTTTATTGTTATTATTATAAATGTTTTAATGAATATATCAGAAATAATTTGACAAATAGTGAAAATATTACAAAAATATTTGTTTATGAAAATGCATTTCCATTTAATTACGAGCATCCACTCAAACAATTGAATAAGTTGACCCGAGAAGTCAGAAAGATTATTTATCTATACAAAATAAATGAATATGTTGGAAAACTTTGTTATTGTATTTAAATACATAATAAAAATATTGAAAATCATAATCCCAAATGAAAATTTCATAATTCTAATAAAATAAAATGATTATATTCATATATAAAATAAATACAAAGAATTTTTCATAGATGTAGAGTAAATTTAAAAAGGTAAAAATTGAATACAAGGTAATTGCTACCATCTAGTGGCGTATGATTGAACAAAATCATTATTTATTTATTATCTTTATTTATTTATTATATAAAATTAAAGGGTCAAATAAACAAGAAAAATAAATAGATAAGAATATTTCACATGGTCAATTTTGTATTGAAAAATCTTTATTAAATAAAATCAATTTATAGAAAATTATTATTCAGATAAAACAAATATAGAAAAAGTAGAGTAATAAAACCAATTTGAGGTAATTTATTGATATTTAATAACATATTAATTTATATTTTCGAATAAGACAAAAATTATTATATTATGATTGTTTTTTAATATCTATATTGTTTTAGAAATGAATTCAAAATTTGAATATTATTTCAAATCAATTATAATAAATTAGATAATTCATTTTTTCATCATAACCATAAAATCAATTCTTTCAAATACCACTATTAATTATTTAAATAAATAGTCACCAATTAACAAGCTTCAATTTATTATTTATAAAATATGTAAGGAAATTTCATTACACATAACAACATAATTTTTTAAATAAAATTAATAAGAAGAAATCAAATTTAATATAAACACATAATATCTTATAGAGTTGAATATAAACTTAAATTAAGATAAAAAAAATATAGAATAAAAAAGTATAATTTAATAAAAAGAAAAATCTTTTAAATACTAGGTTGAGCTTCCTTTTTTTATCACAAAGAATCGAGAATAATATTATGTTCATCAGTAAATTTATTTCAGCTTTCTATTTTTTGATTTTTGTAACATCCAAGAACAAGAAACATTTTTTAACATATTTAGGGTGCTACAAATTATATTGATATGTTTCACAGTACTTTTGTCAATCCATTGTAAATCCAAAAATCCATAATATTACAATTTGATTCAATTTTGGTTACAACTAAGTATTCATTTTTATATATTAGGTGTGTAAATAAGTTCTCGCTGTTTGTACGAATTAGCTCATTTCTGCGCATGCGCATGCTCGCCACTGGGTATTTTTTTTTGTAAACACAGGAGGGTCCTAGCTATAAATTAGAGTTCATTTCATTTTGTTCCGATTAGAATTAGAATTTTTACAAAGCTTTGAACATGTCAGATTTTACCCCAAATAAACGGTTTTTGTGGGGAGTTTTGTTGCACTACTGTTTTTTTAAGAATTCTGCAGCTGAAGCTCACAGAATTTTTGTTGAGACTTACGGAGACGCTGCCCTATCCGAAACTACCTGTAGAGATTGGTTTCGACGCTTCAAAAATGGTGATTTTGATCTTGAAGACAAGGAACGTCCAGGCGCATCAAAAAAGTCCAAACAATAATCTTTTTATCTGCAAGTTTATAATTTTAAATCATTTTATAAAAAATCTGAAATCATTATCATAATACTTTTACTTACTTTTAAATCATTAATTTCTTAATATGATGAATATTGTTTATTTTGTAAAACATTAATAAAACATAATTTGAGACTTACTTTGATTCTTTAATTTAAATTTTGTTTGTTTTTTGTTTTGAAATTAAAAAAATACCAATAATACTTAATAGTGTGTGTTTTAATGATTTGATAATAACTTATTAATTTTATAAAATGAAATAAAAAATCTATAATATACATAAATAATAATGCATATGAATAGATAAAATTTAAAAAGGACCTGTGAAAAAAAATAATTTTAAATTGAAAAGATGCTTTTGTAGATTTTTCATATTTTATTTCTCTTTTTTTTTGTAAATTATAAATATTTTTAAATTTAATTATATCAGTAATAATAAATTATAATAAATAATCAATAATCAAAAATTTTATTCAGATCACTAATTTTTATTAATTTTTTTCCTTGTTGACATTTAATTTACTAACCTCAACTAACATTCCTTTATTAATTTTTCTTCATTTAAATAATACTAATAATTTCATAATATATTTAATATGATAGTTAATTTTATTAATAATCTTTAATATTAAAAAGACTTAATTTTAAACTCACATTAGGTTTTCAAAATATTTTTGTATATAAAATCAATTATAGGAGATTTAAGAAAATTAATATATTTTAAAAATTATTTATTGAATTAATAATGAAAATATGTTCTTATAATTTTAAAATCAGAAAATTATTCATAAAACTATTACTTTTATTTTTAATTCTACATCTATTTTAAATGATTGGTATTAATTCATTACCTTTGTATATAATAATTAGTTATCAACAATTCAAAACGAATATTAATTATGAATTAAAATTAAGACTAGTATGTCATCATTATAATTCCCCATAATAAATTATCTAAATCAATAGGGCGTCCAATTGTCCAGGTTAAATATCCCATGTCCTTTATTAATATAGGTACCAGAAATGTCCAATATTAAATGCCATGTAAATAATAGAATATTTAAATATTTACATTTTAAAAGATTGTTTTTCCATTAACTGAGCGCATCATCAAATTATGAGCTCTTTTAGCTAACAAAGAACATAAACCCATAAATATACCAATTTTTATTAGTAATATATTTAACAAATAAAAAAAACACTTTCACTTCATTATTGACGTGGCCAAAAAGTGTAATTAATTTTTAATTTAAAATATCCAATTTGTCTTTCCTAACGTTTTTGTTTTATAAAAAAAAAAATAAGAAATAAATGGTTATCTACAAATACATAAACATTAATATTTAAAAACAATATTTTTTTATTATCTCTAAATTAGATTGATATGTTGAAAAAAAAAAATAAAATCTATCTACCTTGTGTATGAGCTTCAATTAGCTGTTGTCTCATACATTGCGTGTTAAAGAAAAAGAATTATATTAATATTTTTTGTTATAATATTATATTTTATAAAAATATTTATTTAAAATGATTAAATTTATTTATAAGCTTCGATGCTTCAAAAGAATTCATGTACAAATAAATTAGATTGATAAATTGCAAGGATTAATTTATTATAATTCAAGTGGTTTTACTAATAAATTTCAAAATTAATGCCATGTTTAGTTAATTTTCAATTACGTTGAAATACTAGCGCCATATTTAATTTTTCGATTAAGCCTAGATACCCGAAAAACATTTTTTAGTAATAAATATTATACTGAGATTTATATTATTGTACATTTCTAACATTAATTTTGAAATAAAAAAAATTAATTTTTTATTATATAAACTATTTAAAATAATCCTAAAAAATTTTATCTTTGGCAAGGAAATTTGAAGAATTTCTAAAAATTTTATTTATTTCTTATATTGTTAAAATAACAACAAATAATACAAAAATTTGAACAAACAAAAACAATTTAATCTAATAGCTTAATTCATAGATGCTCTCTTTTTATTTAAAATATTCTTGATTAATAATTAGTCTTTAACATCTTTAATGTCTTTTCCTAATAATAAGCATTTCTTAAACTAAAAGTGCAATTGCCAATGTATTGACTTACAATTTTATAAATTTATAATTTTTTTTAGTTAAACAAGAGTTGTTTCCAATGAGGATGGGACTTATGGGTAGAATATACATATATATATATATATCTCAGAAATTTTGTAGGAAAAAAAAGGTATTATATTAAGTAAAAGAAAAAATGTATTTCATCCAATTTTTAGTATTTAAAAAAATGAGCTTCGCCACATACCCTTCTAAATCTGATTGTATTTCTTTTTTACTAATATATATTCTTCCATTTTCGTAATTTTAAAGATTCTATTTTTGATTAAAGAGCTTTTTAATGAAAAAGGGGAAAATATATTTTTCTATTAAATTAACCACCTTGAATGCTAATTATTTACCAAGTTTTAATTCCCATTTATCTCATTTATTTATGTATATAAAAATATTTTAAATTCGACGTTTAATTACCATAACATCATCTTGGTTAGAAAAATTGTTTTTTAAATTAAAAAAAAGAAGGTTAAATAGAAAATAAATAAATAAAGAAATTGATAAAGAATATCAACTCAATTAGAAATTTATGGAAAGAATAGTTTAAGGATAGTTATATGAAAAAAAAGATAAAAAAATCAAAAGGTTTAAAGAAAAATGTTTCTAAATTTAGAAAGTTCATTTTCTGAAAAATGTTTTTATATATAATCAACAAATCATTATTTATAACAATTTATTTAGGCGTTGGCAGTGGAGCATTTGTTTATTTAATTGTTTCCATTATACAAACAAAAAGTTGCATCTCATGGGTGCACACAATTAGGAGGCTTTGTTTAAAAAGTCCTTAAAAAAATAATTATGTCTTGGATTGAAGACTGAGATTTTTAATTTGGTAATTAGTCTAATAAAGTTTTAAATTATCTTTTTTCGACGGATACTCAGAATATTATAAAGACTACTTAAATATCATATTATCATTATATTATTAAATTATACAGATAATATATATATATATATATATATATATAATAATAATAATGTATATATATATATAGTTATATAAGCGTATATACTAATTAATTTAGTATACACATCAAAATTGAACACTAGATTGTAACCAGAGCCAAAAATTTATACAATTATATAATTCCCCATGAATTAGAAAAAAAATAAAAACGATCAAAATGAAGGGAAAATAAATTATAATAATGACCGGCTTTTTTCTAATATAAATCTATATTTATATATATGATTGGTTTGTAAAATAATATTATCTATTGCAATATTAAGTAGTTGTCATATATTTATTTCATTTAGTATTAATTATTTGAAAAATAATTTGTTCATGTTTAATGATTTAAACAAAAAAAAAATTTTTATGATTTACTAAAATATAAGGATATAAGCAATGATTTAATATATAAATATATTATAAATAATTATAAATAAATTATACGATATATTGAATTTTATTATATTTTCACATTCATATATATTTATATATTATATATATATAAATATATATAATAAAATTATCTTATCTTGAAAGTACAATATATTTCGAGAATTAAGGACTTTTTTTATAAGTACAAAAAACAAAAAACAAAACAAACAAAAAAAAATAAATAAATAAAAAAATAAAAAAAAAAACAAAAACAATATTTAGTGCACATTGTTATACGTTATATATAAAATCATTAGTTTTTATTCTACAATTGCACATTCATTTTTAAATTTATTAACGCAAATATATTTATTTAATTGGAAAAATTTCCTAAAAATAAATAAAATAAGAACTCGTTGTGCAAATTTTTGTATTTGAGCTACTAGATAATAGTTCTTTTATTTTTTTATTTTTATCCATTTGTAAATGAAAATAATAAGTGGTCTTTAATATAAAAATTAAATGCAATTTGATAAAATTGTAAAATTATAATGACTCAAGTTGTATGTATATATAATATATATATATATACATATATATATATATAGACATAAATTTTATACATATAAATATATATCTATATAAGATATTCCAGTTTTAATGGAAATCATTAGATTTAAAACAAATATCCATTCATGTTGGAATAATTCTCTAAGATTATATCAAATTTCCATTTAATTATATTACAATATGTATATATATGTATATATATATATATACATATATATATATATACATATGATGGAGATAGAGCATCTAAAAACAAATAATAACTCTATCAATAATTTCGAACTAAAAGAATTATCTATTTAAATAATATCATTCATTTTTTAATGAAGATAAAAAAATAAAAACATTTAACTAAAAGTAACTTTTATAAATATTATTAATAAATTGATTACACATTTTGGGATAGTATTTTTTTATGTTACATAATATTTTCTATTTTATGCGCCAAAATGATTAAATAAAAATTAAGAAAATTAATAGTACAAAAGATATGCCAAAATTGTTTAGATGCATAGAAATAATCTACAAGAAGTCTTAATATTATTTTCTAAGATAGATATGTTTGTGTTTAAATCTAAGTTTGAGCTTTTGTTTAGTAATCTAAATAAAAAGAATTTTATAATAATAAATAAACTTGATTTCTTTTCAATTCTGAAATTTCACATGTGCCCGCAATGTCTAATCGTTATTATATATTATTTAATATATTTTTTAAATTTTAATTTAATTTTTTTTTTTTTTTTATTTTTTTTTGTTTGGAGAAAGTTTTGAAGATTTTCATTAAAATGTCATAATTATATTTATTGTTCTTTAATAAATAAATAATATTTAAAAAAAATAATTAATAAATCTTTTATTAAAATTAAAGATTATATCAAATTTGAAGTTTATTAAAAATAATAATAGTAATAATAATAATAATATTCATTTAAATTTCCGTGAATAAACAGCAGAATATAGTGAGTTCTTAAAAATTATTCATTATTAGTATTAATTTTTGGTTTTTCTTTTTTTTTAAATATAAATATCATATATTATATATAATATTTATATATATATATATATATATATAAAAGTTTTTCCAATTTTCAAAACATATTTAAAGATTCTTTTTAATGATTAACATTAGTCAGGCAACAAAATGAATACTAAATACATTCACACAACATGACAAAGACACCTGACAAGAACAAACATCAATAAGAAATAAATTATATGAAGGGTTAATTTTAAACTATTATTCATCGTTTCGTTTTTTTTTAATTTTTTTTATATTTTATTTTTTCTAATTTCATTATTTTAATTAAAATAATAGTCTAAATAATAATCGTTTGAACATTAAATGGGATTGAAAAATTTTTTTTTAAAAAAAGTGTAATGGATTCAATCTTTATAATGATAAACCATTTTAATGAAATCATATTGAATTGTCATAAAAACCGGCCATTTGTTTTTTGTTTATTTATTCATTATTTTTTTGTTTTTGATTTTTTGTGAAAATAACATAACAAAAAAATTGCCAAAAAACTATAAAATATGTATGAAATACAATGAAGTTGTATCTTTCAAGATGTTCATTGAGGCACTTTTTCAACTGATTATTTTATTAAGTTTGTAATCGATGAGAATATCACTTTAAATTAAACTTTCAGCTAATAATTTTTTATATGTTTATAAAAGAAATAAAAAAGAAAAAAAATAAATAAAATAAAATTGAAGGGTAATACGGCTTGAATAGGAATATATATATTATATTTTGACATATATTGTATATATATATAAATATAAATATATATATATATATATACGACAAAATTATTTCGCAAAATAATTTCTAAAACCAAATTCTTCTTTCTTCATTAGTTCAATTTTTTTACGAAAACTCATCAATTACATAAATCACTTAAACATTTTTTAAACAAAATTAATTTACAACCACTTCACTACCATTTTCAATCACAAGATTACAGCCACCAGAGAAATTAAATGTTTTTAATCTGGTGGATGGTGTCTTGTTTTCTATTATATAGTAAAACTTCACAACACACAGAAATTCTTAGATTTCATATATACGTAGAAATCGTCTTCAGTGTAAAAATCAACATTTTTTTTTTATTTTTTTTAATAATTTTTTTTTTTTAAATATTTGTTTCACAATTGTATCTCGTCTATTCCACTTGTCGCTGAATGTTTGTTACAATGCGGTTTATACTTGAGTGTGACTCAAACGGCCTCAACGTGGTAGCCTTTAGGAAAAATATTCTGCTGGCAAATTAACTTTTCTAAATCTATAAAATCGCATTTATATTACTTATTTATTATAGTTCTTACATTCGCCAAGATTTATGGCAACAAAACTGTAGTTAATGTTATATTTGGCTGTCCAATAAAGGGAAAAGCATATTGACGACGTTATCTACGATCACGATAAAGTAGGTAAACTTTCATTGATTGAGGTAAATTCAATTCAGTGATGCGTTGCTCCAGTTCCTGTTTGCCAATTCTTTGTCGAATAACCCGACGACAGAGATCCATAAGTGGAAGGGGTTCAGCTAAAATAAAAAACAAATTAAACAAAAAATAAAAATAAATTGAAATCAAATTTATATGAATAAGTAAATTAATAATAATAATAATAATATATATATAATATAACTAAACTTAAAAAATGAAACTTTCTTTGTTCTTATTTTAATGAAAACTGCTTAACCTTCTCCCTCCACGAAATCATTTATTCAATTTAATTTTCTTGTTATATAGTAGAAATTTTGAATATAAAGAATTTAACTATAAAATTTATTTTTAAAAATGAAAGAGACCAAATCACAAAATTATCTTAATTTTAGATATATTACTTAAAAAGTTTAATAATCAATTTCTTGAATACTTACGATCTAAGCCTCCAATATATCTCATAGTTATTTCGCAATGTCCCCAAACTGCACTAACTATAGGATAGAGCTTTCTCCCTTTCAATCCTCGAAAAGCTACCCCAAGATACTGGCCATCCACCACAAATGAGAGAGTTCCATCATCCATATCAAGTACAACTAGAAAAAAAAATATATATATATTTCATGAACATTATATTCAAATAAACAGAGCAAGATTCCATTTTTTAATAAAATCAGTTACCTAGAAATTTATCTGGAACTATAAAAGTCTCATCAGGTTTTAAAAGGGTTGGATATGTTACGCCAACGTTATTTTTTGAATCGTGGTAGAGTTTATTTCTACCGAGATCCCATCCCCAAGACTGTTCATTGCTGCCGACGAGACTTTGGTAACCGACGGAGTGGAGTGGAGCATCCTGAGTGGCAACACCCACTACGGCATGGGTGCCTCTCTCTCTTGTGGACCAGTGAAGTTCCCAGACATGAAGCCCTTTGGTCAAACCCACTTTCCCTCGGATACAATCCGTGCTCTGAGCAACTGGATGTCGATGGAAGGTTAACTTGTCGTCATCCTGTAAGTCAAACAATATTTTGAAATCTATCTCAATTCATTCATCAGTTAACTTTCTAAAAAGTAAAACGAAATATTTTCAAATTTAATCATTTTTCAGAAAAAAAAGACAAATTCATCTCACAAGATTTTAATAATTTTATCTTAATAAAAATTAAATAGATTTTATTTTATCAATAATCTATAATGATTCTATTAATGTGTGAAATTTTGAAATATTTTCATTTAATATAAACCAAATGATATCAGAAAGAATAAATAATTTAGATATTTATATAATATATGGCGTGTGAAAATTAAATAAACTAAATAATTAAAGGATCAAGTAACAGATAGAAATATTGTGATAAATACAACACTCAAACAAAGATACATATTTCTAACAAAACAAAATTAAAATAATTACAAGCCCACTTCTCCCCCCCCCCCATTATCCAAACTAAATAGGAAATATATTAAAAAAAAAAAACTTAATGCTTTAAAAAATTTTTATTAGACTAAATTAAATCTTCCCGTGTCATTTTCACAGAGGAGCTCTAGTTCTAAAGACATTTAGTCAGTTTCAATTTTTTTTTCTAGTAATTTCACCAGGAATTTTATGAATACTAATATTTCACAATTTAATATATTAATTAGTATATATCTATATATGAAAAATGTTAAATTACTTTTAATTAATTATAAGTTTTAGAAGTAATATAAATAGTTATTTTTAAAATGCAAAACAAGAACTGTCAAAAGTTATTATAATATAAAAACTTTAAGAATTAAAATAATTGATTTATTAAAATCATCATGATCTAAGTTTTGATTTTTTCTAAACTTAACTGAAATAAATTAAAGTCAAGAATGGTTTTAGAAAATAATAAATTGCTAAAATAGAAAAGGGATCAATGAAATAATAAGTAAAGTATATTCAATATATTCAAATGACTTTTAATATTGTGGATGAATAGAAATTATGATTTGATTCTTATAGTCGTAATTTTAAAAAATTTTCAATAATATGTTAATTGTTATTAAAATTAAATTATGCATTATATTGATTATTATTATTTAGTGAAATTAATATATTATAAATATATTTTATGAAGGTCATATACTTTCATATCCTACATAAAATATATTTGAATGAATGAATCAGTAAGTTTTGGGTGAATAATGGAAAAAATCTTACCTTGACAAATATATTAAGAGATCGGTCTTCCGAATTCCAGGAATGTTTTAGCTGACCATCTCTGGAAACAGAAGGCATGTCCAAGAGAATGTCTAACCGTGCAGGCCGAGCAAAATCTTGGGCTAATTCCCTCGGTATAACTGGCTTGTATGGTTGTGGACTCTCACGGTTCACTGTCTTGACTCCACCTGAAACATTAATATTTATGATTAATTAGGGATCTACATTTGGAGTACATTATGAATTAATAATTTAAAATCTTGTATAAGAGAAGGGAATAATAATTAAATATACATTGTGATATCCAATTATGTTATTTAAGTATTTACGTTTTAATAATAATATTATTATTAATTAAATTCGTTAAAAAAATATTTATATTTATTTTAAATATACTTAGATTATTCATTTACTTTGTGATTGAAAATTTGAGTTAAATTGAATTGCCAAACTTGAAGGATTTAAATGAAATGAAATGAACGTTAACCTTATCCTCCAGTTCTTGTGCCTTCTATTTTTTGTTGATAATTTTTTTTTTTTTTTTTTTTGCATCATCAACCAGTTGGCAAAACAACAAACCAAGAATTTAGCATTTTTTATTTGAGGAACCAATCTACTCGTAAAGTTTGTTATCTTCACCTGAAATCTTCTGACCCATGTTCATTCCACGGCTGCTGCGCGTACGCCGATGCTCCAGATAAGTACCAGGTTTATTAGGCAGGACGGCCGTTTTGTAATGCCGACGGGGATGTCGCAGTTCGAGGCTGTTGTCAGAAACTGCGGATGCGGAAGCACCGGGCACGGATACAGCGAAGCGGGAAGAGGTCCTTCCGGGACACTGGGAGTGCGAGCTCACTCCGCGATTTTTGTATCTGAAAATGAAAAAAAAAATGTTAATTAAAAATATATTGGAATTTGAATTTCATTTGTTTAAAAAACTATTATATTTTAAGATTATTATTATATGAAAATGAAAACAAAGAATTAGAATACCAGCTTTATTATTATTATTGTCGAGCCATTAGAAACACTAAAACTCTTGTTTTTTTTCATTTTTCGAAGAGATCAATTTGAAGTATTCAATGAGAATAGTGGGTAAAAAAAACACTAAAAATTTTAAGCAAACATATAAAAAGGATTTTTGTTTTTCAATATGATCCAAGAGGGATGCTGTAAGTTTGCCAAGCGCAAATCAAATTTTTCGGGTTGGTTATTGATTTTATTTTATTTGAACAGACATTGCAGATAAAAATGTTCCCATTAAAATAATGCAAAATATAATGAAGAAGCAAACTTTTCAATTTTTATAAATAAAGAAAAGGAAAATGCAGACACAAAATATGGAAGACAGAAAAATTTTACGAAAATATTTATATATTGAATAGTTTTGTATATATACAGAATAGATACAATCAGTTTCCAAGTTTAGTTTGACTGTCTTATAATTTTTATTATTTTTTTATAAAGAAAATATAAATTTTCATCAATATTTATAATTTGTAATTGCTAGAGATTACTATTCAACGAAAATTATTAATATTTTAAATCGATGACACACAAAATTGTTTTTTTTATTATATTGAAAATTTGAATTCATTTGGTTGGATATACAAGTAGAACATAAATACAAAAATATGAAAAATGCATTATTGGTAGAAATATTAATTTCTTACAATAAGTTATATTTATCTTGATAATATTTTTCATTATGCAACATTTGCAGTCCTCGAACACTACATTTATATTGAATTGACGAATTTTAGAATATAATCTGTTAATTATAAAAAAAAAAAAAAATATAGAAAATGTTAGTGTATTTTTTTAAAAAAATAGAATTTGGTAATTCATATGGTGTAAGGAGGACCGTTTCAAGTTGGGGTCACTTTGTAGACGATCCTCTTACGTTGGGTGCCAATTTATAAGGGGATCTAAGTATGAGGCACTTGTAATGACCCACGATGACCGTGAATTGTTAATTATGTTAAGTTAATGATGGGCGCCAACTTTGGATATCCCAAAGTATAAAAGAGTGTTGAAAAATTAAGGGAAAAGGGAAAACAATAATAATGTTCACATTAATTCACTTTAATTAAATAAAATAAAAAATTAACAAATAAAGTATACAAATTTTAAATAGAAAAAAATAAGAAAATGTAATTCACTATTATCACTGGAATTAGCAGAAATAATTATCACAGGGTGTGATGAAAAGGATTATACACAAATAATTATATCACGGGACGTGATAAGTATAGGTTATATCAGGATGATATCACTTGTTCGACTGTATCACAGGGTGTGATGTTAAAAATGATTATATACAAAATAATTATATCACGGGACGTGATAAATACCAGGTCATATCGGGATGATATCACTAGTTCCACTGTATCACAGGGTGTGATGATAAAAATGATTATATACAAAATAATTATATCACGGGACGTGATAAATACCAGGTCATATCGGGATGATATCACTTGTTCGACTGTATCACAGGGTGTGATGATAAAAATGATTATATACAAAATAATTATATCACGGGACGTGATAAATACCAGGTCATATCGGGATGATATCACTTGTTCGACTCTCCATTCTCAACTCTCTAAAAATATTAAAACTTGGAGGGATGGTTCCTCCCCTTATGTGAAATATAATATCTATATATATATTACATTTTAAGAATAATGCGACCAAATAACTTTGTTAATAAAATAAGAAAATAGGAAAACAAAATAAACTAAAAAAATAGACAAACAAAATAAAATGTATAATAAAAAAAAATAAATTCGAATATAAATACTTTGTCCGTTACAATGGTAATTAAACAATTTCATGGTAAATTCAGTGGGTAAGAAAGATTATTTCAAAGTATAACAAAGTCTATCTAGGGGTGTAAAATTAATTAAATATATTTTTCATAGAGAATAAAAATTGATATTTTATTTTTGTTTAATTCATTGAATAAGTGATTTCAAATTAAGATCGACTATCATTTAAAATTGAAAAATAGAATACACTTATATAATAATAAAAAAAATGATGCGAAAGATATTATAACGTTTGCTTGAGATGAGTAGAAGATAAGAAAGAGAGTGGCAATAATCAATCACAACTATTCAAGGTGAATCTACGCCAAATGGTGACATCCGGTGAATCAACCTGCCAAGGTCATTGGCACTTTCACTTTTTACACATTGATAGACAGATTTAGATAGGTAAATAGGAAATATTATTAAACTAAAAGAGAATAACATAAGATTAAGGCTTTGCAGAATAAAAATAAATAAATAAATAAATAAATACAAAGTTAAAAAAGAAATTATTACTTATACCTGAAAATAAAATTTAGCCTATTACCCTAAAACAGAGGTTCTTAAACTTATGTACTCCGCGGACCCCCACTTGAGAAAATTCTTTTTGACGGACCCCATCCCAACTTTAGGTACTTTACGTCATTTTATTAGTTAATTTCTGGCTTAAGATCTCATAAGAACAAGGATATATGGTGAATATTTCTAACAGTGATTGGTGAATAACGATTTTTTTGCATATTGTAGAACAGATTTTATTAGAAAATTCAGCTAAATATCAAGATGGAAACGGTAGCAATAATTTTCTTGCACATTTCGTTGAATTTGGGTATTTGATCTGTTTCCTCACAAAGCCATGCCATCGCTCCTTTTATATTAAATAAAGTTTTAACTGACTCATCATTTTCTCGTGCACCTGTACGATGGCTTTGCGGACCCCCAGTAAAGGCTTCGCGGACCCCCAGGGGTCCGCGGACCACAGTTTAAGAACCTCTGCCCTAAAACAACAAATCAAAAATAACAAATAGATGGATTTCATCTAAAACAATAACAAACTTGACATTTTTCAATTTGAAAAAAAAAAAAAAAATGAAAAAGAAATATAAAAAGAAAATTTAACAAATATCCAATTATTAATTTTGTGATTAGATAGATACTTAATATAAAATATTATATATAAGTTATAATAATATTTTAGTAAATATCAATATAAAGTAACAGTATTCTATTTGAAGATTAATCACAAAGAAGAAATTCCCTGTTCAGGCACATATTAGTTTATATTTATATTACCTATAACTAAAAATTTTTTTTTAGTATTTAATAGATGAAATATATTTTCTAAATATAAAGCCCAAGATTATACGTAATTTATTTCCTTTGTATGAGCATGGTGCCTAATTTTATCTTTAGAACATTTGTAGATAAATGATGGTAAATCCGGTATGAATAAATTATCATTTAGATAAAAAGCGACGATATATATATATATATATATATATATATATATATATATATATATATATATATAAATATTGGACTCCCTCATATAATTTATGTTTTTACATGTTCAAAGAAAAATCAAAGTTTATATTTGAGGAAAAATTGATATATGTTACTTATATAAAGTTAATAAAATCAAAGCATTGATCTTTTTAGTATTCATGGACTTAAAAGGAGTTTTATTACCTGTTTGCTTTTATAACTGCCATAACAATATTTACTTAATTAACATAATCATCAATTGATAGTAAAATTAATTTTAGATCTTTTGTGGTGTATTAGTAAAGTAAATTTGTAAAATTAAGGCAAATATCAACATCTATACAATGTTTTATATATTCATATATATATATATGCATTTTAAATTGTATTGATATTTCAATTATTTATATAGCTTATTCCATCTTGCGGAATAAATCCAAACTAAAGGTGTCATTTAAATTTAAGTAAATTAAACAAACCTATTTAAAGTTTTATATAAAATATATAGTTTTATATAATTAATAATAATATCATAAACGTATATTTAAATACAATGCATTCATTTAATAATAATTTATTTTTTATTAAAATTGCAATTTTTTCAATATGAGGGTATAATTCAGTGATTCTAAACCACTGTGCCGCGGCACTTTTGTGTGCCGCGAGATTTTCAAGTGTGCCGCCAAATTATTACAAATGTAAAGAGTCTCTTAAACATTTCCGACTTTTTTTTCAATGTGGTTCTAAAAAAAAAAGGTAAACCGTATTTGGGACAAGTTTTTCCAATATGGTAAACTTTTACTCTTATCTTTTTCTTTGTGTGCCGTCAAATTTTTAAACCGTTAAAAGTGTGCCGCGGTAAAAAAAAAAGGTTGAGAATCACTGGTATAATTGATTGAATTTTTTGATATACCTTGAATGGATATAAAAATAACTAGTAAAATAAAAATGTTTCCTTTATTTTTACTATTAATCAATGTGAAAGAAATTAAAATAATTGCATATTTCATCCCCTCTATTTTCATTTGCATAAATTAGAAGTGATAATTTACTAAATCAATAAATCCTTATACATTTTATAACTATCGGTTCAAATTCTTAATCATAAAAACAAAACCTGTTTGATAATTTATTAGGGATTCTATTGAAATTTCAGGATTCATGAACGTTATATTTTTTTGAAGTGAGAACAGAGGTCATCCCCACACCCAGACCAGGTTTAGATATTTTATAAATGACCATGAAAAATGGAGTAGTGTGTAATCTATAAATATTATTTATTGCTAATGATATTATCTCTATAATTAAATCGAATTATATTTTAGTGGTAAATTTTATCAATGAGAATTGATCTTTTAAAAAATTGATCGAATATTTAAACTAAGATCATTTATATCGGAAGTTATTTAAAATATATATCTTATTCTAACATTTATCTTTAATATTTTCAATAAATTAAATTTTAAATTCATTTTAATGCTAATATCATTATAATTATATATATAATAATAATAATAAAGAAATAGAATGTTTTTTTTTTTTACTAAGTTTGAAATCAACCTTCGTTCGAATTCCCTGTGAAGACTGTTTCTTTCGAAACAATACAACTTCATTTATTTCGAATTAAAGTTAAAAATGAAAGGGAGACGGGCAAATGGAAAACCTTGAAAGTGAAGGTTTCTTTATCTCTATTATCAAGGGTTTTTTTTTTTGGAAAATAAGTATCCAAATTTGAATTCATTCAAATTGACTCCGACAGCTCAAAATTGTTCTCTATTTTTCCATGACAGGAGTTAATTTCATTTTCTTCTATTGTGTATGTTAATAGAAAAAAGAATCATACTAAATTAGTGTTTCTCAACCTTTTTCGACCAAACACCCATTTCGTAAGGCCGGCTTCATAATTCGCCCCCCTATAAATTTTAACAGATAAATAATTGCATGATAATCCCTAACATAAGGTAGGTACATTTTGTGATATTTAGAGCCATAGTGAAAAATCGAGTTTCAGAAATCATCTTACCTTTTTTTTAGAGTTGAAAATGATTTCGCCCCCCAAAAATCGTATAGTCAAATAATCGCCCCCTTTAAGATGACGATATCGCCCCCCAGGGGGCGATATCGTCCAGGTTGAGAATCACTATACTAAATCAATAAGTAGACCTAAAATCCTTGAAAGATAATAATAATAAAAGAAATTTTTTTGGCAACATTGAATTTTTCTTGAAATCTTGATAAAAACATAAATTCTCTTAGTTGAGAATATTTAATTAGTTAATGATTTTGTGTTATTTGAGTTTATCAAGATCTGTATTCACCAAAGGAATAACAAAAAAAATGTAGAATTTATTATGTTTTTTTTATATTTTCAACTGGAAACTCATTTATTTAACTAAAAATAAAAAAAAGCTTATTCATTGAGAAGTTGCCAAAAAAAGAATATTCTTTTAAATTTATAAATTTGAATATACATAAATTAATCTCTGTTTGGATGTATTTCAAAAGTAGAAATAAATTAAATAATATATATATATATATAAGAATAGATTTTAAATTTGAATATATATATTTAATAAATTTAATATACAAGTGCTTCAAATTGGTTATTGTCAAACAGTGGTGTATTGGGAGGGGAACGCGGGGGAACGACGTTCCCTTACCTTTTTTCAGAACCGTTCCAGTACTTTTTTATGTCCCGACAACTCCCACTTAAATCTACTATTAGAATTTCTCTTTTTTGTGTTCGTAAATATTTTGTATAGTAAGAATAAGAAAAAAATAAAAACTTATATGGAAAAAATAGTTTGCTGAAAATAGGACTTTTTTGTTCCCACTATGCGTTCCCTTACTTCTTATTTTTACCAATACATCACTGTTGTCAAAGTACTTTAGGATTAATTTTCCATTAATTAGATGAGAAAAATGTGGAAAATAGTTTTTATATGTATAATTCATTTGTAGTGACTATAATGGAAAAGAATTTAATTTCACAATAAATCATTATTGTACTGTAAGTTTTCTTCTGGTAATCGGAAGTCTGAAGTCATGAGTAAGCGAGTCATAGGGTTTTCAAACATTTTTCTCATTTACCTTTCGGTTCATTCTAGATATGGTTAAATAAATTTTCTCTTTTCCTCATACCAAGTTGTCCTAACGACATCTGCATTTATAACTCCTTTTATTCATTGAGTATATCATGTCAGCCATTTTTTGATAACTTCTTCCAATCGTGAAAAAACATCCTAATTAACTAGCATTCGAAAAGTTTCATTCCTCACAGATATTTCTGGACATTGTGGTCTAACATGGTCTAACCATCTTAGATGACGGTGGAGGGCACGAATTACTTATGTCTGTCAAGGACTTGGATTGTTAGTTTTGAGATCCTGCCATTCCCAGAATACGCCTCAGACAACGTAGATGGAAGTCGTTCAGGGACTAAGATATCCGAGTTAGTCTCACGTACAGGATCTATAAACGAGTATTTTCGTTCGAATTGAAAAACTAATAAGATTTATAACATTTTTTTTTTAAAAATGGATGTAATTTTGTTAAAATAAATTGTTTATACGTATAACAAAAGTAAACCAAACAAATATATTATTAATATTATTATTCACTGGCTGAATCAATTGAACAATTTAAATATGAGAATTTTAGCTTGATGAGAAATGAAAATTTGGAAATATAATTCATTCGATTTCAATGAGGTGTTTTCTAAGAACAAAAAATTTCCAAGGAGATAAGAGCAGTCTAAAGTATCCAGATTGAAATGGTTGGCCATTGTTTTAACAAATTGGAGAGAAACAGTCTTCGTTGCAAGTTAACGTCCTGGATCAGCAAATAAAATCTCAACAGCCATTTAGACATTTAGACATTACATCATCACTTTTTCCTTTTTTATTTATCATTTCTATCCATTGGTTATTGAAATATTTTAATTTCAAAAAAATTTGAAAAGTAAAATTTGTAAATAGTGAATTGACCAAGTTTTAATAGACACACTACCATATTCATTTTAGTAAAGTGAATTGTTTTTCCCTATTTTGGATATTTTCCAAGTTTTTTTTATTATTATCTATTTATATCTATATATAGGATAGATATGAGTAACCAAATTTGTCAGAGCCGTATTGATTTTTAGGAAGCGAGAGTGAGGGTGAAATACTTGAGTGTGATCTCGACTGGAAAGGGTGTGCCCATTGAAAACAGGCTGTTTCATGGTGGCGTCCCCAGTTGTTAATCAATATTAGTCGATAAGCTTATATTAATTCATAAAAAATAAAAAATTTAACATTTACATATTATATAGTAGCTAATCAATTAACATATTTAATCAAGATAATAAACAAATGTTATATATCTTCTTTTGCTGAAAGAAGAAATCTAGTAGAAAAATTATCAGTAATCTATATGAGACTGTCATTTTGGACTTTAGTTAGTTCCTCATGGAGCAATCGACACCTTCAAATAACTGACACATGATTATTTAATTGAAAAAGTATAATGTCTGTTCTTAAAAATTAAATTCAAATTATTTCTTCTATAAATGTGTTTGTTCTTCAACAAAAAAACGTTTGTTTAGATTAAATATCAAAAAATTCCTCAGTTATCCTAAAAAAAATAACGAATAGAAAAAACCCATTAAAAAAAACAGATTGCTTTGTATTGTTTTTATAAGAAGATGAATTGGGAAATTATGACCTTTGACTATCATTTCAATGAGATTTTAATTTAATCCAGTTAATTACCTATTAACACTTTAAATTGTCTTTTTGTGAATCTCAAGATTATAATAGCTATGAAGAGAACTCTCTTCCTCTTCCTATATATATATATATATATATATATATATATATATATATATATTATTCAACAAATGAACAAATGAGAATGTTTTTTCTTTGTAATTTCAAAAAAAATCAAAGAGGAATTCTTTGTGAAAATGAAATATTCTTTGAAATAGTTTTTTTTTAAAAAAAAAAAAGAATTATATCAAGAGAATGTATTATTAAATTTATATATTTATTTATTTTGGAAAAGAGTAAAATGATTTTGATATATATATATATATATATATAACAAGAAAATTTAAAATTTTTCTTTGTAATCTCAATAAAAATCAAAGAGGAATTCTTTGTGAAAATGAAATATTCTTTGAAATAATTAAAAAAAAAAAAAGAATTATATCAAGAGAATGTAATATTAAATTTATTTATTTATTTATTTTGGAAAAGAGTAAAATGATTTTGATATATATAAGGGTTTTAAATGTATTTTCTTGATTTATTAAAAAAAAAAATATTTCTTTTATTTCCTAGGAAATTCGCCAGGTAGTCTTTTGAAAAGTCTAAAATTGAAAGTCTGTCATAAAGGGCATTTTTCAAAAAACGCTTCACAAAAGAAAACCTTCACAATATTTTTAGATGACATGTTAAGTCAGTGAAATGTTTATATAAGAGGGGAAAATTATAATAATTTTCCTTTAGAATATGTCCTACCCTGGTATAAATCTATTATATATCTATTCAATAAATTAAATATATTAGCATAAAAAAGAAATGAAATTTTAGTAATTATTCACTATTAATTTTTGTTTTTTAAATATATAGAATACAATTATTATTGTTATTATTATTATTATTATTATTATTTTTCTAACTTTAAATTAATATGATCTTTTTGAAAGTCTTCTAAATCAATTCTGAATAGATAGTTTTACTTGGTATACACAAACGTAAAAATTAAACAAAGGTTTAATCAAATGTTGCTTAATTTTGGGACTATGACGGAAACGCACTGTCAGTTAATATACAAACATGTCAAGGACTAAAGCACTGGTAGATCCATTAATAAAGAATATAATATTACATTTTCTTAGCAATGGTATAATGGTATCATTTCTGTGGAGATGATCATTACACTATAATATATAAATAAATTGATGTATCTATCTATAGATTCTTATTTTATAAGATAAAATAAAACAAAAATCTATTTCAAATCTTCCATCATTCTTTTCTGAAATATTAAAATAAAAATAAAATAAAAAAAAAAATGTCCCTGACAGAATGAAAGGAAAAATATACAAACGATTGCCCTTGGAAAATCCTATATTTCACTTTAAAAATAATTTATTTAGAAAAAAAAAAATCACTTTTGCTTCATGTTGTAATAGATTTGATATATTTACATAAATCAATGATGAATTAAAGATTTTAAAATTTATACCATGACATCCCATAATTATATGTAAAGGAATAAAAATCATTTCATAAAATAAATTGAAAGTGAAAATCATAGAAACTTTATTTATGAGGTAGTCAAGAAATATTCTATCAAGATTAGCAACCTCTCCTCACTCAAAATAAAAAATAAAACATATAAATTAGTCGATTCTCTTACTAATAAATTTTAGATGATATATATCTAAAAATATTTTAAACTATCAGAATTAAAATAATTCAAGTACTTTCTTATCAATGTTTTCCAAAATCCAGAAATATAATTAATATAAATAGGATAGGATATATAGGATATTGAAACGAAGTAAAAACTGCATATTAACAAGATTCAAAGAGATTGTTTCTTATTTTAATAATATTAAATAGATTATAATATTAAAATCAACTAAGCCATGCTTGTCTAAAGTGCGGCCCAAACGCAAATTATGAAAATATTTAAATTTGCTCATTTATTATTTGATACATATATCTAATTCAAATAAAAAAATTATAATAAAAAGAAGCTATTTTATTTTAATAAAATTATACATAAAACCTCTCTATTTAGGACATTCTCAAAACACTGTTAATAACAATGTTTATTGTGAATTAAAATGTGCGGCCCAGCAAAAATTTTTTTTTTTGAAATGTGGCCCTCAAATGGTCATAGTTTAGACACTAAGCTTTATTTATTTATTTTTTGAATTATTGTAGAATAATAATCAAATTTTTTTCATTTTTTCAGCTTTTTATTTATTTATTTATTTAAATGTACAATCTTTGTGATTTGAGTTATGTAATGACAAGTGGAATTTTTAATATAAAAATAAATATTAGACATTATTATTATATTATTGCGTTGAAGTAACTTTATATCTTTTAATCGCGCTGAAAAAACTGATATTAAATTCCATAACCAAACAAAGAAATTGAATGAATTTCATTGTCTTAATAAAAACTGATAAAGCATATTGGATTTTTTTCCATAGAGAAAGATAAAATAAATATTTTCCTAAATTTGATGATTTTATTAAATTAGAGAATAACTCACAAAGAGATAAAAACTCATATCAAATTATTTTTTTATCTAAAGGTTGGTTTAAAAAGAATGACAAAAATTGGAAAGAATGTTTATAAGATTTTTTTTATTTATTTATTTTCAAGAGTAACCTGTCTTCTGTATATTGTATAAAAATGACAAATGGAATTTTGACATAATGAAATAAATTTCTTAAAGGGAAATTGAGGATAGAATATCTATCCAAGTTAAATTCAAAGAAGTCTATATATTTAGAACAGCTGATAGTTTTCAGGTTCAAGTACGAAGGGAAAAAGATGAACAAAGAAATGTCCATGAAATCACACACAGGCTTCCTTCGTATTCCATCTGGCAACACCGCACCTGTCTGCTGATGCCTGGCCAGAGAACCGAACTACGAAGTTAGGATGGTGCTCCCACCGAAATGCAGCCACTCATTCAGAAATGCAGCCAAGGCTGGCTTCTACTTTCAGCAAAAGAAAAAAAAATAATACATGACTGAATGAAGAAGGGAATGGCGAGGTGGACTTCAATGTCAGGGCATGCGAGTGGGCAAACCTTCAAGGCGAGAAAAGCCTTTGTCTCTCCGGTGAACACGTGTCGCCCGTTTCATGTCCAATTCAACGGGGCCAAAACACCTACAATGGATATCATGTCCCAAAAAAACCTTCTTTGAGCAACAAAAAAGTCATCACCTCAGGTTCTTTGTTTTATCATTAGAAATTAAAATAAATTATTAAAAAAAAAAAAAAAAAAAACTAATTAGTTTTTTTTTTATTTTTCTCATAAAATATTTAAAAGGTTTTATGTTAATAAGGTGGAAGAGAAAAAAAATAACCGTTGTATATTTAATAACATATGGCTTAACATATTGGGCAACTTGGCTTGGGCCAGCCAGAATTTCATTCCAACATGAAAGGATCAAGTAGTTTCCAAATGTTAGACTAGACAATACAAATGTAGAATAAAAACTATTTAAAAATGTAAACATAGACAATACAAATGTAAAATAAAAACTATTTAGAAATGTAACCATAGATAACTTAATCAAGACTAAAACCAACAACAACATCAACAAAAAGACTCACTTACATTTGTTTGTTTTTAAATATAGTTTACTTTGAACAACCCTTTCGATTTAAAAACAAAAATAAACATAAAAATAGTTCCCGATTATGTTTCTTTTCCCACCACCAGAGATTAGATTTGATCTATTCGATTAATAATTTTGAACTTTAATATAAATATATATATATAGATAGATAGATAGATAGATAGATAAATTGAATAAAAATCTTAAAATGGAGCTGTATCAAAATAGTAATAATAGCAATATTTACTTATTCAAATAAATAATGGTAATAGTTAAGGATACATGTCACCTCTCTGATTTTGATAAAACTTTGCCAGTTAATTCCTTCACTAATTCTAAAAAACTTGTGGGAGAAACTTATAATTTTCGAGATAAATAATATTTTTTAAGTTTGACAGATTAGCTCAGCGGTCGGAGAACTTTTTTAACTATTACCCCAAAATATTTTGGTGTAAGTTGATATTACCCCACATGGTGAAGAGCAAAAAAACATCAACGAAATCGCCTCTTTTTAGCATCTTTTCTATTATAGCCCCCCATGATAATTTTGAAAAGAAAATAATTTGTAAAAATACTAACAGGTTTATAAAATAGCAAATTAAAAATATATACTTTTTACTCACAAAAGTTTCATTTTTAGCCCATTTGGGGTAACTTACTTCGGTTCCCCGACCGCTGGATTAGCTGGTTATGAACGTCGAAATGTGAAGCCATTAAGTAATGTTTTATTGACTAATTCACTAATTATTCCCTAATTTTCGATTTTTTTTTCCGGTTCGGTTTGGATATAATAAAATTATTTAATTAATTTTTCTATATCCAATCCGAACTGCAAAAAAACCCCCCCAGAAAATTAGTGGAGCCCTCTGCTGGTCAAAGGGGATAAAAAATAGTAGCTAAATAGAATATCAATATATCCAAACTTTAATCCTTTTTATCGCGAAAACTAGAAGTTTCCCCCCTATATTGCCTAAGGAAAAAAGTTTCTTAAAATTAATTAAGGAATCAACTGGCGAAGTTTCATCAAAATCCGTGAGGTGACATGTATCCTTAACTTTTACCTAAATAATAATAGTAGATATGTAGAAGGTGTGTGTAACAATTAATAAACAACAAAAACAAACAAAAAAAAAAAAAAAAAAAAAACTAATCTTAGATAAAGAAAAATAATTCCCATATAGAAGCTTAATTTTTAGCAATTAATACAGCAATCAATATATCCAAACTTTAATCCTTGATGGTGATTATAATTTTTAGACTCTAAACAAAGGTCTAAAACAAAGGAATGTTGGATACTAGGCTCCCTAGATGCATATATATATATATATATATATATATTATTATCATTATTTTCAGATTACATGCTGAAACAAAAAATTTCAATTGTCTAATTTAATTTAATCTCCATTCTCAAAATAATAAATCTAAAAATGAATATATTTTGTTGAATTTAAAAAGAAAAATGTATTTTATTTTATATTCAAAAAGAAAATGAAAAACATGGAGAGTTGTTTTTTCCTGTTGTTATTTTTATATTTCGGAGTCTAATTAAGGGTAAGGGTAGGGGTCAGTCCCCCGAATGCCCCCCTCGCGTACTCTCCTGATTAGTCATGATAAATAATGCAAGAAGTGGAAAGCAATGAAATGATGAGACAGATGGTCGGTCGTTGGTTGGTTTGCTCGCTCGCTCGTCCTTTAGCTTCATTGAACTTGACCGAAACAAAGAAACTCTCGCAGCTTGTCTGCCTTCAAGTTCATGAAATCTTGTCTCCCGCAGAGATGATGTAAAAATATAAATTCCAATCGGCTGTTTGGAAATGAGAATAAAATGAAAGGGGGTACAAGTCAAAACAACGGATACATTTGGCCGTTAAAAGCTTGCTATTTACTTAATAGACGGGACGGTTTGATTAAAATGGTCATTGACCTTTTTTTTTTTTATTAATAAATGACAAACTTTATCACCAACATGTAAAAGAGAGAAAGGATAAAAAAAAACCCCAAAAATTCGTAATTTATGTACAAAATAAATAAATAATTTAACTTTATAGTTTAATTAATAAAATGGTTATGTTATTCATTCTCCCAATGAATTATTATTAAGCATAGTCTTTTGAACAAAGAGTATTAAAAAAAAAACATTTTAATCAAATTAACATCAATGAAACTAAAAAAAAATATTCAAAGAATTAAGAATCATAATTTTATTATTGAATTAGTTTTTAAATAATAACAATATCAATAACAATGGATTCAAATTAGATTTTATATTTAGAAGATAAATAAGATAATTTTTTTTATAAAAAAATGATCGAATCACATATGAATCATTCTTTATGGGTGTATTTTCATGAATCACGAATAAAATAGCCCCTTCAGTAATATATTTATTTATTTAAATAAAAATTAACCATTCTAACCCTTACCCTTTTTTTATTATATATATATATAATAAAAAAAAGTCGATAAACAGTTTTCATTGTCTTCTTTTACTTTGTGAAAAATTACATAAGGGGAAAAAATAAATTGAAATAGGTTAATTATTATTAATAAAATAATATAAAATATTTTTTTTTTTTTTTGAAATCGACTCAACAATAAAAAAAAAGATTTTTATTAGTTATTTATTTATTTTTTTCATTCCCTGTCAAACGGATTGGACCCTTTTGGAAGCGAATCGTTTTTTCGGTTAGCCTGTCGAAGGGGGAAGTTCACAGCCCTTGGAGGGCGCGATCCGGCATCAACGCCTCGAGCCCTTTTGACCAGAGATTCGGCAACGTTTCGTTGAATCCTACAAAGGGAGGGAGGGAGAGCGAAAACGAGAGCGAAAGCGAGCTACTCCTAAAGTAGGAGTGAGAAAGAGAGAGAAAGAGAAAGAGAGAGAGCGAACAAGGAGAACGGATGAGAAACGTTTACGCGGACCATTCTCAAATTGCTAACGCATAAACGTTTGGACTGATTGGATGTGTTGAGAAGGGTTACCTTGTTTCCATGTTTGACATAAAAAACTGAAGTTGGAAGAGTGTTGATGAGATCGGCGGATAAAGCGTCCAACAAATAGGATTGCTAAAGACATACGGACTAAGAGCACAATAAAAGCACGCGGACTGGGATCCTCGGGTAAACCACCAAGAAGAAGAGGAGCGAGTAGTTAGTGATGGTAACCAAACAATTGCACAAGGGCCTGATGGCATGTCCGCGCACAGACCACTTCAGTTCTACACTCTGCCGAGCATTGGAAGTTTGCCCTTGTGAGCCATAGCCAGGCCAAGTGTTGGTCTGATTGGGCGTCGTCACGCCCCCCACTCCTAACGCTTAACCAATCGGCGTGCACTATTCAGCCCGGAGAACTCTACTAGCCGTCTCGCATGATATCAGCACAAACAACAAAGGAAAAGGCAACGAGTTCCTAATAATATGTTTTTGGAACGTGCATTAGTACCGACGGCCAGGCTGTCAGGGCGAATGCCATTGGCGCAGAGACCCCGCGTAATGATTAGAGCCAATAGTGAGTATTGATCCAAACAAAGCGCAAGGGGGTGTGTTGTATGTCACTAGGGGAGTTGCTGATATCATAGTCGAATATGTATCCAGAAAAATGCTTATCACTTACCTATTAGAACAACTATATTTTGAGATGCTAAATTCAACCAAAACACCAATATTAATCTATCATTAAAATAACAACAATAAAAAAAACAAAAAAAAAAAAAACATCTTCAAACAGGAAAAAATACAATATATAACAAAGAAGTTAATATTTTTTTAAGACAACAATCATTATAATCTCTTTTATCCATAAAAATAATTAATAAAAAATTGATATTATTAAATATAACCAAAACAATATAGTAAAGAAAATGTCAAACATTAAATGGGTAAGAATCTTAATAAAATTTTTTTTTTTTCAATTTACAAATAAATAAAAAGTATTTCAATAATTTAAAAGAATAAGTTAACAATTTAAAAAACGATCCAAATATAAACGGGAAGATAACAAAGGAAATTTTTATATCTTACTCACATCCATTTTTAAAGGACAAATAAAAAAAAAATGTTTTTTAAAATTTAAATATATTGCCATACTTTTAAATGTTATCAAAATATAACAAGAATACAAATTTTGTTTATAGGGTAATTTCGAAGAAAACCATATTTTTTATATAGGTATATAATTTTTTAATTAAAAAGAAAAAAAAAATTGACAGTTATTACAAAATTTCAGAAATAAATACAATTTGCATAGATGAATGCTTGTGTTGATTCTTATGTTTTAATTAGTATTTTTTTCAATTTATTTAAAGTTTTAAAATATCAATTTTAATTATATATATATATATATATATATATTATTAATAATTAACTTCTCACTTACTAAAATAAATTATTGTTAATTATAATTAAATTCCAATAAAATTAATATTGATATTTTTCGATTTAAATATGAAATTTATATACAATAAAAAAAAAAGCAAGAGAAAAAAAATGATCATAAAAGATCTTATTAATATTATTATTATTATTACAATTTTAAGTAAAAATAAAATAAATAATCAATATTCATATTTTGGAGAGCAAATGTTAAAATGAAAAAATTGCGGGCAGAAAAATATACTCCAGATATAAAATTCCAAGAATCGGATTTTTTAAAGAAGGAAAAAGGTCTAGACACCATTTTGACCACCTTTTTGTATGGGTTCATTGTTGGAGGAAATTTTTTAAAATCCAGGGTTTTTTTTGTAAAAACAAATAAGGGTAAGCAGCAGTGTTGCCGAGTCTAGTTATCCTAGGAAGGGCTGTGTGGCAACATAGCATTTAGTGATGGTAGTATATGGGTTGTCTAGTTAACAATTTCACTCAAGTTCCATCTCTGGTTTTCTCCGTTGTCTAGGACTAAAATTTTCTTGGACTATCCAAAACATTGGGCGGGTGTCTTTTTTCTCTTTAATGTTTTTTTTTTGACTGCTTTATTTATTGGATAGAATAATTTGGAAAAACAACTCTCTAAAGTGATTATGAGAAACATCAAAAAACGTGTATATATATATATATATATATATATATTCAATCAATTTAAATATCAGATAAAAGAAAGATGCATTAAGAAAATTAAAAGAAATGACGGAAATAAGAGTGAAGGGGTTGTTTTTTTTTGTTTGTTTTTGTTAGTTTTTTTTGTTTCTTTAGCTGTAAACATTTCAATTACTTTATTTTCTGAACTATTTCACAATTAAAAATAAGCTGGAGTGTCTCCACTCGGCAATTTGATGTTAATCCCATAACTTTCATTTTTATATTTTCTTATTAAGCAAATAGTTTAATAATTATTATAGTTAATAATAATTTAGCTGTACTTGTATATTTACATAAATAAAAAGGAAAAAAATCAATAAATAGGTACTTTCCGAAACAAATTTTACTTAATAGATTATAGGATTTATCCAATTTGTTGAATTTTAAAAACAAAACGAAAAAATCTGAAGTGTCTTCATTCTATAATTTGAATTGGATTAAATAACATATATTATATTTAATTTAAATTTAATTAATTAAATTATAAATTATAAATTAAAATTAATAAATAATATTGATTAAACCAGCGCGTGTTTGGCTCTTTGTTGATGGCACCACGACCCGTGCTGGCGCGTGATTTGCAGTGTTATAAAATTAATTTACTTTCAGTCAATCTGAAATTCTATATATAGCAGTTTTATACAATATTTAATCATGTGAAAAACTATCAAATATATATCTTTATTTTTACGGTCAGTTTAGAGAAAAAAAAATCAAAACGTGGTAGGTAATGACCCTCTTCCGGCTGAGCTACACTTCTCAAAAGTTGATAGAAAACTACGAATTTTGAATAATGCCCATGTACCAAATTTCATGATTCTAGCTCTAACCGTTTTTGCGTAATCTTATCTACATAAACACACACACATTTTTCTCAACCTTATGTTAGTGAAAATGATTCAGGAACCTTCAAAACGTATAAAAACATCAAAATCTCGCCATTAAAAATTTTCGTGATCGCAATACTTTCTCTGAAGAGATAGTAAAAATATTCCTCCTTTTAAATTCTACAAGAACATTTGGTGTAACTAATTATAATAATTAATGACAAAAAAATCATTCCTTTATACATCAGAATAAATAAAATAGTATAGTAACGAATTATTCTTTGTTAGTTAAAAAAAAAATATTTATTTATTTATTTTTTTTTTAATTATTTTTATCTAGAAATATTTTTATTCATCATTATCATCATCATCTACTTTATATATTAAATTTAATAATAATTTTTTAGTGTTTATATATATACCATGGAATTTTGATAATAATTATACTGTCTATATATAAAATAGGATGAGAAGTTATTTTTAGAAAAAAATTTCCTATTAACCCCCATTTTCGATGTTCAATAAAGATAAAAAATAATTACAGAGATAAAATAAAATTAAATTATAAAATTTTTTCTAAATATTTATTATAAATTGTACTAATAAAATATTTCCAAATATTATTATTTTTTCAATTTTTGTTTCGTATAATGAACTTTAAACTTTTTTTTAAATTTTTCTTTAGATTGACAGCACAATCTCATAAAAATATTCTGAATAGATCAGACCCCAAAAGAGCTTTTCTTAATAACCTCGAATTGGAATTTTAAATTAATTTGAGTATTCCATAAGAATATTTAGCTAACAATTTTAATTTTAATTTAATTATTATGTACTCGATATAATATAAAAAGAAAGAACTAGAATTTACACTTCTCTTTGGATAATATTCTATCCTTTAATTATTATTCCGTTAGTAATTCAATATCTGCCAAATCTGTTCGACAAACAAACATACAGACAGATAAGTATAAGAAAGAACAATGCCTGGAAATGGAATTGTGAGATCCATCCAATTCAGGGTTCCATAAAATAAATGTTTCCGGCGAAAATATCATTTTAAAATTCTAATCTATGAATAAGTATACACCTATTTATTATATATATATATATATATATATATATATGAATATTGAAATTAAATTCATTGATGTTATATTAACAATGAAAACGATTATAGATTTTATAATGATAACATTTTCAAAGTAGAGGTAATATATATTTTGAAAATTAATGTTAATAGTAACAATTTAAATTTACTTCAATAATGTATGTAGGAAAACAGCGTGACGTCAGATGGTAGGCAAAAACCAAGCATGGTTATTAATTGTCCAGTATATGGTTATGAAAACTTTGATCTTTTATTCAAATTTCAACGCATTTCCACTAAATAGTTGTTTAATTTGATCTTAAAAATTTTAAAATAAGCCCCAGAGGTATTGAAAATTTTAATTCCTTCTCCTTATCTCAGCAACTTTACATTGTCAACATCACGCGGTTTTGCCTACTAATAACGATTATAAATATAAACAGTGTTTTTTCCTATATTCATGTTTCTCCTCCATGATAAATTTAAAAAATCATATTTGATAAATAAATAAAATATAAAATCAATCTTTATTTATTCTCCAAGAAAACCAAAGTTTATATATATTAAAATTCTAAAAATTTAATCTCTTGTATTTTTAATTCAATTTGAAAAGGTTAAGGAATCATTATTCGAGGTAAAGCATAAAAAAAAACTCAATAAAATCTAATCAATGGCTTCTATTTTAAAACGAAGATTAAATTAAATCTATAATAAATTTATTATTTTTTTTTTACATCTACAGCTAAATATAAATGTAGTGTTACGTATGGAACTTGCATGAGTCGGGATCAAAGTATCCATGAAAAATGTATTTTATAGATAGACGACACGTGGGACTGGAGAGTGTGGGTGTGGGTTTAGGGTGGGTGCTTTGTTCAATAGGAGGTTGCATGAGGGACTACACAAATCAGGTATATTCTAAAATAATCTTGAGATTGAAACCAAATGAATCGATAACTGCTATCTACTAGTGAATGAATCATTCCAATGGCACTTTAGCAATTGCCAGTCCCTCTTCCCCCGTCAGGTAGAAATACTATAATATTATGTACAAAACAATTTACTGACTCTGGGGAGTAGCCATTCAAACAAAAAAAAAACAAAAAAAAAAAAATATGCACAAGGGGGAGAGGGTATGGACTGACACATAATTTTATCATACATAATACATAATTTTCTTTGTTTGTTTATAAATAAATAAATAAACTTTCAAAAGTTTCATTTGTTTTTTTCATAATTAAATTAAATTTGTTTATAATGACATTTCAAAAATTAAACTTTCAATCCAAAAATTCCTCTCCTTTTCCTTTCCGTCATAAATAAAATATTTAAATATACAATTACGAAGGTGGGGTGAAAAGTTTCCGGCCTGACCAAGAAAAACGATATTTTTAAATTTTTTTTTTTTTGCTTTATTTTTCAACATTCAAGATAGCTGAGACCTGTACGATGTCAGCTGAACGTGTGCGAAATATTTTGCACAACCATTTGAATATGGAAAGCTATGTGCAACGTAGGTGCCGCGTTTGCTAACGTTAGACCAAAAACTCCTTCGAAAAACCATTTCTACCGACAATTTGGCACTGTAGGCGTAATCCAAACGAATTTTCATAACTGGTGATGAGACTTAAAATAAATTAAATCAAATTTAATTGATTAATTTATTAATTAAATTAATTAGAACACTGTTATGAGAAATGTATCAGTGTTGATGGAGATTATGTTGAAAAATATAGCAAAAAAAAAAAAAATTTAAAAACATCATTTTTCTTGGCCAGACCGGAAACTTTTCACCCCCACCCTCGTATATTTGAACACAACATACATTTTAGTTGAATTTTACTTACAATTAATTAAAATTATTTGTATTATGTAAATATTTATCAAAAGTAAATTAAGGCAATGATTCAAGTGTTTTTTTTAAAAATCTTTTGATTTAATAATTTTAATAATCAATTAAAATAATTTTTACTACTAAAATAAAACAAATAAAAATCTTACAACTAAATCTCAAGAGTTATTAAAAAAATCTAAAAAAAAGCTTATTAATTAATAATTTAAGTAAGGGTATAAATGGTGTCTCTAGTATTTAAAGAAATAATTAATGTACTTCTGAAATAGAATAGTCAATACTACTATAATAAGAATATTCTCCTTAAAATGATATTTACTTAGATTGAAACAGAGGCAACAACATTTTTTTTTTATAAAATAATCTGGAGTGTCTTCACTCGACTATCTCGCAAATTTGAATTGGATTAAATAACATATATTAATTTAACTTAAATTAAATTAATTAATAAATAATATTTATTAAACCAGCGCATGTTTGGTTCTTTGTTGATGGCACCACGTCACGTGTTGGCGCGTGAGATTTGCAGTGTTAAAAAATTAATTCTGGTATTTTCAGCGATTCAATCAAGCTGAAATTCTATATATAGCAGTTTTATTCAATTTTTAATCATGTGAAAAACTATCAAACATATAACTTTATTTTTACGGTGACTTTAGAGGAAAAAATATGAAAACGTGGTAGGTAATGATCCTCTTCCGAATGAGCTACATTTCTCAAAAGTTGATAGAAAACTACAAATTTTGAATAATGCCCGTATACCAAATTTCATTATTCTAACTCAAACCGTTTTTGCGTAATCTTGTCTACATATACACACATACACACATACATTTTTCTCAACCTTATGTTAGTGAAAATGATTCAGGAACCTTCAAAACGTATAAAAACATCAAAATCTCGACATCGAAAATTTTCGTGATCGCAATACTATCTCTGGCGAGATAGTAAAAATGTCGAATATACAGCAAGGATGGAAATTACTGGGTATTTAAATGGTAATCCTAAAAATTTATTTTTATTTAAATTAATAGAAAAATTATTTAATAAAGAGGAATACACTCATGAAAATGATGTACTTTATATTCGTGTATTAGAATTGAATGAAAAAAATTCAAATATAAATAAAAATAATGTAAGTAATAAGTGGTTATTGACAGAATTTTTAGAACAAAAAATATTTATTATTATTTAATTTTTTTTTTATGCTAAAAGTGATGGCGAATAAAACTTGGAAAATGATTTTTCCCCAAATAGCATAGCAATATGGTTCACTGGCCTAGGACCCTGTTCCTATCAAATGTGAAATAAAATTCGAGGCATAAATGGTCGGGCAAGGCGACCTTCAACCTGGCAGCCAGCAAACGCCAGAGGCCCTTTCCTTTCTAAAAGCAGAACTGATGACCGAAACCAAGGTAACAGAGTTCTTTCTCACCAAAAACCCCCGTCGCATTCACAACAGGCCGTGTCCCTTTACTTTTTCGAAGCAAATCAAACTCCCGGATCGGATCCACACCAGACCACAGGAGAAATTCTTTTTTTTTTTTTTCAATCCATGTTGGGCCTGAAGGAAACCGACAGTACACAAGCCGCATTCCCACTTCTTCACTGAATCATTTTCCTGTGCTTTGAAAATCTTCCATCTGCTAACTAAATCCATTGAAAAATTAGCTGGAGTGTCTCCACTCGACTATCTCGCAATTTGAATTGGATTAAATAACATAATATATTATTTTTAAATTAAATTTAATTAATTATAAATTATAAATAATAAATATTAAACCAGCGCATGTTTGGCTTTTTGTTGATGGCACCATGGCACGTGTTGGCGCGTGAGATTTGCACTGTTAAAAAATTAATTCTGGTACTTTCAGCAATTCAATCAAGCTGAAATTCTATATATAGCAGTTTTATACAATTATTAATCATGTGAAAAATTATCAAACATATATTTTTATTTTTACGGTCACTTTAGAGGAAAAAAAATCAAAACGTTGTAGGTAATGACCCTCTTCCGGTTGACCTACATTTCTCAAAAGTTGATAGAAAACTATGAATTTTGAATAATGTCCATGTACCAAATTTCATCATTCTAGCTCAAACCGTTTTTGCGTAATCTTGCCTACATACATACACACACACATATACACACACACACAGACATTTTTCTCAACCTTAGTGAAAATGATTCAGGAACCTTCAAAACGTATAAAAACATCAAAATCTCAACATCGAAAATTTTCGTGATCGCAATACTATCTCTGGCGAGATAGTAATAAGTTTTATATTGACCTTTATAATATTATATATATATCTTTCCTTTAAAAATATTATATCAAAATTTTAGAATCATTCAAAATAAATTAAATAAATAAAAAAGATAATAGCTATTCATATTAAAATCAAATTTGCAATTTGAATTTAAACAAAAAAAAAAAAAAAAAAAAATTTAAAGTAAATTTATGGTGCCTATCGTCTAAATCAGAGGTTCCCAGACTTTTCTGGTTTGCGGCTCTCTAAATAATCGGATTTTTTCCGAGGCTCCCTTAATACATCCGATTTTTATAAAATTTTTACTCTCTTGAAAAATTGGAAAACTGTTCTTCCCTCCATCAGAAATGTTTCTTTTTTTTTTAGAACCATATTGAAAAAAATTTTAAAAATAATCGAAAATGTTCAAAAGTTTCCATACAAAATTATCTTACATTTTTTTAGAACCATATTGAAAAAAAATTAAAAATAATAGAAAATGTTCAAAAGTTTCCCCACAAAATCATCTTACCTTTTATTTAGTACCATATTGAAAAAAAGTTAAAAATAATCGAAAATGTTCAAAAGTTTGCCCACAAAATCATCTTACCTTTTTTATTTTTTTAGAACCAAAAATTTCAAGTATTATAAAACTTTTTCGAGGCTCAATTATTTTTTTAATACAATATATATATGTATATATATATATATATATAGAGAGAGAGAGAGAGGGAGAGAGAGGTTAAATTTCAAAACAAAAATGTAAATAATAATATTATAGTAAATTCAATATATATCTATTTCAAAACTTTTCCATCAGAGTAGACCTTTAATTTCACAATATCATCCGCCCTTGATTTGAACTACTCTCCAGGATTACATCGGCGTTGATTTCCTATGTTATTCTTTTTCTATTCAGTCCGTTCAAGAGCACCTACCCTCTTGCTAGAACCCAATTGAACTAACTAATTGGACATAGGGAAGTCGCATCCAAATTTTCATATATATATATATATGTATATATATATATATATAGAGAGAGAGAGACATATATAGAATTTCATCTTCTATATTATATAAAAAATCAATGCTTATTTCAAGTTGAAATAAAGTTATTATAATATTTAATTAGATATGCATAAATTGTATAAAACGATGATTCAAATTTAAAATGTAAATTTAATTACTAATAATACATAATAATATTTATTTAATGAATTTTTAATGAAAAATGATACATTATAAATTATAAATATATATATATATATATATTTATAAAAATATTATATCGAAATTAATAGCTAAAATCTGACAATAATTTATTATTTAGGTATATACTTTTTATTACATTTAAAAATTAGCTGGAGTGTCTCCACTCGACTAACTCGCAAATTTGAATTGAATTAAATATCATATATTAATTTAAATTAAATTAAATTAATTAAATTATAAATTAAAATTAATAAATAATATTTATTAAACCAGTGCATGTTTGGCTCTTTGTTGATGGCACCACGTGTTGGCGCGTGAGATTTGCAGTGTTAAAAAATTAATTCTGGTACTTTCAGCGATTCAATCAAGCTGAAATTCTATATATAGCAGTTTTATACAATTATTAATCATGTGAAAAATTATCAAACATATATCTTTATTTTTACGGTCACTTTAGAGGAAAAAAAATCAAAACGTTGTAAGTAATGACCCTCTTCCGGATGAGCTACATTTCTCAAAAGTTGATAGAAAACTATGAATTTTGAATAATGTCCATGTACCAAATTTCATCATTCTAGCTCAAACCGTTTTTGCGCAATCTTGTCTACATACATACACACACACATACACACACACACACACACACAGACAGACATTTTTCTCAACCTTAGTGAAAATGATTCAGGAACCTTCAAAACGTATAAAAACATCAAAATCTCAACATCGAAAATTTTCGTGATCGCAGTACTATCTCTTACGAGATAGTAATTATAACCTATTTTTTTAATATATAAATATATTAATATATTTATCAATACATTTTCAAAAATCAGTTATTAGTGAGTTGATAGCCACTATAAATTTAGTTAAAAATTTTTTTGTTTAAATTTAAAATGTGAATTTAATTAATAATAATACATAATATTATATATTTAATGAATTTATATATGGTATATATCAGTGATTCCCAAACTGTGAGCTGAGGCTCCCTGGGGAGCCGGGAAAAAATGTTTCTAATATTGAAATTTTTGAAACTTTTGAACATTTTCGATTGTTTTTAATTTTTTTTCAATATTGTTCTAGAAAAATAAACAGATCAGTTGATTTTGCTTGATGCTCTGATACATTTCCGATGGAGGGAAGAAAAGTTTTCCAATTTTTCAAGAGAGTAAAAATTTATATAAAAATCGGATGGATTAAGGGAGCCTTGGAAAAAATCCGATTATTTAGAGAGCCGCAAACCAGAAAATTTGGAAACCTCTGGTATATATAATATTATACTATAAAGATATATAAGTATAACATTTTTCCCTCTTTTAACAGGGATTTCAGTTTTTCTCTCCAACTATGATAATAAGAAATGAGTGAAAAATAAAATAGTTTTCTATTTTTTTAGATTCATTGCAACTTGAATTGATTCATTGTACAAACTATAATTCAATTGTCAATTTATTTAATACATAGATAAATTAGACATGGGTTTGTCTTTCTTGAGGGGAAATTTCCAATTATCATGTAAGTACCATAACCATTGGGACTACAAGCAGCAGCCGGACCTATTAGAACTCTCCCTTGCCTAGACCCCTCCTCCCTGCCACCGCCCATTTACTCTTTCATTGATAACACTTGTTCATTTAAAAAGGTTTAAATATTTATTTTATAATTTATCTTAAGCAATAAGCCAGTTCTCAGATTTTTTACTAATTTTATTATTATTCGTTATATTTATTATTAATTATTAATAAAGTATTTAGTAACAGAGAGGAATAGTATTAATATACAAAGTCTTAACATACAAAATATAGAAAAATTTAAATACCTAGGTTCTGTAATAACGAAGGATAATAATATTCGAGAAGAGTTTAAAGCGAGATTGAAATCGGAAAGCGCCTGTTATCATGCAGTAAAGGCGTCAAAATTATTATCAAAGGGGATCCAAATTTAAATATATAAAACAATTATTTTGCCGGTTGTATTATATGGGTGTGAAGCATGGTCTATGACCTTAGGAGACGAGAGTAGATTTAGAGTATTTGAAAATAGGATTCTGCGAAGCATTTATGGGCCAAAGAAAGATGAGGTCACCGGGGAATAACGAGGAATTGCATGACCTATATGCATCTCCAAATATAGTTAGAATTATAAAATCGAGAAGGGTATATACGTTGGGCAGGGCACGTGGCTAGAATGGGAGAGGAAAGAATGGCGAAAAATATATTTGGGGGGAGACCGAGTGGGAAACGCCCACTTGGAAGACCAAGGACACAAGGTGGGTGGATAATGTAGGAAAGGACGAGAGAGAGATAGGAGAGGGTAGGAATTGAAGGGGTGTGGCTCAGATACTTGGAGAAGTGTGGTTGCTACGGCCAATAACTTTCAAGTTCTGTAGAGCCACAGAGATAGCGAAAGATTAATATTATTATTATTATGAATTATTATTATTATGAATTATTATTAATTATTATTATTAATTATTATTATTATTATTATTATTATTATTTATTATTATTATTAATTATTATTATTATTATTAATTATTATTTTTATTATTAATTATTATTATTATTAATTATTAATATTATTAATACTATTATTAATTATTATTATTATTATTAATTATTATATTTCCGTTGAGAATAGAATTTCATTCACTTTATCTTGTCATCAATACCTATTTCAAGTTGAAATATACTTAATATAATATTTATTAGCGGATTTTTTTATTAAAAAGATATGATTACATTCGTTTCCTCCCCCCCTCCAAGTTATTTTATTCTAATAATCATTTACATGTATCTTTTTTTAATATATAATATAATTTAATATATCTAATTAGTAATAATCTTTCTCCAAGAGAGACGCGAAATTATTTTCAAGAGATAAAATTTAATATATTATGTGTATTTATCTATCTCTCTCTAACTCCCTCTCTCTCTCTATATATATATATATATATGTAATGGTACTTTTGAATAATTTTAACAAATATTTATTTAATCTAAAATATAGTATATATTTACAAAGGAGTGTATTTACTAACTTAAATATTAAATATTAATTCTATAAATATAATTATTATCTAAAATATATAATTTAATAATAAATGAAAATCCCAAATTATTATATATAAGATTCTTCTTCTAATTAATGATTTAATATGTTCTAATATTAAATAAGCTGGAGTGTCTCCACTCGACTATCTCGCAATTTGAATTGGATTAAATATCATAATATATTATATTTAAATTAAATTTAATTAATTATAAATTATAAATAATAAATATTAAACCAGCGCATGTTTGGCTTTTTGTTGATGGCACCATGGCACGTGTTGGCGCGTGAGATTTGCAGTGTTAAAAAATTAATTCTGGTACTTTCAGCAATTCAATCAAGCTGAAATTCTATATATAGCAGTTTTATACAATTTTTAATTATCTGAAAAATTATCAAACATATATCTTTATTTTTACGGTCACTTTAGAGGAAAAAAAATCAAAACGTTGTAGGTAATGACCCTCTTCCGGTTGAGCTACATTTCTCAAAAGTTGATAGAAAACTATGAATTTTGAATAATGCCCGTATACCAAATTTCATTATTCTAACTCAAACCGTTTTTGCGTAATCTTGTCTACATATACACACATACACACATACATTTTTCTCAACCTTATGTTTGTGAAAATGATTCAGGAACCTTCAAAACGTATAAAAACATCAAAATCTCAACATCGAAAATTTTCGTGATCGCAATACTATCTCTGGCGAGATAGTAAAAATATAACTTTTATAAATAAAAAGAAACAAATTTAAAATAATTATTTATAAATTTATATAGATATATTATATATGTAAATATACATCTGAAATATATATTTTTTTACTCTATTTTAATCATTTATCTTGTTTTATGTGTTTAAAAATAAAGAAAAATCGTCGTATGTTCCTATATTTTTAATATTAAAAAAAATAAGCTGGAGTGTCTCCACTCGACTATCTCGCAATTTGAATTGGATTAAATATCATAATATATTATATTTAAATTAAATTTAACTAATTATAAATTATAAATTAAAATTAATAAATAATATTTATTAAACCAGCACATGTTTGGCTCTTTGTTGATGGCACCGCGTCACGTGTTGGCGCGTCATTTACGGTGTTAAAAAATGAATTCCGGTACTTTCAGCGATTCAATCGAGCTGAAATTCTATATAGAGCAGTTTTATTCAATTTTTAATCATGTGAAAAACTATCAAACATATAACTTTATTTTTACGATGACTTTAGAGGAAAAAATATGAAAACGTGGTAGGTAATGGTCCTCTTCCGAATGAGCTACATTTCTCAAAAGTTGATAGAAAACTACGAATTTTGAATAATGCACGTGTACCAAATTATTGCATAATCTTGTCTAAATACACTGACATACACACACAGACATTTCATCCTTAGTAAAAATGAATCAGTGACCTTCAAAACGTATAAAAACATCAAAATCTCGACATCGAAAATTTTCACGATCTCAATACTATAATTTGTTTTGTTTTTTTATAAAAATTTGCAAAAAACAAATCCTTCTATATCTACGAATTGAAATGGAAATTTAAAAAAAAAAGAAAATAAATAAATAAATAAATAAAATTCACAATCGATTTGCAAACCAAGTGAAATAATTTTTTTTTCCACCCTGTGTCTCCCGTATTATTTTATTAAAATTCAAAAGATAAAACCAGAGGGATTAGAGGATATGATTTCATCCAGTCCAAAGCGATCACTACCCTTGCGAGGCGGTTCAGTTCATTATCCCTTGGGCCTTAGCAGTTGATTTCATTGGTATGCAGGCAACACGACAATAACCAGGCCGATTGAAATAAACCAAGACCACTCTATCCTCGCATCTAAGAATAAATCGCGTGCATATTACTTAACTTCGAAGCTTTTATTGAAAAAATAAATAAATAGATTCTTTCAAGTCTCGATGGGTGTCATAAAGGCAGCGAGTCCTTCCTAGGTCATAACAAAATTGTAAAATTCCTATTTAAATTAATTAATCAATTAAAAGTGCAATTAATGAAATGTTATCCTTGTAATTGGAGTTGGGTACAATTTATCGTCTAATGTACATGACAAGTGGAAGAAGAAGGAAGGAAAGGAAATTTCAGTTCACTTGGGGGGAGCCCTTTAAAATCCACACCTGGATTTCTTTATGATAGGGTCAATTTAAACACCAATTCCTTTGATTTTGACCCTTCTTTCGTTCTCATGCCCCAGAACGATAATAACGGGCAAGTTTACCCTTACACAGAACCCTGTGAAAGGAAATTATAAATTTGCCCTTAAATTCCTATCTTGTTTCCAAGTGAAACACAAGAATATGAAAAATCCCTTTCAATCAAAGTTATAAATATAATATGTAAATATTTTTCCTTCTGAGTATGCAAAAAGGACGTGTGCCAAGATCTACTTAACATTGACACCTACAGTTTTAAATAAATAAATAAATATATAAATAAATAAATAAATAAATAAATAAATAAAAAATAAATAAATAAATAAATAAAAAAGAATAATGAACAATTTTCTTTTGAAATTTACATTGTATTCGTATTATTCTTAAGTAAAATAAGATACAATCGATGTTGATTTGTTTGTTTTTTAGTCGAATGAGTGCAAAATGGTGGCAACCCTTGCCAAGGATCCGGCCACATGAGAAAAAAAGATGCCTGGCTGGCTTTCTTGCCCAAATGAGCAGTGCCTATCCTCAAGGATACAGGAAGAAAGAATGTGCAGAGCGAAGGCCAGCTTCTGGTCCTCCAAGAGTGAATTTTTGAAAGTCACCAGCCAAGAAAGACACCCCGGCCCATCATCGTTGAACAGACGAACAACGATGCCGAGGGGGTCTCGCCAGCAGATGGGATCGGGAGCTCTCCAGCTGAGGGCCGGCTTGCTTCCAGTTAAAGAGTCCTACTTTAAAAAATTATTATTTTTAGTCCTAATCACAATTTTAACAGAAATCAAAACCTCAGGAAACGACATCCGGATTGTTTTAGTACTTGTATGGTTTCATATAAATATATATATACTCATATATCAATTTCATTTCAAGTCTAAACCAACATTTTTTTCCCCTCTTTTTATTTTTTTTTTTTTTTTTTACTTTACCTAAAATAGGATTAAAACAGAACAAGTGAAACAAAACAAAAAAAAAAAAAAAAAAAAAAAAAAAAAAAAAAAAAAAAAAATAAAAAAAAAAAAATAAATAATTCACATTTTCTAATAAATTGCCAGGAAATTAAATTTTTATTATTAACTAGCTGCTCAGAGCGCCTTCGGCGCTCTTCACACCTAGACGGGGGCTCCGCCCCCTGTACCCCCGAGTGGTACATAGTATTTGGTGGTTGAAAGTAGTAAAAGGTTTTCATCCATTTTGTTTCAATCAGTATATTACATAAAACATTCATTTCTTTTTGTGTTCTTATTTAAAAAATATATTTTAATTTAATCACTATATTAATTATATATATTATTATTGTATATGTTATATCTATCTACCTATGTGGCTCAAAGATACTCGAAAGTTCTTAGCCGCAACAACCACATTTCTCCAAGTGTCCCTATCCTGAGCCCTTGTTCCATCTCTCTTACGTCCCTTCCTACGCGTCATTGGTTTTCCAAGCGGACGTTTTCCAATTGGTCTTCCCACCAATATCTTTTTCCTCTCCCATTCTAGCCACGTGCCCTGCCTATCGCAGTTTTTTCCCTTTTATAACCCTAACTATTTCTGAAGATGCAGAGAGGCCATGCAATTTCTTGTTATGCAGTCTCCCCCATACCCGGTGACCTCATCTTTCTTTGGCCAATAAATGCAGGGAAGAATCCTATTCACAAATACTCTGAATCTACTCCCATCTCCAAGGGTCATAGACCATGCCTCCCACCCATATAATGCAACAGGCAAAATAATCTTTTTATATATTCCCTTTGATAATAATTTTGAAGAGATAAGCCTCTTTATTGCAGATAACAGGCGTTTCCCGATTGCAACCCCGATTTAAATTCTTCTCAAATATTATTATCCTTCGTGATTACATTCAATTTTTCTACATATTCAAATTCTACATTTTGTATCTTAAGATTTTGTATGTTAATACTCTTCCTCTTTGTTACTAAATATTTTTTCTTATCCCTATTAATTTCAAACCTCCATTAAATTTTCCTCGCTATCTGTAATCCGAATCTCCTATTATATTTAAGTCGTCTGGGTAACCTAATATTTTACAATTGATTTCCGCATCTTATTCTTTCTTTACTACCTTCAAGACAAATTTGAAGATTGATTGGATCTATTGAGTCATGCGTATGTTTTACTAAAGTCTACAAATAATTAGTGAACAGATTGAATATTGAATTCGCGGTTTTTTTCCTAATATCTGTCATAATGAAAATATCTTAATTAATGTTGGTCGATTTGGCCTGAACCCGCAATGATATCTCCTAATATTTCCTCCGCCTATGGTTCTTAAGTATTGTATATGTTATAATAGTGAAATAGAGTATAATATTTCTTGATCATTACATTTTGGTATTTTATTTTCATTGCTAGATTATTATTGAATATTTTTAATTATAATGAAACTTGAGAAAATGCAAAAATAGAGACTTGAGACAATTTATAAAAATTAACGGTATAAAACTATAGATAAATGACCAATATATACATTCATTAATAGTATTAATTTAAATTAATTGATTTATTTGTTTTTTTTATTATTAAGTTCATTTATTAATTTTTCTAGATTTTAGTTAATTTCCTCCCTTAAAAGAAACTTATCTAATTCTGTGGTGCTAGGGGATTTGAAAATTATTCTTTGTAATATGAAGATTTCGCTTACAGTTTCTGTCATGTCCGACCTCCATCCAACAGTTATTTTTCTCAAGTTTTTTGCTTCTCTTAATCATGTGATCTATATATTTAATTTTTTTTGATTCATTATAATAAAATTTAAACAAATAAAAATTTTCACTTTGTTAATTTATATAAATTTCAATTTAAACTGATTGTGAGTGATACGCTTAGCCAATACTCTGAATAATTTGTGTACAAAAATATTGAATGTTCTTAGCGAGATTTGATATAATGTTGTACGATTTGTCCTAAATCTGAATTAGAAGAAAATTATAAATTGCCTCCTCTTCCAGCCCAATTCATTTACCCACCCATGTTGCATATGGCATCTAAATTTCTTAAAACTCCGTTTTTTTTAATTTAAAATAGAAGGAGAGAAAGAGTTTTAAATTATATTCGAATAGTCTATATATTCTATATATCAGTATTTTTTTTCTGAATTTAATAGCAAGTTGATTTTAAAAATTTTCCATTCTTAATGCATATGATTGATTACTTGTGTTAAAATTTAAAAAAATTCAAATATTCTAATTTTTATATTTATATACAATTTAATATTATTTTTTATTATTATCATATCAAAAAAAGAGAATTTATTAAAAATTAAAAATAAAAAAAGAAGCCTATTAATAAAAAATTGAATGGTGATTTAATTATTTTATTAAATTAATTAAAATGAGACATTTTAGAATGAATTATTTAATTGAAATGATATTTAAATATAAGAATTTAAAAAAATATTATATTCTTTGTTTGGCAATTGTTATTTAATTATGTGCAACATGATTCGACTTGCACAGAGCATCGTTATTTTTTATTAATATCACATAATAAAAATGAATCTTTTAAAACATAATAAATAAAAAAAACATTTTAATAAATTTAAAAAATATATCCAATTTAAAAATGTCAAAAATTTAAAACAACTTTATATCATCATATTTTAATTTTTAAATAATATATATATATATTTAGTAATTAATAATAGAGTAATTAAATAAAAAACAAAGATAATATAATTCAGTCATTTTAATTCAGGTTAAATAATATTTTTTTTTTATTATTCAATATTAAAATTTATATATTATTATATATATATTATAGAAAAGAAGAAATATTCAATTAAATAAAAAATAATTTAAGATAAAAATATGATCTAATAAATATTTTAATTAAATTGAGAACTTTTAGAATAAATTATTTAATTGAATTGATATTTGTATATTAGAATTTAAAATAAAAGTGAAATATTATAATAATTCTTCGATTGGGAATCGCTATGATAATTCATTGTTTGAAATGATTCCGCTAGGCCGGCAGTGAGCCGCGAGCTGCTCTTGAATGAACAACACGGAGAATTATATAAACTTTAAAAAATTAATTTCTGCGGTTATTGATAAGATATTAATAAAATTTATAGCCTATGTTACTCTAGAGGTATATAAGAATATTGTGATGTAATTTCAAAGAAATCGGTTCAGCCAATTCTGAGTCTATAAAATAGTAATTTTCCGGACAGACAGACAGACAGACAGACAGACAGACAGACAGACAGACAGACAGACAGACAGACAGACAGACAGACAGACAGACAGACAGACGTGAAAAATTCTAAAGTCACTTTTGGATTCTAGAGGTCATGAAACGCGAAGATATGCAAAAATTTTTAAATTCTGAGCAATGTGCAGACAAAAACCTTTTTTTATATATATAGATTATATATAATTACGATTATATATTACTGGAGGTAAAATTAAACAAAATGCCTAATTTTTTGACTTTTTCTGAATCCATCTTCAAATTCAGATGAAATTAATTTTGTCTCCAAATAGAAATTTTATAAAAATTTTGTTTTTATAAATATTACTTGAATATATATACCTAAGGTGACCATATTTCGATTTTTTTTTATATAACATATCAAATATATTTTATATTAATATAATCTTTTTATGATTTATTTATTTAAAATTTTACTTTTAAAATATTTTGTAATATTACATAAAAAAAAAAATATTAATAAGCATTTTATAAAAAAAAAAAAAAATTAATTAATAAAATAATATTGAATTTTAAATTTTACTAACGATATCGGCTAATTTTTACCGACCGACGATAGTAAGGGAGGTATTGTTTTCACACCAAATTTCACATGTGGAGATTTTTACATATCTCCACGAATCATGCATTTTCTTAACAGAAAAAAGTATTTTTAGCATGATGTCTGTCCGTCCGTCCGTATAGATGTGTACAGCCTGAACGGCTCAACCGATTTTGATGAAATTTGGTATATTTACTTAATGCATCAGTGGGATGAATTGATCAACTTTTGGTGCAAATCCGGAAACCGGAATTGGTAGTATTAGCGATCGACGATAGGAAGGGAAGGGTTATTTTCACACCAAATTTCACATGAGGAGATTTTTTTATATATCACCACGAATCATGCACTTTCTATTGGTTTTATCCTCGGGAAAATCATATTTATTAGTTTTTTCTTGATTTAAAATTATATGACGTCATCCAGCCATTCATGACGTCACAGCCTGATCTTACATATATATTATAAATAAAATAAAATTAAAAATATTTATGTTATATCCATATCTGTATTTTATTACATTAGTAGATATATTAAAATTATTTGAAATTGTTTCTGTAGCTGCTAATTAATTTACTTCAAACCGTCGGTCGGTTCGGACCTGGCCACAGGTCAACTTATTATTACATGATGAAGTAATTTTTTACGCTTAGGGGAAATTTGGTTTGATACACAAAAACCAGTTTATTTTTTTAAATATTTGTTTAAAATAACCATAGTTTTTATCCAGGTTTTGTATAACAATAATTTACTTATTTTTCATTACTTTATTTTATTTTGATATATTTAATTAATATAATTCTAATTTAATACTTGAGAATATAAAATTCTCGTGTCACAAAACTTTGAAAAAGTACTCCTCCGAAACGGCTGGACCGATTCTTATGAAATTTTTTATGTATATTCAGTAGGTCTCAGGGCATGTCAGACTTCATAAAACCGCTAATTGGTAAGGTGTGTCCAGGGGCTGCTAATTAATTAAAAATAGTTTAGTTACAATGCTAGATCATAGAGGCGCTGGTGGCGATAATTTGACATGTATATAAATTCTAATAGAAGACATCCAGCCTATTCGCCAGATTTAGCTCTCTCCGACTTCTCAAACAATATCGCCGTGGAAAACGATTTTCTTCAAACGAAGAGGTAATAGCTGCCGTGGAGGGATATTTTGAAGAGCTGCCTGAAAACCACTAAAGTCAAGGGAAATTAGAAGAACATTGGAATAAGTGTATTGAAGTTGAGGGAAACTACCCTGAAAAATAAAGTCATTTTTACAAATAAAAATTGGTTTCTTCAATTCCGTTCCGCCAACTTATTGAACAACATAGTATATATATATTCGAAACATCTAAATATAAATAAATAAATACATCGATAAAATAATATTTGTTCTGTTGAAATTTCTCTATTTTTCTATTCAAGTGTTTTCATTTCATTTGCTATTATTAGTTTGTTATAATATTAAACATAATATATCACATTCTAAATATTATCTCTTTCATATTAAATGATAATAGTAATTATAATAAATATTATAAATAAATGATAATGTAATTATATATAAAGTAGAAAAAAAAGGATTTTAATTTTATAATAAATTATGAATGAATGGGTGGGAATGGAATTTCACAGGTTTATTTAATTTATTTATTTTTTTTTTATTATAAATAATAGATGAATCCTTACTTTTATTTATACATTTCATTTTTGTTATCAAATTAAATTCAGAGCTGGAGCTTTTCTTAAAATGTTGATTATATTATTATTTAAGAAGATTATGTTTCAAATAAATAAAAATCATATCTAATGAATAGTTGAATTGTTTAATTCCCACATTGAAAAATGAATCGCTTAGTCAGTTGAAATTAAGTTAAGTGAATAAGTGTTGGTGCTTGTTGGTTTGGTCGACTACTAACAAGAGAAATTGACTTCCCGAGTGGCTTAGTCCAGCCCAGGTTTTAGAGGGTACCTGGCCACCCTTTTTTAAATCAATCATCTTCTATTCTTTACAAACTCACCCCTTAAATGAACACTACTTCGTTATGAAATATAATATATATATATATAATATATATATATAATATATATATATATAAAATTATACCAATTGTTTTATAATATTCTAAGTTTGATCATGGATATTTAAAATAGAAGAAAACACCGTATACAAGAACTGAGGTCAGATGGTAGGCAAAAACCAAGCATGGTTATTAATTGAGCAGTGTATGGTTATGAAAACTGATTTGTGCCCGGAAAAAAAATTGATCTTTTCCAATTTCAACGGATTTCCACTAAACAGTTGTTTAATTTGATTTAATTTTTAATTTTAATTTTTTATAGGCTTATCGCATCAAAATTATTATCAAAGGGGATAAAAGTTAAAATATAAAAAACAATTATTTTACCGGTTATATTATATGGGGGAGGCATGGTCTATGACCTTAGGTGACGAGAGTAGATTTAGAATATTTGAGAAAAGGATTCTGCGAAGCATTTATGGGCCAAAGAAAGATCAATTCGCCGGGGATTTCCACTAAATAGTTGTTTAATTTTATCTTAAAAATTTTAAAATAAGCCCGAGGCATTGAAAATTTTCATTCCCTCTCCTTATCTCCACAACTTTACATTGTCAACATCACTCAGTTTTGCCTACTAATAACGATTATACATATAAACAGTGTTTTTTTCCTATATTCATGTTTTCCCTCCAAGATAAATTTAAAAAATCATATTTGATAAAAAAATAAAATATAAAATCAGTCTTTATTATTCTCCAATAAAACCAAAATTATTATCAAAGGGGATAAAAATTAAAATATATAAAACAATTATTTTACCGGTTAAATTATATGAGTGAGAGGCATGGTCTATGACCTTAGATGACGAGAGTAGATTTAGAATATTTGAGAATAGGATTTATGGGCCAAAGAAAGATGAAGTCACCGGGGAATGACGGATACTGCATAACGAGGAATTGCACGACCTCTATGCATCACCAGATTTAGTTAGAATTATAAAAACGAGAAGGTTGCGGTGGGCAGGACACGTGGCTAGAATGGGAGAAGATAGAATGGCGAAAAATATACCACAATACCGGTTGTAATATTTTTCCAATAGAACACCCATCATCCCTCCGAATTCCAATATTTAATAAATTTCTTCTAAGATCTTAACACAAAAAGTATAGCCAAAATATCTCATTGGGGGTTTTTCTTTACACAAAAGCGGTTTGATTCCCTTCCTACTTTTAACTGGTTTAATCTAAGAGAATAGATCTTTTGTTATTGCAATAAAAATCAAGGGTCTTATGTTTCCACCGAGGAAGAGGCGCGACATTCTCAATTATCCTTTCAACAACAAAACGACCTATCTAATTCTCAAAAATCCAATATTATATATATTATATATATAATTTATGAAATGTACAAACCATTTAATATAATATAAAATACAAATATTAATATTGAATGAGTAAAAGGGTAAAATTAATTTCCCTTTTGTTTTTTTTTCTTCCTTTGTTTTAATTCTGTTAAAATTCATGTAAGAGGGAAGCTTTCACTTGGTTATTCCCCACCTTTCAACTTTCCCATACACAGCTGATGTCCTAAATTAGTGTTAGTGGATTTAAGGAACTTCAAAAAATCGATTATATAACTTTCATTTCAATTCCTTGGCAATGCTTTTTTATACATTAGTAATCAGTTTCAAAACAAAATTCAAAACTTTCTACCTCTTCAAATCTATCCTATCCATATATTTATAATATATTTATAATATATTTATAATATATATATATATATATATATATATATATATATATATATCATTGATTGTATTAGTATAATAAATAAATAAATTAAAAAAAGATTTAATTTTTTTTCTATAGAAATAATAACTGATGATTTGATCAATTTCATTCATATTTTAAAACAATTCTTATAGGATGAATTTATATGAGATTAATTTAAATATAAAAATAATAAAATAATTCAATAATATTAATAATAAAAAAAACACAATTATCATATGGGCAGTGGCGCCATCTCTTGAGAGTTTCATTTACTAAGTACTCCCATTTTTAAAGATTTGTTGGTTGCGTTCTCCAAGGGGTAAAATACATGTTAAATTTTTCCGTATTTGAATTTGAATTTTTTTTTTAAGTCTATTTATTGAGATTATTATAAATTGATAATCATTTTCTTTTGTATATATTGTACAATTTACATTTTATTCATAAATTATCAAAACTATTAATATATAATTGAATAAAATTGCAAGGCAATGCTCCAAAATTTCATTGAAAATCAGAGGTTCCCAAACTTTTTTGTGTGGTAGACCCCTTCCCATGTATTTTGGTTTTCGGTAGTCTCCCTAAATTGATTTTGGTTTTTTATAAAAAAATTTTACTCTTTTTTTAGAGCCTTATTGAAAAATCAAAAATGTTTCAAAAGCCATGTGGCAAAAACGATTTACCTTAGAGAATTATTGAAAAAAAATCAAAAAATGTTTCAAAATCCATGTCGGAAAAGGGAGCCGGGAAAACATCTGTGGACCCCGATTTTCATTTCATGGACCCCCAAATTTGTTATTCGCTGCCGTGAACCCCCTGCAGGTTGAAATAGCCCCCCAGGGGTCTATATAGACCACTTTGGGGACCTATGTTGTAAATATATTAAAATAAGTAAGATATAGATTATAAAATTTGAAATTTACATTTTTTTTTAAAAATATAAAAATTAAATATTTTTGACAAACCAGTTTTTATTTTCAAATTACTATTATATATATTATGTTATATAAAACAGGACATTATTTAAAGATATATTTAACATTTCTAATATATTTTGATTGGATATATTTATAATTAAACTCAATATAAATAAGTGAGTTTAGGATTTATTTTTTCATTTTAAAAATCAAGTCTTTCACCTTCAAAGTCTCTTTCTTTATCCTTACACTAATTTGATAATTTAATATATATATATATATATATAAATATATATCAATTATTTTTAAGAAATAATTACTTTGATTTTATCTTATTAAATAGTACCGAAAATTCAATAGAGGTTACAACTGGGTCTTTTTTAGACGAGGAGAAGGAGGCTTGATTTCAAACAACCTTCATTTCATCATCAATACCTAATAATTTATTGTAATTATTATTGTCATTATATTTTGAAAGCGTTTCAATTAGAGTGATATATGTGTATATATTAAGTAAATTATTTGTAATCTAATCCAATGTATTATGAAACCTTTCATTATACTTATACTTTAAATTCAATTCCTTTCTTTAATTCCGCTTATTTAAATAGAAAAATCGTTTTTTTTTTAAATGTCCAATTATCGTTGAAATTTCTGTTTAAACGATCGCCATGTTTTGAAATATATTGGAGTGTTTATTGATTTATCAATGATTTATTTATTTATTTTTTATTTATTTTCATATTTATCTTCATTTAGATATTTGGAGGTTATTTATAATATTTTTTTTTTATTTTACTATTACAATTTTTATAAACAGCTTGTATTATTTATAAAATGGCAGCATCAGTGATGTATTGGTAAAATAAGAAGTAAGGGAACGCATAGTGGGAGCAAAAATAAGTCCTATTTTCAGCAAACGTATTTTTTTCCATATAAGTTTTTATTTTTTCTTATTCTTGCTATTAAAAATATTAACGAAAACAAAAAAGAAATTCTAACAGTAGATTTAAGTGGGAGTTCGGGACATGAAAAAGTACTGGAACGCGTTCCGGTTCTGAGAAAAAGGTAAGGGAACGTCGTTCCCCCGCGTTCCCCTCCCAATACACCACTGGGTAGCATACTTTGAAATATGGATTTAAGTCCATTGATTAATAAATAGAAGAAGGCTTTAGGAGATTTGAACTTCACTCAATTTTGAATGAAGAAATATTGATTTATATCTTTTTATGAATTATTATGTTACTTTTGTTAAATAAAATCCAATATATACTTTGATATATTTATTCTTATTTATTTATTTATTATTTTTGATTATAACCAACTTATAATCATACTTTAGACTTGTGATGTATTATTGTAATATATTTATTTATTATGTATTATATATTCTTATTATATTATATATTTAAATAACAGTCTATCATTGAGGATAATTCATAAACTAGTTATTTAGTATTATAATCACATTATTATGATAGTTTAAGTAAAAATTATTTTATTAAACAAAGAGTCACCGGGTGGGCGTTAAACTTGTCTCAAAGGAATCGGTCAGGATGCATTATGTTATTTGCCTTGCTAGAATTTATCACTAGGAATCATTTGATAAGGAATTGCATGGAATTCAGGTCACACAGAGGCTGCTGAGGGCCATTTTATCTTAGGACTATATCTCATAATAATTATAGGTAGGGTGACCATTCGAAAACACCAAACCGGGACAACGGTTTACCTTTTTTTTAGAACCAAATTGAAAGAATTTTGAAAAAAAAGTACGAAATGTCCTAAATATTGAAATAACGGGACAATAAGCTGTCCCGAAGACATTTTTTGGGACCCCGGGACAGAGAACGGGACAATCCAGGAAAAACACCCTAATTATAGGTCACCTTCCATATATATATATATATATATGATAGAAGAAGATAAAACAAAATAATTATTTATTTTTTATGAATATAATCCTCTTTACTTTTAATATATATTTCAAAAAATGTAGAATAAATATATACTATTAGTATATTATATATTATTAATTTTATTATTATTATTGGGGATTCAATATCAATATTTGTATCATGAAGTATTTATCCAAAAAATCTGATTCTAACCATTATTTAGTTTTTTTATCCATTCAAACGTTAGGCTAGAATTTAAAATAATTTACATATCTTGAGATTTCATAAGCTGGAGTTTCCATATATATATATATATATATATATACAGTAGAAGTCCATTAGTCCGGCATCCAACAGTCCGGAATGCCCGATAGTCCGGCATTGCTCCGGAAAATTGTAAAAATTTTGGTTTTCTCCAAAAGTGTGTCTTTAAAGCAAATAAAAACGGTCGAGAGCTATTGTGATAGGTAAATCTTCATAACCCAGGGCTTTTAAGAAAGCACACTTGCCTGTCCAATACGATGCTCAATCAAATGCGTGGATGACTGCGTCCTCTTTAAAGACTGTTTTTTTCACCACTTTGTGCCTGAGGTCAAGGAATCCTTCAAAATCCTTGGTCTACCAGAAGATAGTAAAGCCATCCCTCTTTTGGACAATTGCAAAGCCCACCTGCCAGTAGATGAGTTAGTTTCTGGGAATATTGTTGCTACTCTGCTCCCACTTAACATAAAATCTTTGATTCAGCCCATGGACCAAGGGGTTATTCAAAATTTTAAATGCTTTTATAGAAGGTCTTTTATTCAAGGCCTGTTAAATGCCGACTGTGACTAGCTACAGTGCTTAAGAAATTATTGATTTCCATATCATTAGAAATATAAATTTTATACTAAACGCCAAAAGTCAAGAAAACAAAAAGACATTCGTAACTTTTTTAAATCAAAGTGAAATATTTTTTACAGTACGTGTACATACATTATATGAAATGTAAAATAAACTTTGTTGTATGTATTTGCATACTGTATTTTTAGTTTAATTATTAACCTAATTGTTCTTATATAATTACCGCCCGATACTCCGGAATTTCCGGTAGTCCGGCACCGAGCCGGTCCCGAACGTGCCGGATTATCGGACTTCTACTGTATATAGAATTCTTATAGACACCAATTTCACCATAAATTATAAATTTCCTCAATGTCTTTTCAAAGCAAAAAAAAAACATTTTTTTGGCGATTTATGAAGTCAAAAACGTTATAAAAAAAATTTCAATTGAAATGACAAAATTCAATTATCTTTATTTTTGTAATAAAGGATTATATTTTTAATGTAAAATGTTTGTTTTTAATTTATACTAATAAAAATAATAAAAGCTAAGAATTTTTACGATTTTTATCTCACAACATTTTGATGCAGACAAATGATTTTTAATCACTAAAAAGTTTATTTTTATTTATTTTGAAAAGATAATTTATAATCAGTATGTTGCATCACTTGTAAGTAAATAACTATTGTATTATTTTTTAAATAAATAAAAATACATAGTTGTGTAATTTTGATTTTTTGTCTTTTTTTTACTATTTTTTTTTAAATTTGCAGTAAATTTGTACATATATTCTTGTATGAAGGGGCGCCAAATTTTGTTATACTTTGGGGGTTCAAAACCTTAGAACAAACACTGGCTGAACTCCATGTTCAGGTGCGAACTAAGATGATTTTATGAAATATGAAAATCTGATGTTTCATAGTTAATAACTTATTTTAGCATTTTAAAAAGCCAATTAATCTAATTACTTTTTTTTATAATTTTTACTATCTCGCCAGGAATCAAAGGAGTACAAAGGTAAAGGACATGATTTTTCCATATAAAAGGAGTGTGGATAAATCATGAGCTCACATCAGGCAGGGACGCTACGCCCTGAAGTAGATATCCTTTCTACTCGGATTATAGAAAAGAAAGTACCTACTTGTTACCCAGGATGGGGATTAAAATTTATTTTAAATTTAATTTCCATTGATTTCTTTTATTATTCATCTTTTATCATATTATCTTATCTTATTATGCTAGCTAAAATTGTATATATGTATTTATCTATATATCATGGTTCTCAAAAACCGCTCTAACGATTTTTTTCAAATTCACACTAGATATAGTATTTATAAAGAAAAATTAAGTTTTATTGATGATATCTCTTGAAACATACAGCTTCATTATTAATTTCTTAATTGAAAATTATATATTATATGGAAAACGTCAAAATTTTTAATACTGCCTGCTAAGACAGTAAAAAAATGACAATTTTTTATCTAAATACATATAGTCCAGCGGTTGGACTGATGTTTTAACGAGTGGATTTCGTCGGTTCGAAACTCGCCGGGTGAATCGTTATTTAAAAATGAAAATAATGATTTTGTTATTTTTTTTTCTTTTTATCTATTGTTTACTTTTTAATTTATTTATTCATTGTTCTTTTATTAATTAAGTTTTAGATAGTTTTATAATTTTTAATATTTTTTCAATAAAATATTATTTAATATATTTATTAATATTATTTTATTAAATTAAGATGAAATAGAATAATTGAAAGGTACCGTAAAAATAGAAATATAAATTAAAAGAACTTTAATTTATATTTTAGCAATTGCAATTTATAATTAATTATTAATTACCAATTGTCGACCACAGTTGGTATATTGTGTAGTTGTTGAGAATTTTCAAAATATGTCGAAGCCAATCATCCCCTCCTCTGCCACTTGGCAAAATTGTCCACCCCTCTCTCTCTATTGGGGTAACGAAGAGGCATATCTCTGGGTTTTCCCTGCGTTTTTTTTTTAAAACAATTATTTTTAGAAAGTCTTTGCCATGTGCTCAGTATCATAATACATCCAATATATCCAATATATATAAGCATAAAAAACAAGCATTTTTATATTTATATTTATATTTATATATATTACAATATTTATTCTAAAAATAAAATTAAAAAAATATTTATATTATATTCATATTTGTTTTTTGTTTCGTTTTTATTCTGCAAAATATTGTTTTTTTGATTTTTTGTTAAACTAAAAGTGAAATATTTGTTGGGAAATTATTTCTACTTTATTAATTGTTAATAGTTATTACATTTTAATTAACAGTGTTTTCGGAATACGTATATTCTCTTATCTGTCTCACAAGTCTACCTGCAGGTAACAATTTCTATTACTCTCTCTTTAGCTAGGTAACAACTTTTATTATTTTTTGATAATTATGTCAATTATTTGATAATTATGTCAATTAAATTTTTGTGAATAAATAAACATATATAAAAAACTATATATAAAATTTGAATTTTCATCCATTCATTCATTTAAAATCATTTATTTAAAATGATTTAAAACATTTATTAAAATGATTTAAAACATTCATTTAAAATGATAAAGAATATCTTATTCAAAATAAATTCAAAGTATATTTTCATACTTATTATATTCTTATAGCTAATAATTTTTTTAATTTTTAGTGTAATTTCCTTGATCATTATTTATATAAAAAAATAAACACATTTTGCAATTTCCCAGAAAGGCTGTTTTTGATATGTAAGTATAAGTTAGTTTTATGAATAAAAAATATTTATTTTAATAATATTTTAGAATCAAATTACGAAATATATTTATTATATAAATTAATATTCATTTAAAATGATATTAAATCATTTATTTAAAATGATTTAAAACATTTATTAAAATCATATTAAAACATTCATTTAAAATGATAAAGAATATCTTATTCAAAATAAATTCAAAGTATATTTTCATACTTATTATATTCTTATAGCTAATAATTTTTTTAATTTTTAGTGTAATTTCCATGATCATTATTTATATAAAAAAATAAACACATTTTGCAATTTCCCAGAAAGGCTGTTTTTGATATGTTTTATTAATTAATTTTGTTTTCATTGCATGAACACATATATCCATACATTAAACTTTTTAAAAATTGTTTAAGATTTTCGATAACGATCAGAGAGGTTTAATTTATTTTTTTTATTTTATTAATTACTTAATAGTCATTAACTAATAATTTAATATTAATTCAAATTTTTTTTTTAGTTTTTATAAATTTTTATTATTTAATTTTGCTTTTGTTTATATATATTTTAATTTTTTTTTTTTATTTTTCATAAATTTTTATTAATTAATTTTGTTTTCATTGCATGAACACATATATCCATACATTAAACTTTTTAAAAATTGTTTAAGATTTTCGATAACGATCAGGGCATCTTTACTGAAACCGGCTAAGAGCGTGACGAACGTTTAGAAATTCTTCAAGAGACATTAATTAATTATTTGAATATAATTAAGAGAAGTTTAATTTATTTTTTTTATTTTATTAATTACTTATTAGTCATTAACTAATAATTTAATATTAATTCATATATATTTTAAATTTTTTTTTTATTTTTTATAAATTTTTATTATTTAATTTGGTTTTTGTTTATATATATATTAATTTTTTTTTTATTTTTTATAAATTTTTATTATTTAATTTTGCTTTTGTTTATATATATTTTAATTTTTTTATTTTTATTTTTCATAAATTTTTATTATTTAATTTTGTTTTTGTTTTTGTTTTTTTTTTAAATAAATAATTTTAATATTAAAAATGCGTAGAGGACTTCTAAAAAAGAAAGTAAGTTTTAATTTTAATAAACGAACAAACCCGGATAGAATGGAAGAGGAGCAAGAACACGTTGGGAGCTCTAATCTTCTAGAAGATCAGCCTTCTACTTCAAGACAGGTTGAGAACTTTAACCTTGAAATAAATGAAGTATATATATTTATTTGTATATTTATATATTTTAGTCTTCAAATTTTTAACTTTATTTTTTTTTAACTTATTTAAGCCTTCCACTTCAAGACAGGCTCTGATCTCTATAAATGAGCCTTCTACTTCAAGACAGGTTGAGAACATTAACCTTGAAATAAATGAAGTATATATATTTATTTGTAGATTTATATATTTTAATCTTCAAATTTTTAACTTTATTTTTTTTTAACTTATTTAAGCCTTCCACTTCAAGACAGGCTCTGATCTCTATAAATGAGCCTTCTACTTCAAGACAGGTTGAGAACATTAACCTTGAAATAAATGAAGTATATATATTTATTTGTAGATTTATATATTTTAATCTTCAAATTTTTAACTTTATTTTTTTTTAACTTATTTAAGCCTTCCACTTCAAGACCAATGCGAGCAGCCAAGATGAAAGGGATAAAAAGAATGGCTGAATGGGCACGAGAAGAACGTTTAGAAGGACTTCGACAGCGATCAGCACAACGTATCGCTGATGAAAGCTCTGAAGAACGAAAAGAACGTTTAGAAGGACTTCGACAGCGATCAGCACAACGTATCGCTGATGAAAGCTCTGAAGAACGTGAAGAACGTTTAGAAAGACTTCGACAGCGAGCAGCACAACGTTTCGCTGATGAAAACTCTAAAGAACGTGAAGAACGTTTAGAAAGACTTCGACAGCGAGCAGCACAACGTATCGCTGATGAAAGCTCTGAAGAACGTGAAGAACGTTTAGAAAGACTTCGACAGCGAGCAGCTCAACGTATCGCTGATGAAAGCTCTGAAGAACGTGAAGAACGTTTAGAAGGACTTCGACAGCAAGCAGCACAACGTATCGCTGATGAAAGCTCTGAAGAGCGGGATTATCGTTTAGAAGAACAACGTCGAAGAAATATTAGACGTTTAAGAACTTCTGGACAGAATCGATTATCCACTTGGAAACTGGCAACTCAAAGAGATGCGACTTATCAATGTTTGGGATCTTTTGACATTGAGTGTATACACTGTAATGCTGTCCATTTTCCTGAGGAACGTGTATATAATCAAATTCACCGTGACTCATTTAGTGATTGTTGTTTACATGGCCGGATAGCATTTGAACAACCGAAATTTACAAATGAATTGGTACGCCTATTTTTAAAACAGCATCAATTTTCTGAACAATTTCATAAAAGAATTCGAAACTTGAATTCGTGTTTTGCTTTTGCTTCATTTAATGTAAATGATGATCGGACTATTAACAATTATGGAATTTATAGCTTTACTGCTTGTGGACAAGTTTATCATAAAATGAATTTGGCAGCACATCCGGCACAAAACAGTAATAGTGTTTTGGAAAGACCGGTATATAGACAAATGTATTTTTTAAGTCCTGAAGATGCTGTTGATGAACGGATGCAACATCCTCTGAACCATGGAATCAATAAAGATCTTTTAGAATTGCTAGAGCAAATATTTCGATATCAAAACAATTTTGCACAATCGTATATGATGATGCATGAAGTGGAAAAAGAAGTTAACTTACGTGCGAATAGAGAAGGTATTCCACCTCCATTAGTAAAACTTTTATTTATTATTGATGAAAGTATGGATTATCGGAGATTTAATGTGCCTTTATCTAATGAAGTGTGTGCAGTTATAACACTAAACGCTGATCAAAGTTTTCCGGATAATGAGATGATAGTTCATCAACGTGGTAGACAAATCATAAATTTAAAAAATACTGATAAACGAGTGGAACCTTTTACGTACCCAGTATTCTACCCAGATGGTACATTTGGATATTCTGTTGATTCAGCTTTAAGTATCCCTTATGCCAACCGCAATCATCTTACTCGGTTAGAATTTGCACAATATCGAATCGCATTTCGTCCAAAATTCTGTAAATATATTTTGCCTGATGACACTATAATGGGTGCTGATTTGCGTGAAATAAAGTTCAACGCTTTACATTTCGGTGGGCGTCTTTTTCAACAATATCTCGTAGATACATATATTCGTGTAGAGCGTGATCGTATTCAATGGATCAAGGCTAACCAAAAAAAAATTCTTGCAGATCAATACGTTGGAGTTACCCGTTTAATAAACGAATTGGCTGAAAAAAAAAATGCAGTGGTAGGTGAGAAGATAATTCTACCATCGTCATTTACTGGATCAACGCGATATTATGTCGAGCATTTTGAAGATGCGATGGCTATTGTATATCGTTATGGATCACCAGATTTCTTTATCACAGTGACATCTAATCCTGAATGGCCTGAAATTAAAAATGCAGCAAAGATAACATTGGAAAATAATGTTACAATAGAACAACTCGCTCAAGATCGACCTGACCTCGTCGCACGAATTTGCAAAATTAAATTTCATAATATAATTGAAGAATTGTCTAAAAAACAAATTTTTGGAAAGGTTGCAGCTTATGTATATACAATTGAATTCCAGAAACGCGGTCTTCCACATATGCATATTTTATTGATCATGGTTAATGAAGATAAAATTGTTAATACACAAGAACTCGACGACTTAGTTTCAGCTGAAATCCCTAACAACGAGGATTCTGAATTGAGAAGGTTGGTGTTAAAATGGATGATTCATAATCCGTGTGGAAATTTGAACCCAAATGCACCATGTATGATTTCAAAAAATGGGCGTATGAAATGTCGGTTTAATTTTCCTAAATCTTTTCAAGATGTTACATCTTTAACTGACGATGAAATACCGAAATATAGACGTCGATATAATTCTCAATTGGATAAACATAGTTTAGAATTTTCTCATGAATTAGCTGTTTATCGCAAGAACAAAAATGGTTCAAGAATAACAAGAGATAACCGTCATGTTGCTCCATACAATGCTTATCTTTTGAAAAAATACGGATGCCATATTAACGTTGAATATGTAGGAAGCATTCGTGCTGTAAAATATTTATATAAATATATCTATAAAGGACATGATTGTGCATCTATTAAAATAGTTGAAGATCAACGAAGACTTATGTACAATGAAGTTGATACATACGTTGAAGGCAGATGCATAACAGCACCAGAAGCATGTTGGCGATTATTTGGTAATGAGCTTCAAAAGAAAAGCCATTTCGTACAACGTTTAGATATTCATCTACCTGGGCAATATCGAATGGCAAATATAGATAAAACACAAGAGGATTTAGCAGATATTGGACAGAAAGGTTCAACGTTAGAGGCTTATTTTTTGCATAACAAAGAGCTGAAAAATGCTGAAGATAGAAATTTAGAGGTAACATATCATTATTATTGGCAAATTCCAGAACACTTCAAATGGATTGGAAAATCAAGTAAATGGGTGCAAAGAATTCGCCGAATGTCAGTTATCGGTAGAATACATAATGTTAATTTCATTTCTCAACCTGAACTTTTTCATTTAAGAATGTTATTGTTTCATGTTAAGAATGCAACAAGCTTTGAAGATCTTTTAACATTTAATGGCATTCGATATGCAACATATAAACAAGTTTGTTTAGCTAGAGGACTTACTTATGATGATCAACAATGGATAGAAGGCCTACGAGAATCTGCTTTGTCGAAGATGCCTAGAGCAATGAGAACTCTCTTCACACAAATTCTGATATTTGGGTCTCCTGAAAATCCAAAGAATTTGTGGGAAATGTTCAAGAAAGATTTAGCAGAAGATTTTATCAGAGAAACAGTGCAAACAGAAAATTCTGTTGAAGAAGCAATTCAACGTGCTTATAGAATCATTGCTTATAAATTGAATACTGAAGCAACAGAAGGTAGAAATTTTCGTTATTGGGTTCAACATTTTGGAATGGACGACATACAAGATTATGATAACCAGGGCTATCGAGAAATGATAAACACAAATGAATCACATAATATAGGACAACGAATGTATCAACTACTTAAAGGAAGGCAAATAGAAATAGTTGATAACATTTTACAAGTTGTTAATGATAGAAGATGTAGACAAAAATGTTTTTTTATTGATGGGCCTGGTGGCACAGGGAAAACTTTTATTTATAAAAGTTTATATTATATTATAAATGGTCTAAATTTAAAAGTAAAATGTATGGCATTTACTGGAATTGCTTCAATTCTACTTCCAGAAGGGCGAACATCCCACAAAACATTTGGACTTAGGGTGCCTTTAACATCAGAATCAATTTCTAATATTAAACCAGGATCTCATAAAGCAGCTGAATTGGCAGAAGTTGATGTCTTTTTGATGGATGAAGCACCTATGCTACCAAAATACGCATTGAATAATATGGATATATTATTACGTTCAATTGGAAAATCAAACTTGCCATTTGGAGGAAAAGTTATGATTCTAGGGGGTGACTTCAGACAGTGTCTTCCTGTCCAGCCTCGAGCTAATAAAAGTGAGTTAATAGATTTATCTATAAAAAATAGTAATCTCTGGAAACACTTTTATTTTTTTTCATTGAATGAAAATATGCGTATTGATCCTGGAGAAATAGAGTTTGGGAATTATTTATTGAAACTTGGGAATGGAGAGCTAGCAACAAATGCCATAGGTGAAATCAAGCTTCTTGATTATATGATTTCTAATGGCAATCTCATTGATGAAGTGTTTGGAAATTGTCTAGCAAATAGAAATTATGAAACAATGAAAGATCGAGCTATACTTGCTCCATTGAATAAAGATGTCAGTAAAATTAATATTGATATTATTGATAAACTACCTGGAGAATATAAAATTTATAAAAGTTATGACACGGTCAAAGATAAGCCTGAAGGAGCTTTACAATTAACGACAGAATTTCTCAATTCAATTGAAATAGCCGATTTGCCACCTCATGAATTGAAAATAAAAAAAAATACAATTATTATGTTGCTCCGAAATTTAGATGTCGCAGAAGGCCTATGCAATGGAACAAGGTTGATTGTTAATGATATGTGTAATAATATATTAAAAGCCAAAATTATTACTGGTGAACAATCGGGTAAAGAGGTTCATCTTCCTAGAATTACCCTTGATTCAAATAAAGCACATATTGGATGTACTCTTCAAAGGCATCAATTCCCTATAAGACCAGCATTCGCAATAACCATTCATAAAGCACAAGGTCAAACATTTGATTTTGTTGGAGTTGACCTTAGAACCTCTGTATTCATGCATGGAATGCTTTATGTAGCTTTTTCAAGAGTTAAGAATGGAAAAAATTTGAAGGTTCTATTACCACCTGAGAATCAATGTTATACTCGAAATGTTGTTTGGAAAGAGGTATTAAATTAAAATATGTATATATGGAAACACCAAATGGGGTAGTGATGCGCAATATATGACACTGTATCCTGTTAGTGTGACTTAGCCTCTCCTACTCAATTCCGACTTTCACCTCCTTGGTGGTGTTCATTGGTAACCTGAGCAACCTTGTGGAAGATCGCGGTAACCAACCCCGGTGGGAAGCAAGGTCAGGGCTGACGAAAGCGGAAGAAATGGTCCTCCGAAGAATAGGAGGTTGGGTGAGAGGCTAACTTCCTCCCACAGTAAAATAACATATTAATAGAACGTTGGAAAAATGTCTTGGAATAGAGATTGATGAAACATAAGGGTTATGCGATAAAATAGGAAATGATTAAAGAATTATGAGTTAAAAGATGAGATTACTATATAGCATAGGCCTTACTTAAAGTGTGATTGGGGTTTTAGTGGGTGAGAGCCCCACACTTTGGCTGGTAGAGCTTTCCCCTAACACACTATAAATAAAAAAAAAAAAAAAAAAAAAAATTATATTTAAGTTATATTAATTTTAATTAGATTGATGTAATGATCTAATATTAATATTGGTGTGAATGATTGTAATAATATTGAATAATAAATGGTATTTGATACAATTTTGTTATTTATTTATGAAAGGGTCGAGCGATAGCTCGGTGTTCGATGTATATATAATATAGGATCAATTATTTTATTTGATCAAGTAAATTTGAAAAGGTTTTTATTTATTGAAATGAAAATCAATTTATTTTAATTTATTTGAAACATTTTAGGAAACAAATTTTTAATGGGTCATTTTAAGAAATCCAATTTTATCATTGTCTAAAATAAAAAAACAGAATATATTATTTCAAATTTTTTATGAATAATAAAATATTTTCAAAATGTCAATTAAAATGACTAAATTATATTATTGTTTGTTTTTGTTAAAATTATTTATTACAACTATATTTTAAGAGAAAAAATGATTTGTAGGTTATATAAAAATTAAAATATGAATTTTTAGATAAATAATAAAAAGGAGATGTTTATATTTTTTTATTTTTAATTTTTAATAAATTTTCTTTTTTGATATGAGATTTTATTAAAAAATTGTATATCTATATTTTTTAAAGGGTCGAGCAATAGCTCGGTGTCCCAGGTATTAATATTACCAGCCAAACCCAATAATAATGAATCATTTTTTTTTTAACTTAAGTACCGAGCCGAGGCTCGGGGTCCCGGTACTATATATAATATTGATTGACTGTTTGGTGAATTTTTTTATTTAAGTAAAATTTAAATTTAATTCTAGCTAATTGATAAAAAAAAAATTAAAAATATATAATTTTTTAAATTATTTTTACTATCTCTTAATTTAAATGATATTGATTAAACCAACGGGTGTTTGGCGTTTTGTTGATGGCACCACGACACGTGCTGGCGCGTGATTTGCAGTGTTAAAAAATTAATTCCGGTACTTTCTGAGATTCAATCAAGCTGAAATTCTATATATAGCAGTTTTATACAATTTTTAATCATGTGAAAAATTATCAAACATTTTTCTTTATTTTTACAGTCACGTGTGTGTGTATGAGGATATGATTACGCAAAAAAGGGTTGAGCTAGAATTATGAAATTTGATAAACGGGTATTAATCAAAATTCGCAGTTTTTTAGCAACTTTTGAGAAATGTAGCTCATCCGGAAGAGGGTCATTACCTTCCAGGTTTTGATTTTTTTTCCTCTAAAGTGACCGTAAAAATAAAGATATATATTTAAAAGTTTTTCACATGATTAAAAATTGTATAAAACTGCTTTATATAGAATTTCAGATTGACTGAAAGAACTGGAATTAATTTTTCAACACTGCAAATCACGCGCCAGCACGTGTCGTGGTGCCATCAACAAAACGCCAAACACGGGCTGGTTTAATAAATATTATTTATTAATTTAAATATAATATATATTTAATCCTATTCAAATTGCGAGATAATCGAGTGGAGACACTCCAGCTTATTTTATATAATTTTTATAAAAATCGTAATAATTTGCTTCTATATATTTCATATAATTATATTTAATATATAATTTATTTTATTATATTATATTTTTTTGGGTCTAAATAACTATATTCTATTCTATTATAATGACTGTAAAAATGTATTATTAGTATTATTTCACAATTCATTTTATAAATATTCTAGTTCTTAAATAAAGGATCTAGAGATCGTGACAGGCGGACTAAAATAGGTGAGAGCCATCTCTCGGCTGAAAATGAAACTATTAAATCTTTACTTTATTTAGGGAATGGCGGAAAATTTAATATTCATAAAGGGCTTGTACTATATGTAAATTTAACATCTAAAATACATATAAATTATTTTATATCATTTAAATAAATTATATATTCAAAATAATATATCTTTAGTAAATTTTATAAAAAACAAAAAAATTGTTGAATACTTTAATTTTATAAATATTATTTATATTTGTTTTTCATATTATCATATACACATGTACTTGATTGCCTTCATGTTGTTTATATAATAATTAAAATGATGACATTAATTTATAATATCGATCTACTTACTCAATAGTAAATAGTTTAATATTAAAAATAATTCTGGATCTATTTTGTCGATAAAGCATGTTTAAGCATTTTTAAATACATACAAAAATAGTATTTTTTATTTTTATATGCAGATTATATAATACATTAGTATTAATTAGTATAGTGTTAAGAACAGAGGATAATAATATAAAAAATAATATTTGATGAACAATAAAAAATTTAAATCGTTTGTTTTTAAAAAAATAGTAACTATTATGTTGTTTAAAAATAATAAAAATACTGCATTTATAATTTGCTTTTAGTTGAATTAAATATATATTTTGTATTATAATTAAGGAACCTGCAGCCTTCATAAGTTTCTTGTATATATATACAATGACGGAAAAATATAAACGCCAACGGGCAATGGCAATGGCCTTTCTTAACCGGTTGATTGCCTGACAAGACCGCGGCGCCCTGACGTTTACTTTTTTCCGTCACTATAGCTTAAAAAAATATATCTTAAAATAATTTTATTATATTAGCAAGAATTGAACACATATATATATATATTTATTTATTTATGTCTTTCTGTTCTTGAAAATTTACCACGAGATTTTTATGAAATTCATGTAGTTTTTAGGATTTTTGAAGTGAAAAATCAATCTATATATATCCTTTAATCAAAAAATAATCTTAATTATTTTTTTCTTAATTAAAAAGAGATTAACATTAAGTATCAATAAATATTTAAATCAAACATTACAAAATGATTTAAGGACTTTGTACTTTGTAAGATTTTACCCAGTCAGTTTATTAACGCAATAAATTAATTGCTTAGTATTTTAATACATTTTTGCTCAGTAAAAAATTCCAAATGACCAGTATTTTATTGTTTTTTGAACGGTAAAATATTTTAAATTGCTCACTAATTCATGCTCAGTAAAATAAATAAAATCGTTCAGTATATTTGATGCTCAGTATAAATATCACTGATTGCACAGTAAAAATCACTGAATGTTCAGGAATTATCATTGACTACACAGTATAAATCACTGAATGCACAGTAAATTTTTTGTATTAAAATATTGATGAATTCCTCCATTGTATTTAATTATTAAAATATATTATTTTCATTTATTTTTTTAATTTACATTTTTTAAAAAAATTATTTAAATATATAAATTAAATATATTTATTTCTGGTATTATATCGCTCAATAAAATATAATGAATTTGTTATTATTTACTTTTTTATGTAGATTTATAATTGAATTTAATTTTGAAATATTTGTACAAGAAAATATTTCGGCTGACAAAAAAAAAAACAAAAAAATGTGAGATTAGGATATTATTTTTATTGGTATGTACAAGGCAATATGTATTGTAAGTATTGGCTTGTTGCAAAAGTGCTTCGGAAATTAAAAATTCAGGAGTTTTGGCCGAGCAATGGGATGTAATGTTCAAATTTTAGTAGAGCGGTATTTACTTACTGCGTATCTACTCTGCGTTAAAATTATGTTCCGCTCGAAGTGCTTTAATAATTTTTACTTAGCAAAAAGTGTTTTTTACTGGGCATTTAGATTTTTTACTTTGCATTTTGTTTTTTTACTAAGCGTTTAGTTTCTTTACTGGGCATTTAGTTATTTTACTGAGCATTTAGGTTTTTTACTGGGCATTTGGATTTTTTACTGAGTATTTAGTTTTATAATGTGCAATTATTTTTCCACTGAGCATTTGAATAATATACTAGGAATGTGTACTGTGCGTATTATTATAATACTGAGCAATTAATTGGTACCCATTTATTAATAAGTCTTCAATGACAGATAAGCAAATTCTTAACTATACATCTTTGAAACTCAACAATAAAATGGAAAATAAAGATGAAACAAAACATTAAATATTTGCAAATTATAGGAACAATTTTATTGGTTGATTAAATTCATTAAGAAAAAAATAAATTAATGAACGACTTACCAAATATTAGTTTCAGCCGTTAGTTCGATCATCTGAGAACAAATGAAAAAATAAAATTTAATAAAATAAATTGAATAGAACTTAATATATATTCCTATTTCCAATTTAATAATTACTTGATTTTATTTAAAAATATAATCATTTTTCAAATGAATAGAGAGAAGCTAAAAAAAAAAAAAGAATTTCATTTAATAAAGCAATGATAATAGAAAACCGTGTTGAATTACAAGAAGAAAGTTCTATTTTTGAAATAATTTCTTAATTCGTGAAATTTTTATTTAAAACAATGAAGTGAATTTAATATGAAGAAATATATGTAGAGATTTTTAAGAATAATATTACAAAAGTCAATCGTGAGAGATTAAATTTTATATTATGAACAGAATCAATTCTTGTCAGAAGACTTCCTAATTAAAATACCATATATATATATATATATATATATATATATTTATAATTATGATCCATTAATTAATCAATTCAGAATTCACTGTTGAATAAATATTATGGGACTTTTTTTATTAAAAAAAACAACTTGTATTTATATTGCGTTGGCAAAGAAGTTATTGTGGATTTTTTTTAGAAAATCAAAGATAATTTTTTCATAGACCTAAATAACTTTATTCTGTAATGTATTGCCCATTTTGATCAATGACCTTTTGCCATCTTTCAGGCAGCATCATAGTCCCACGTTCATAAAACTTCTGGTTTTTATTAGCAAAAAACTGAATCAGTTACGATTTGACATCATCATCATTATAGAAATTTTTACCATTCAAGGAGTTTTGTAAAGACCGAAACAAATAATAATAATCAGATGGTGCAAGGTCTGGACTATATGGTGGATGTGACAAGGATGTGATAGTTGTTCAATGTAGACAACAGAATTGATCGTTCGGTAGGGTGGTAAGAGTTCAAAGTAGACAATTACTTTGTAATCCCACCAAACTGATAACAAAACCGTCTTTTGATGAATACCAGCTTTTGATATTGTTTGAGCTGGTTCACCTGGCCTGCTCCACAATCTTTTCCGCTTGATATTGTTGTAAACAACCCATTTTTCATCGCCAGTTATCAGTCATTTTAAAAATGAATAATTTTCAATGCGTTTCTTTAGCAAATCTCAGCTGTTAATGCATTGTGTTAAATACGTTTCTTTCAGTTCGTGAGGAACCCATGTATCAAGTTTTATGAACATAACCAAGTTGTTTTAAGTTATTTTCAATGCATGTATGTGATACATGAAGCTTTTCTGCAATCTCACGTGTTGTACTATGACGATCCGAATCGATTATTGCTTTGATTAGGTCGTGATCGACTTCATCGTCCAGACCAGAGCGCTTTTCATCTTTGAGTGAAAAATCACCGAAATTTAGCAAACCAACTGCCGTTCTTTTAAGGATTCGTCGCCATAAACAGCACATAACTTTTTGTGAGCTTGCGATACGTTTTTCCCTTTGCGGAAATAAAAAACCAAAATAGAACGAAAATGTTCCTTTTGATTTTCCATTTTTCAACGAACGCCAAGCGAAAACTACGCAATCGATCAAAAAACTTTTTTTACTGATTGACAGCTGAATTGCCAACTATCAAATAACAAAATGTGTTTTACATTTGGAATATCCAAGCAAACCTAAAAATTCAACTGAAGCCATCTCTGAGTGAATTTATACATAATCCCCACTGAATTTGGTAAATATGATAAATTATTTAATGTTTATTAAATTTACTGGTTATCGTATAAAGTCCCCAACTCGGAATGGGGAATGTAACAAAAATTTCTTATTTTACGAAAATTCATTCAGTTTGCGCCAATTCTAATTAATTAATTAAATAATTTTCCTATATCCAAACCAAACCGAAAAACACCGAAGAGTGGGGTGTTGGCTAAAAGTAACATATCTTATCTTATTATACTAGCAAAAATATACGAGTATATATATATATATATAATTTGAATTATAAAATTAGTTGTAAATAAGAATTATATGAATACAATTTGATTTTTTTCAAATTTTGTTTTATTTTTTTTAACTGACTTTCAATCGATTTTTTTTTTGTTCAATGAAATGGTGAAAGATCGAGACCCTGACGAGGCGTGGTCGCGACCCTGAACTTGCGAGTTCCATGGTGCCACAAAGTTGGAAATATAACTAACTACCTTCTAGTTTATTGAATTTAAAAAATCGTTAACGCCAAACTCCTTGACCAGTTAAATAATCGGCATTCACTTTAAATTTACATAAAAACTTTTTTGAATTTCCAATTCAATGAATCAAGAATCCGAAACAAATAAATAGATAAATAAAAAAAAAATAATAATGAAATAATATAAATTACTATAATTATTATAATATAATTACTTAAAATACCCAAAGAAATAATTAACTAGAAATAAGTAAACAAATAATATTATTAATTAAAATTTAATCTTAATTTTAGTTAAAAACCTGAAGATAAATGTTTTTAAACGAAAACTTATTTAGGATGTACGTAAATCAAAGTAGAAATTACCAAAACAAATTTATTTTAAAATGAATCTAAAAGTTATTTTTTATTGAATAATCTTATAGGATTTGAAGGTTCCTGAATCATTTTCACTAAGGTTGAGAAAAATGTCTGTGTGTATGTGTGTTTGTGTGTGTGTATGTAGGCAAGATTACACGAAAACGGTTTGAGCTAGAATCATGAAATTTGGTACATGGGCATTATTCAAAATTTGTAGTTTTCTATCAACTTTTGAGAAATGTAGCTCAACCGGAAGAGCGTCATTACCTACCACATTTTGATTTATTTCCACTAAAGTGACCGTAAAAATAAAGATATACGTTTGATAGTTTTTCCACATAATTAAAAATTGTATAAAACTACTATATATAGAATTTCAGCTTGATTGAATCGCTGAAAGTACCAGAATTAATTTTTTAACAGTGCAAATCTCACGCGCCAACACGTGACGTGGTGCCATCAACAAAAAGTCAAACATGCGCTGGTTTAATAAATATTATTTATTAATTTTAACTTATAATTTATAATTAATTAAATTAAATTTAAATTAATATATGTTATTTAATCCAATTCAAATTTGCGAGATATTTGAGTGAAGAAACTCCAGATTTTTGATCAAATCAGAGAGTGAAAGAGAAAGAGCAACAAACGTGATATTTCTCTCGTATGGTTATCCTTCGTAATGGAAATAAGTGAAAGTTCGATAAAACAGTGAGAAAAAACACACTTATATATCTATATATTGTATTTAATTGCAGATTATTTAAAAATAAAAAACATTCATGCCTTTTGTGTGTGTTTGAAAGAAACTAAAGAAAATAAATTATTTTCCGAATTTTTTCTTTAAAATAACATATATACTCGTATATATAATTATAAATTATATTTTTCCTTGAATTCCGATGTTGAATCTTTGATAATTGAGATTAAATTTCATTAATGAGTTCACGGTACACTTTTAGACTTGTTTTTACCTTGAACTATGATTATCAATTCGAGCATAGAAATCTTTTCGAGTAATACTCTGACTGAGAGAGGGTGGGGGTGTTGGACGGTGGAGGTTCGGGCAGACACGAGAAGGTTGAAGATGTTCATGCCCGGGCTAATCCGTTCTCATTGATTCGAGGTGTAGGAAGATCGGTGTTGTATTTGGCAATGGGCGGCAAATGGGCCACGGTCGCTGGTGAAAGTTACCGGCAATCTTGTTGACAAAAGCGACAGGGCGAATTAGCTCGGTTTGTTTACAAATGGACTGCCAATTAAGGTCTGGGTAAATAGTTTGCGACCTAGAAACTGTTGGATAATCGCGAACGAGTACCACATGACGAGGTTTTTAAATCTATCGCAAATAATGAAATGCAGTTTATTTTAAGGAGCTTCTATTCACACTTAACTTAATTTAATTGATATCCAAGGCTCTTTCAAATTTTTGGGGTTTTTTTTTTTAGCAAATCCTCGTTGATATGACAATTCGAACGTATCTCCTATGTAACTATATATAATATTATAAATCTTATTATGTTAGCAAAAATTGTATATATATATATATATATATATATATGAATTATTTGATTTTTAAAAAGAATTCCCATTAATATTCATTTAACATTTATGTGATAAAAAAATATCTATGAAGTTAGCAACATAATAAAACAAATGATTTCTTTTAATATAAAATTAATATATAATTTATCTTATTATACTACTAAAAATTGTATATATTTTATATATTTTGCTGATCTTGAAAATTATCAAGATATTATATAAAATTTTTTAAAAACAATTTCTTTTAATTGATATATTCATTTAAAATTATAATTAAAGAATATTTTATTTCAATTATATAAAAATGGACTAATAATATTAAATTATATTAATTAAAATGAGAACTTTTACAATAAATTAAAGAATTTAAATAATATTTGATTATTAGAAATAAAAATAAAAATTTCTATATTTTAATAACTTTGTATGAAAATTGTTAAAATTAATATTAATATTATTATATTCATTGTCGAACATGTTTGATGAGATTCTTTGAACCGAGCTAGAGGTTATAATAAATAATTTTTGAATTTTTGGAAAAAATAAATTGTATAAGATAAAAAAAAATTAGAATAGAGGAAATTCATTATAAACGCCCAGTGAGTTTATTAATATTCCCAGACAAATCCGTAGTATTTTTAAAATAATATTCGCAATTTATAAAGAATAATTTTTAATATCTCGCCAGAGATAGTATTGCCATCACGAAAATTTTCGATGTCGAGATTTTGATGTTTTTATACGTTTTGAAGGTCCCTGAGTCATTTTCACTAAGGTTGAGAAGAATGTGTGTATGTGTGTGAATATGTGTGTATGTAGACATGATTACGCAAAAACGTTTTAAGCTAGAATCATGAAATTTCATACACGGGCATTAATCAAAATTCGTAGTTTTCTATCAACTTTTGATAAATGTAGCTCTACTGGAAGAGGGCCATTACCTACAACGTTTTGATTTTTTTTCCTCGAAAGTGACCGTAAAAATAAAGATATATGTTTCATAGTTTTTCACATAATTAAAAATTGTATAAAACTGCTATATATAGAATTTCAGTTTGATTGAATCGCTGAAAGTACCGGAATTAATTTTTTAACACTGCAAATCACGCGCGAGCACGTGACGTGGTGCCATCACCAAAGAACCAAACACGCGCTTGTGTGTTTAATAAATATTATTTATTAATTTATAATTTAATTAATTAAATTTAATTTAAATATATAATATGTGTTAATTAATCCAATTCAAATTGCGAGACACTCCAACTTATTTAAAGTACATAGCGGTTTCTCGGTGAACGAGGTACTTATTATATATTATAAACATTCACTTTTGTCGGATTACTTTCTTTACAATTCATGCATTATTTAATTCTTTAATTTTAATTAATCGAGTATTTATTTATTCTCAACTTATAGTTCGATTAACATGCAAAAGCAAACATCTTTACCGATTGCTTAACTTTGCTACAACATAATATCTGAATATCATTTAAAATTACTTCTCCAACAACAAATATTATATATTTTTCATTTAAAATAATTTTTTTTTCATTATATATTAGAAAATAAAACTGTCTTTTGTAACAGAAGAAACGATGCAATCGATGTCTGCTTATAGTCACTACTAAAGCAATCGGATTCCTGCAAACCTATCAATCAATCCATCGATGGCGTTGTCCAAACAGTTGGTTTACCTTTACTAACACATCCAAAGAGGATCTATTCAAAGTATTCAGCCTGACAAGAAAGATCATTTTAGAACGCATCATGTCTGATATAAGAGAGAATAATCACGTTTCACTTTTTTAAAGCATTTTTTTTTTATTTATTTATTTGTTTATTTTTTTTTTTTGAATTATTTATATTTAAATAATAATTTTAAATACATATTTCAAGGCTGTCAAAAATTTTAATTTTCTTGAAAATAATTTTATAAACAAATCATTAAATATAATGTAAAATTATTTACTACATTTATTTATCAATTATATAATTTACTTTTAATTTTATTTAAATAATTTCAAATTGTAATTGGTTAATTATAATATCAATTTGTTTAATCTTATAAGCATTTATTTCTTTAACATAAAATAGATCATTAAAATTCCAAATTTATGATTTATTTTATTGAACACCTTTGGAAAATATTTTATGTGAGAAGTCCATGAACCCTTGTATGGAAAGATAAATCTGAGTAAAACTGAGATATGCCTACTCTGTACGTAATTGACGTAGTTTGCCGATGATTCAAAATATAGATTAAGTTTTCCTATATATATAGCCTTTTCCTAGTTAGTAAATCAAATAAAAATAAGCTGGAGTGTCTCCACTCGACTATCTCGCAATTTGAATTGGATTAAATAATATATATTATATTTAAATTAAATTTAATTAATTATAAATTATAAATTAAAATTAATAAATAAGCTATTCAATCAAGCTGAAATTCTATATATAGCAGTTTTATACAATTTTTAATTATGTGAAAAACTATGAAACATAAATCTTTATTTTTACGGTCACTTTAGAGGAAAAAAAATCAAAACGTGGTAGGTAATGACGCTCTTCCGGTTGAGCTACATTTCTCAAAAGTTAATAGAAAACTACAAATTTTGAATAATGCCCGTATACCAAATTTCATTATTCTAACTTAAACTGTTTTTGCGTAATCTTGTCTACATACACACATTCACACATTCACACATGCATACACACAGACACACAGACATTTTTCTCAACCTTGATGAAAATGACTCAGGGACCTTCAAAACGTATAAAAACATCAAAATCTCGATATCGAAAATTTTCGTGATTCGCAATACGCTGTAAAAATAAAAATGTAATTGTATATTAATTACGATCATGAGTCTCCAATTGATTGTAAAAATTATTGTAAACCCTTTTTTGTTATATTATACTATAAAAAAAAATTATTTATCACAAATTGGCTAATAAACAGACTTTTTTAAACTAAAACTAAACCGAGGATTCAAACCAAAAAGAGAAAAATGAAGGGATGCCACACAAATAGCAGTTTCAAGCAGTAAGCACAATGTGGCAGCACACATAGACAGAGACCTGGTAAGCACGTGCTGCCCTCTTTCTGGTCATAGTTAATATACAAAACTGAATTTATTAGTTTCTGCTTAACGACTTGGCGCAACCACATTCGGCTTGAAACTGCTTTCTGAGTGGCTGTATACTTATTGAATCAACGAGGAGGTGAATTGGGTTGTAATATTTGAATTTTAAAAGTAAATTGCAATATCCACTAGACTCACTAGACATTTCCAGTGGATTAAAGCAAAAACTAATAATAAATAATATAAGAAATTAACAAAAAAGAAAAAAAAAAATTTATAAATTTTTTTAAAAAAAAATATTTATTTGTTTATCTTTTGTAGAACAAGAAATCATCTAAATTTTTAAAAAAATTTACCTTAGCATTTAGATAAATATCAATTTTCTAAAATTACATTGTGGTATATAAAATAAAAAAAAATATCTACATATTTTTTTACTATCTCGCGAGAGATAGTATTGCGATCATGAAAATTTTCGATGTTGAGATTTTGATGTTTTTAAACGTTTTGAAGGTTCCTGAATCAATTTCACTAAGGTTGAGAAAAATGTCTGTGTATAAACAAGATTACGCCAAAACGGTTTGAGCTAGAATCATGAAATTTGGTATACGGGCATTATTCAAAATGTATAGTTTTCTATCAACTTTTGAGAAATGTAGCTCAACCGGAAGAGGGTCATTACCTACAACGTTTTGATTTTTTTTCCTCTAAAGTGACCGTAAAAATAAAGAAAAATCTTTGATAATTTTTCACATGATTAAAAATTGTATAAAACTGCTATATATAGAATTTCAGTTTGATTGAATCGCTGAAAGTACCGGAATTAATTTTTTAACACTGCAAATCATGCGCCAGCACGTGTCGTGGTGCCATCAACAAAAAGCCAAACACGCGCTGTTTTAATAAATATTATTTATTAATTTTAATTTATAATTTAATTAATTAAATTTAATTTAAATATAATATATTTGTTAATTAATCCAATTCAAATTGCGAGATAGTCGAGTGGAGATACTCCAGCTAACTTTATAAAACCTTTCATGAAAATAATTATCCAAAAAGAAGCGATGTGGTAGGAAACTTGGTAACTCTCTTAATTAAAATTAATGTTAATGAATGGATCCAGGTAATTTGGATGCAGTTTATTTGTAGACGAAAATAAATAAGCGATTCGTTTTTAACCAAAGGGTTAATCCAACGATGCCAGAGTTAAATAAAAGAATCGCGAGAGGCGGTTGTTATGAGTAAATGATTCGCGACCTCTTTAAGATTGCCAACAAAAATAACCGCCGTCTGAAAATTAAAGCAAAATACAACTGGGAGGGGGGGGGGTGAGTGAGGTGAGGAGAGTGGGGTGGGGTGGGAGGACGAAAGAGGAGGTGAGGTAAGGTAAGACGTAAATCTTCCGCATTCATTGGATTATATTTTCAGATTTTAAAGGGTAACCCCACTCATTTCACTTAAGCATTTGTCTCTTAACTTATAAATATTATTTTGTTTTCTTAACTATTTCTCATCATCCGATGTACGACATCTTTTTATTATTATTATTTTTGGCACTTTAAAACAGAAATAGAATTGTCAATTCAATATATTATAATATTTTCGATGAAGATAGTGTTGCAGTTTGTTCTAGAAATTGGATTAAGTATTTATAAAATAATTCAAAGCATTGACACATACAAAAACAAAATGAAATAATAGTAATATTTCTTTTAACTATCTAGCCAGAGATAGTATTGCGATCACGAAAATTTGTCGAGATTTTGATGTTTTTATACGTTTTGAAGGTCCCTGAGTCATTTTCACTAAGGTTGAGAAAAATGTTCAAAATTCGTAGTTTCTATCAACTTTTGAGAAATGTAGCTCAACCGGAAGAGAGTCATTACCTACCACGTTTTGATTTTTTTCCTCTAAACTGACCGTAAAACAAAAGATGTATGTTTGATAGTTTTTCACATGATTAAAAATTGTATAAAATTGCTATATATAGAATTTCAGCTTGATTGAATCGCTGAAAGTACCGGAATTCATTTTTTAAATTTTTTAACACGTTGACTGCCAATTACGCGCCAGCACGTGACATGGTGTTATCAACAAAGAGCCAAACACGCGCTGCTTAATGAATATTATTTATTAAATTTATAATTTATAATATAATTAATAAAATTTAATTTAAATATAATCTATGTTCATTAATCCAATTCAAATTTGCAAGATAAACGAGTGGAGACACTCCAGATTTTTTTTCTTTCAATCCAAAACATCTCCTAAATTCGCCCTAAACATTTGTTACCCATTTTTTGTCCAAACTTTTTATACACCTTCAAAAATGGGCTTATTTACAAAAAAATGAAATTTACATTAACATTCTAATCAAATACAGATAAACTTCGTTTAATGTCGTCTAGAATTGTGTCGTTTCGTTTAAAAGTAATTAATAATGTGATAATATAAATTTTAGAAATCATTATTTAAGTATTTACAAGACAATTTTATAAAATAAATTCTGTATCAAAAGTGCATTAATCCAAAAATAAAAAGAAAAATAAATAAATAAACCATTGAAATGAATAGAACAAGATTCGAAAGACAATATATTTCCATTAAACAAACTTCTAATAATATTTACTAAAAGGGTATGGCTTCCTATTTTAAAACTAATAAATTTTAATTTATAATTAATTAAATTTAATTTAAATATAATAAATGTTAATTAATGCAATTCAAATTGGAGTCGAGGTAGTCGAGTGGAGACACTCCAGCTTATATTTATTTCATATTTGATTTGAAATACAAGTGAATATTTTAAATAAATATTAAATTAATTCAAATATTGTTTCTATAACATCACATATTTATATTTATTAATTCTATATTTGAAAAATATTAATTTTAGATTTATATAATATTAATAATTTGAGTGAAAGAAAAAATAAATATGAACGTATATATATATATTAGAGAATAATAATTACATATTGTTTATATTATAATTTTATATTTAATAAAATTTTATTTTTTTATTCTTTTTATTATTTAATAAACTTTAGGGGGAAGGACACGAGGAAGATGGGAGTTGGATGAGAGTAGATCAGGATAGGGACGTTTGAAGGAATGTTTCTGCTGTGGGGAAATCTCTTTCGAGTTAATATTTATATTAAGTCATATTTATTCACATATCCCTCATTGTTTTGTATTTGCAAGTCTTTTTCTAAAATTGTGTCGAAGGAGTGATATTACGCATTGTGCAAATGTCTGTCTGTGTGTGTGTGTATGTAGACAAGATTAGTCAAAAACGGTTAAAGTTAGAATAATATAATTTGGTATACGGGCATTATTCAAAATTCGTAGTTTTTTATCAACTTTTGAGAAATGTAGCTCATTCGGAAGAGGGTCATTACCTAGAACGTTTTGATTTTTTTCCTCTAAAGTGACCGTAAAATAAATAAGTTGACCTGTGGCCAGGTCCGAACCGACCGACGGGTTGAAGTAACAGCTACAGAAACAATTTCAAATAATTTTAATATATCTATTAATGTAATAAAAAACAGATAGGCATATAACATAAATATTTTTAATTTTATTTTATTTATAATATATATGTAAGACCAGGCTGTGACGTCATGAATGGCTGGATGACGTCATATAATTTTAAATCAAGAAAAATCTAATAAATATGATTTTCCCGAGGATAAAACCAATACAAAGTGTATGATTCGTGGTGATATATAAAAATCTCCTCATGTGAAATTTGGTGTGAAAATAACCCTTCCCTTCCTATCGTCGATCGCTAATACTACCACTTCCGGTTCACGGATTTGCACCAAAAGTTGATCAATTCATCCCACTGATGCATTAAGTAAATATACCAAATTTCATCAAAATCGGTTGAGCCGTTCAGGCTGTACACATCTATACGGACGGACAGACGGACGGACAGACATCATGCTAAAAATACTTTTTTCTGTTTAGAAAATGCATGATTCGTGGAGATATGTAAAAATCTCCACATGTGAAATTTGGTGTGAAAACAATACCTCCCTTACTATCGTCGGTCGGTAATAAAAAAAGGGGGGGTTAATTCAAATATATATAAGACACTCTTACAGAGAGTCTCCTAATAAAAAGTGAAAATTAATTTTTTATTCTTTTTAATGAATGTATGCCAGGTATTCTCCTTCAAAGTTTACATTTTTTTGGGCATCAGGGAAGAAAGAGTAAGGAAATGGTATTAAAGGAGTGCAAAGGTAAATGACATGTTTTTTCCACATAAAAGAAGTGTGGATAAATCATGAGCTCACATCAGGCAGGGACGCTACGCCCTGAAGTAGATATCCTTTCTACTGGGATTATAGAAAAGAAAGTACCTACTTGTTACCCAGGATGGGGATTAACATTTATTTTAAATTTAATTTCCATTGATTTCTTTTTCTAATCAATCATATATATAATCATATATATATAAATTTAATTCTAACTAATTGATAAAAAAAATTAAAAATATATAATTTTTTAAATTATTTTTACTATGTCGCCAGAGAGAAAAATGTCTCTCTGTGTATGTGTGTATCTAGACATGATTACGAAAAAACGGTTTGAGCTAGAATCATGAAATTTGGTATACGTGCATTAATCAAAATTTGTTTTTTACTATCAACTTTTGAGAAATGTAGCTCAACCGGAAGAGCGTCATTACCTACCAAGTTTGGATTTTCTTCCTCTAAAGTGACCGTAAAAATAAAGAAAAATGTTTGATAATATTTCACATGATTAAAAATTGTATAAAACTGCTATATATAGAATTTCAGCTTGATTGAATCGCTGAAAGTACCGGAATTAATGTTTTAACACTGCAAATCACGCGCCAGCACGTGTCGTGGTGCCATCAACAAAGAGCCAAACACGCGCTGGTTTAATAAATATTATTTGATTTTGATTTAATTAATTAAATTTAATTTAAATATAATATATGTTATTTAATCCAATTCAAATTGCGAGATAGCCGAGTGGAGACACTCCAGATTTTTTCGTATTGTTTGTCAAATTCAACAAATTGGATAAATCCTAATCTATTAAGTAAAGTTTGTTTCGGAAAGTACCTATTCATTCATTTTTTTTTTCCTTTTTATTTATGTAAATATACAAGTACAGCTAAATTATAAAATATAAATTATAAAATATAAATATAATAATTATTAAACTATTTATAAGAAAATATAAAAATGAAAGTTATGAGATTAACATCAATGATTTCATTCAACTCTGCGGAGTCAAAAATATATTTTTACTGAAAAAAAAAACACGTCAATTCTTTTTACTATCTCGCCAGAGAAAATTTTCAATGTTGAGATTTTGATGTTTTTATACGTTTTGAAGGTTCCTGAATCATTTTCACTAAGATTGAGAAAAATGTCTGTGTGTGTGTGTGTGTGTATGTGTGTGTGTATGTATGTAGACAAGATTGCGCAAAAACGGTTTGAGCTAGAATGATGAAATTTGGTACATGGACATTATTCAAAATTCATAGTTTTCTATCAACTTTTGAGAAATGTAGCTCATCCGGAAGAGGGTCATTACCTACAACGTTTTGATTTTTTTTCCTCTAAAGTGACCGTAAAAATAAAGATATATGTTTGATAATTTTTCACATGATTAATAATTGTATAAAACTGCTATATATAGAATTTCAGCTTGATTGAATCTCTGAAAATACCAGAATTAATTTTTTAACACTGCAAATCTCACGCGCCAACACGTGCCATGGTGCCATCAATAAAAAACCAAACATGCGCTGGTTTAATATTTATTATTTATAATTTATAATTAATTAAATTTAATTTAAATATAATATATTATGTTATTTAATCCAATTCAAATTGCGAGATAGTCGAGTGGAGACACTCCAGCTTATTTTTTATTTTGTCGAATAAAAATTACTTTAAAATTTATTGAAATGTTTTTATCCTTGTTTCTCTTACTATATCTAGATATAAAGAGGCAATAATATTTTTTTTAAAAAAATGCTTTCTTATCTTATTATGCTAGCTAAAATTATATATATATATTTGAAAATGAGAATGTAAATCACAAAAAAGCTCTAAAGATTATTTTGAAATTCATACCATAGATAGTATTTATAAAGAAATATGGATCTGTAATGGTTTCATCCTCGGGAAAAATAATCTTCATTATTATGGTGACTCGGTGAACCAGTTATTAGTATTACCAGCCAAACCCAATAATAAGGAATAATTTTTTCTTAATGATCGAGCGGCGGCTGGGTGAACCAGGTATGATATAATAATGTACCAGGTTTGATCATTGAAAAGAATAATAGCAGCATAACTGAAATGTCAGTTTTATCTCTAAATAAATACTTTTTTAAGACCATTCTTTTTTGTCTTTCAGTGCATTAATACGTTCGTTTAAAGGGTCACTAATCTTTTTTTATTTATGTTCTTTTAAATTATTTGAATGGCGATTTGGTGAATCAGGTATTAATATTATCAGCCAAACCCGATAATAAGGAATCATTTTTTTTATTGACCGAGCGGTAGATCGGTAAGCCAGGAATGTATTAATAAAAGTTAAATATTATTAATTTTCTTTTTACAATAATTTAATTCCAAAAAACTTTTTAACTGTATGAATTAGGAAATGACAATTTAAATGTGATTAAATTAAATTCGAAATGCTTTTCTCGGGTAAGAATTAAAATAAGGATGTTTATAAAGTTACTTTTTATTTGCAATTTTGGATTAGTAAAATGAAAGAATCATAAAAATATTTTAGATTTGTGTAAATAAATAAACCTATGAATAATAAAATGATAGGGTTCTAAAATATAATAGATAATTAGTAATAATGTATTTATTAATAGAGGAAATAAAATAGTAAATATAAATACTAAGTTAAATAAATCACTTTTTTATTGATTTAAACAATAATTTGTCGTATAAAGTATAAAAGCGATATTTAAAGAAAATGTTGTTTTCATTATTAAACCTATTTTTCAAAAATTATGTATTAATAAATGTTTATCTAATTGTGATTTCTGATTAAATTTCTTTTCAAAATAATTACATTAAAAAGGTTTTTCTCTCGTATGATTTAATAAATGATTTCTCAAATTTGATTTCTGATTAAATTTCTTTTCACAATAATTACATTCAAAAGGTTTTTCTCCCTTATGAGTTAATAAATGTCTATTTAAATTTGATTTCTGATTAAATTTTTTTTTACAATAATTACATTCAAAAGGTTTTTCTCTCGTATGAATTAATAAATGTGTTTTTAAATTTGTTTTTAAATTAAATTTCTTTTCACAATAATTACATTTAAAAGGTTTTTCTCCTTTATGAATTAATAAATGTCTTTTTAAATTTGTTTTTAAATTAAATTTCTTTTCACAATAATTACATTCAAAAGGTTTTTCTCCTGTATGAATTAATAAATGTCTCTCTAAATCTGATTTTTTAATAAATTTCTTTTCACAATAATAACATTCAAAAGGTTTTTCTCCTGTATGAATTAATAAATGTGTTTTTAAATTTGTTTTTAAATTAAATTTCTTTTCACAATAATTACATTTAAAAGATTTTTCTCCTGTATGCATTAATAAATGTCTTTTTAAATTTGCTTTTAAATTAAATTTCTTTTCGCAATAATTACATTCAAAAGTTTTTTCGCCTGTATGAATTAATAAATGTCTTTTTAAATTTGCTTTTAAATTAAATTTCTTTTCACAATAATTACATTCAAAAGGCTTTTCTCCTGTATGAATTAATAAATGTCGATCTTTATGTGATTTTCGTTCAAATTTCTTTTCGCAATAATTACATTGAAAACGTCTGTCTCCAGTATGGTTTGAATCAGTTTCTTCTTTTAATCTTTCGTCAAAATATTTCTCTGTATCTTTTTTGAGTTTTACATCATTTTTGAAAATTGAAAATATTTTTTTATGAAAACATTTTTTTAGATGTTTAGATAAAAATCCCTCACTTATAAAATTGGTATGACAATATACACAAGAAAATAGAGGACCTAAAAAAAAGAATTGTTTTCGTTATTTTAAATCATTATATTTTTATATATCTAACCATTTTATAATTCAATTTAAAGAATAATATCATTATAAATAATATTAAAAAAAATAATTTTAGTGACATCATTACATTAGATGAAAAAAACATAAAAATAAAAAATAACCTATATATATTGGATATTTTGTGTCCTCTTGGGAATAAAGATCCATTTTTAATTGATTAATGTTGATTAATTAATAGAAATAAAAATTACCGGTAAATGTTAACGAAATAAATAAATATTTAATTTTAGCAATAAAAAGTATTTTACTTTTATTCAAATAATATTTAATCCCATTTAAAATAATATTTAATTCTATTTAAAATAATATTTTTTATATTTATAGAATATTTTATATTTTTTTATATATTTAAGGAATAATATTTTTTATTAAACAAATATTTAATTTTTTTACAAAATAATTTAAATTTAACCGAAGCCACAGATGTATTTGACAAATTTAATTGTTTTTATCCCGTAAACTAGGAACGTCCCGCAAAAAATTTATTAGAAAAGTTTATTAAAATGAAAAAAAAGGATTGCACTGGTAAAGTTTTCTCCAAATCCATATTGGAGTAACATATTTGTATTATTACCATTTTAGTGACAATTAACATTACTTTAGATGAAAAAAACATTGAAATATAATTACCTATATATATTGGATATTTTGTGTCTTCTTGGGAATAAAGATCCATTTTTACTTGATTAATGTGTTATCAATTATAAAATATATACTAGGTAATAAGTAATATAAACCAGATGGTCTGTTATATAAACGTTTTAAATTAGGATTTTTATTTACAATTAAAATAACAACCAAATATTTGTCTTTAAGATACGTATCAACCAGGTGTGTGACACGCAATTTTGACTTCCGGAAACCTTATGTGTCTTTACTCTTATCATTGTTAGATGGCGCTGTTGTCGACAAATGACATTTTTACCTACCGACGATAGCAACGGAAGGTTTTCTCACCAAATTTCACATGTGGAGATTTTTACATATCTCCAAGAATCATCCATTTTGTTAATAGAAAAAAGTATTTTTGGCATAATGTCTGTCCGTCTGTACGTTGTGTGATCGTATAGACCTGTACAGCTTGAAATAAAATTACGAAATAAATATTATGTTATATCCACAGGCCATACTTTTGTCTTTCAGTGCATTAATAGGTACGTTTAAGGGCTGTATGTTTTATTACTATTTTTTTTACTTTCCCGCATACTTCGTATAATTTACTTTCCCGCATACTTCGTATAAGGGAAGTATTGGAATCGTCAAAAATTTCGACTTCGAGATTTCGATAGATCTTGACGTTTTACACTTCCCTGAGTCGGAAAATACCATTTTTCGAATTATGTCTGTGTGTGTGTATGTATGTATGTATGTATGTATGTATGTATGTATGTATGTATGTATGTATGTATGTAATGTCTGTGAGCAAATTTACTCAAAAACTAATCAAGCTAGGACTTCGAAATTTGGTACACCGATATTATTCACAGTTTGTAGATTTCTATCAAAATTTCGTCAAAATCAGTTAACCGGAAGTGGTACTTTACCTACACTGATTGCGTTTATCTTTCAAGTAAAGAGATATTTGCATCATATTTTGTATATAGATTTAAAAATATGAAAAAAATTCAGATACCAAATTTCATCATGATCTGACTACCGGAAGTGACATTTTACTTATACAAGTAGCGTTAGGTGTAAATTATAAATATATATAATAGTGTTAAACCATTTTACTTTATAATTTAAATTAATTAGTTTGTTTATTTTTATTGTTGTTAAAACATAATAATAATAACCTAATTACCTATTTATATGCGGGAAAGTCTAGGGGAGGACACTCCCGAATTTTTAAGTTATGCATTTTAAATTTAAATCATTTGAATGGCGATTCGGTGAATTGGTATTAATATTACCAGCCGAACCGAAGGAATAATTTTTATTTAATGACCAAGCGGCCGCTTGGTGAACCAGGTATCATCTAATAATGTACTAGGTATGATCTAAGAAAAGCATAATATTAGCATAGCTGAAATGTCAGATTTTTCTCTAAACAAATAATTTTTTAATGTCATTCTTTTCTTTCCTCCAGTGTATTAATACGCACGTTTAAGTGGTGTATGTTTTATGACCAATTTTTTTAAATTCATATTCTTTTAAATTATTTGAATGGCGATTCGGTGAATCAGGTATTAACAATATCAGCCAAACCCGATAATAAGGAAGCATATTTTTATTCTTCGAGCGGTGGCTCAATGAACCAGGTACTAGTTTCTAATATTTCTTATAGTTTTATTATTTAATTTAAGATTTTAAATTATTAAAAATAATGTTTTTATTTAATTATTCAATTTATTTAATATTACAATATTAATAAAAACATGTCAATATTCAATTTTGTTCTTGTATGTTTAAATGTGTAAATATACATGGTATATATAAGTATAATTAAAAAAATTGATCAAAAGATTAATTATTTTTATAGTGTAATATAATACGAGGCTAAGTCAATAATTCCGAGACTTGTTCAATTTCCCGTTTCTTAAATGAAATCGCAACACTTATCATGTGAGCAGGCAATCAATAAGCTGACTCCTGTCGAAATTTGAATCTGCTGGGTCTTTTAGTTTATGTTTGACCTCCAATAATAGCAGACTCGTGATTGAAGAAGAAAATGGAAAAAAATGAATTTCCATGAAAATTCATGAGTTGGGATGCGAAATGCTCCATCATCCGCCCTATTCTCCAGATTTATTTGACTATTTCTTGTTTCCAAACCTGAAGAAATGGCTCGGCGGATGGACTCCAACGATGAAATTATCTCACAAACAAATCTATTTTGAGGTCCTCGACAAATCTTATTTTTTGGAATGGATATAAAATTTGGAGAAAGTGTATAGAGTTCCAAGGAGACTACGTTGAAAAATAAAATAATTTTTTATCTAAAAACCTGTGTTTCTCTCAAAAAGTCACTGAATTATTGATCTGCCTTTATTATATTTTTTTATATTATATTATATTAAATATTTACTTTAAAGATAATTGTATGAATCAATTTTAAAAATGTCTTATTTCTTTAATATTGAAATATAAATGAAAATAGTAATGTACATATGTTGCAAGCCCAATCAAGATTCAATTAGAAGAAGAGAAGCCAAATATTGTTTTCAAATTGAATGGAGATGTTTTGGTCGATTAAAATTAGCTAAAAGATTATTGTGTAAATATTCTCTTCAGAGAATAATTAAATAATATAATTCTATTTAATTATATTATAGAATAGTGATTCTGAACCTGGGCGACATCGCCCCCTGGGTGGTGATTGACATTATAAAGTTGACTATACGTTTTTGGGGGGCGAAATCATTTTCAACTCTAAAAAAAAGGTGAGATGATTTTTACGATCAGGTTCTGAAACTCGATTTTTCAATATGGGTTTAAATATCACCAAGTGTACGTACCTTATATTAGGGATTATCATGCAATTTTTATCTGTTAAAATTTATAGGGGGGCGAATTATGAAGCCTGCCTTACGAAGTAGGCGTTTGGTCCAAAAAGGTTGAGAAACGCTATTCTAGAATTTATATATGTTGCTTTAGATTTCCGTGAATGTTATTATTCTTATTACTATCAGATTTATCAGAGCTATAATCACCTATTTTTGTGAGATTGTTTTCTCGAACCGATTTTGGCGCCATTTTCAAGAGATTGACACAGACTGGCACACGTCCGCACTGGACAACAGCCCGAGGCCGACCAGTTGGGACGTGTGCCAACCTCAGGATTGCCCAGGATTCTTCGGAGCTCTACAGCAACGCAGTGAGTACAAAACCACCCAACCTATCAACCCAAAATCCCGATATTAACCCTTGGTCACACAGACTAAGACCCAGAATCCCAAAAATATTCCCACCTAAATAATTTCTTGAAAATGGCGTCAAAATGGGTGCCGAAACTTCGAGAAAACAACCTCACAAAAATACGTGATTATATCCCTGATAAATCTGATAGTAATAATAATAATAATACATATATATATATATATATATATTATAAATGAAAATAATTTTACCCAAAAACCTAGCAAATCATAATTGAATTCAATAGCATATGCTAACAACAACGTAGCCTTATCGAAACCTCGATTGGACCCTCTTCCCCCCACTCTCTTACGACCGTTCAATCTCATCATCAATAATTAGTGAAGTGATACGAGAGAATCAGACTATATTTGTCCGAAAATAAGAAAAAATCATTAAATTGATACAAATAAATAATATAAATTAATTATAAAATTTCAAAAGAATTAATTAATAATACATAATAGTTTTGAAATATTCATTTTACACTTACACTAGAAACTATTAAAGCGATCATTGAACAAAGTACATATTTAATTTCAAATTAAATAAATTTTTTTTTTAAAAAAAAAACTTTTAAAAAATTAAATAATTGAATACAATGAAAATTTAATATCATAAAAATGGAATATAAAACCAAGGGCAATTTAAAGCATATTTATAATATTAATAATAACGAATAATAATAACAGGCTAAAGCAGGAAATTATTATAATTAAATATATAATATATATGGCGAAAGAACAAAAATCGCAATTATACTACGGATATTTGATTTTTATTAATCATGATTTACTCTCTTTAAAAAATTTATTTTATCAAATAAAGAAGAAAATTAAGCTGGAGTGTCTCCACTCGACTATCTCGCAATTTGAATTGGATTAAATAACATATATTATATTTAAATTAAATTTAATTAATTATAAATTATAAATTAAAATTAATAAATAATATTTATTAAAACAGCGCGTGTTTGGATCTGTGTTGATGGCATCACGTCACGTGCTGGCGCGTGATTGGCAGTCGTGTTAAAAAATTAATTCCCGTACTTTCAGCGATTCTTTTAATCAAGTGAAAAACTATCAAACATATATCTTTATTTTTACGGTCACTTTAGAGGAAAAAAAATGAAAACGTGTTAGGTTGAGATACATTTCTCAAAAGTTGTTAGAAAACTACGAATTTTGAATAATGACCATATACCAAATTTCATGATTCTAGCTCAAACTGTTTTTGCGTAATCTTGTCTACATACATACATACACACACACACTCACACACACATACAGAGAGAGAGAGAGAGAGAATGATTCAGGAACCTTCAAAACGTATAAAAACATCAAAAATTTTCGTGATCGCAATACTATCTCTGGCGAGATCGTAAAAAGGCAATAAGTGAATTTTCTAGTAGTCTGTAGAGAAGAAAAATGTTTTTAAAATGGTTTCAAAATTTATTAAATTCCACGTGTTTGATTTATATCTTATCTTATTATACTAGCAAAAATTGTATCTATCTATCTATCTATATATATATTTGTATTTTCGAAATATTAAACCGCTCGAAGGATTTTTTAAAAAATCACATCATAGATAATTTTTATAAGAAAAATCGATCTGTATTGGTTTCCGCCTCGGGAAAAATCACCTTTATTAGTTTTTTCTTAATTTAAAATAGGAAATTTAAATGACATCAGCAACTACGTCACAAAGCGCTTCCTTAAATACAGCATTTTATAAATATAAATAAAATCAAATTATATGAATTAGATATTATGTTATATCTACAGGCCATACTTTTCTGTCTTTCAGTGCATTAATACGTATGTTTAAGGGGTGTATGTTTTATGACTATTTTTTACCGACCGTCGATAGGAAGGGAAGGTATTGTTTTTAATTTATGTTCTTTTATATTATTTGAACGGCTGCTCGGTGAACCAGGTACTCTACTCAAAAAGCTTACATAGCCAAACAAACAAGAAATTAATATTTATTTATTTCTTTTTCTTTTTCAAATAAGAGAATAACATCTTTTTTAATGTATAAATAAATACTACATATAATTACTATATATTATTTTACCGCTAGCCGTTAAAACTGTCTATGGTATGTATACAATTATCAATTGAATTTGCAATATTTTTTTCTATCTATTTTTAATATCTTATTAAGGCCATTGTGGATAATGGCGGGAGGGTGGGGAAGGGGAGTATTGAGTTTTAATATAAATGTATAACTCTCTCCCTCTCTCTCTCTCTACTGGACTTTATAATTTTTAAAAATTAATTATTTATATTGAACGACCTATATAAATTTACTATATAATCAATTAATATATATATAAATATATATATATATATACATCTATTAAATGAATTGATAAATATAAATAATTGGTAGTTATATAAAGAAAATTAAATAATGACTAAAAATTTAAATAAAAAATATAAAAATTTATCATACAAAAATTAAATTTATATAATATATATATATATATATATATATATATATATATATATATAAATATTTAAAATTTATTTTCAAGAAAAATTTTTAACAATATTAATATTTGTGTTTCGAACCACTATACATAAATATATATTTATATATTTGATGTATGTATTCAATTCTTCTTATATAAGAGAAGTTTGTTCAACACATTTCTCAAAGAGAGACATTGCACCTAATATATATGTTATAGTACTTGGTTCACACCGATACTTTAAAAAATAATTCTTTATGAACAATTAAAGATTAAATTTAAGATTAAAATTATTATTTAAAATAAATAAACGACAAACTATATGAAACAATTTCAAATAATTTAATAGAACATAAATTAAAAAAAAATAATTATAAAACATACAGCCCTTAAACGTACGTATTAATACACTGAAAGACAGAAAAGTATGGCTTGTAGATATAACATAATATCTAATCCATAATTTGATTACAAAATCTTATTAAAATAAATATTTTTTAATTTAATTTTATTTTTTAATATTTTGTATTTAAGGAAGGGCTATCCGGCGTTTTTTCATTAATAAAATTCCTATTTTAAATTAAGAAAAACTAACAAAGATTATTTTTCCCGATGCCGAAACCAATACAGATCGATTTTTCTTTATAAAATTTATCTATGGTGTGAATTTCAAAAAATATAATAATTATTATAGTTAATAATAATTTAGCTGTACTTGTATATTTACATAAAAAAAAAGGAAAAAAATGAATAAATAGGTACTTTCCGAAACAAACTTTACTTAATAGATTAGGATTTATCCTATTTGTTGAATTTTAAAAGCAAAACGAAAAAATCTGGAGGGTCTCCACTCGACTATCTCGCAATTTGAATTGGATTAAATAACATAATATATTATATTTAATTTAAATTTAATTAATTAAATTATTAATTAAAATTAATAAATAATATTGATTAAACCAGCGCGTGTTTGGCTTTTTGTTGATGGCACCACGACACGTGCTGGCGCGTGATTTGCAGTGTTAAAAAATTAATTCCAGTACTTTCTGAGATTCAATCAAGCTGAAATTCTATATATAGCAGTTTTATACAATTTTTAATCATGTGAAAAATTATCAAACATTTTTCTTTATTTTTACGGTCACTTTAGAGGAAAAAAAATCAAAACGTGATAGTTAATGACCCACTTCCGGCTGAGCTACATTTCTTAAAAGTTGATAGAAAACTACAAATTTTGAATAATGTCCGTAAACCAAATTTCATGATTCTAGCTCAAACCGTTTTTTTGTAATCTTGTACATACACACACACACACACACACACACACACACACACACACACACACACACACACACACACACACACACACACAAACAGACAGTTAAACATTTTTCTCAACCTTAGTGAAAATGATTCAGGAACCTTCAAAACGTATAAAAACATCAAAATCTCGACACCGAAAATTTTCCTGATCGCAATACTATAGAAAATAAATCATTCGAGCTGTTTAATATTTCAAAAATACAAATATATATATATATATATATATATATACAATTTTTGCTAGTATTATAAGATAAAATATATATATATATTTTATTTTAAACGATAATTTAATGAAACAGTCCGTATACGATCAGCAACTTGGTCTTCCCTATTCTACTCCATCATTAAAAAGTAAAAAACATATATGAACATAATAATATGGACAATCCGAAATTTTATTGCAATGATTGCCATATACATTTTCTTTATTGGTTGATTTTTGAGAGATTTGTTGTCCTCACGCGAACAAGGTCGTTGACATTTGGTTCCTCACTAGGAATTTAAAATATTTGCATGCATCGTTTTTCTAATAAAGTGGGTATGTCAATAATACCAACTCTTCACTTGAAATTACTTTTCATTAGCGCCATTGTGTATAGGAAATGAAAATAAACCGACTTGATGAAGAATGAAGGGAGAATAGGGGATTTTCTTAATGATTATTTTGGCAGTTTAATAGGTCAAAGCCACCTCGAGCTAACAAAACGGGATGTCATGGCTTCAGCTGCTTGGGCAATGCCCCTTAATTAGCATTCTCGAGGGTTTCCATCCACATGACTGCGTTCGGTTGTCTTCACTTTCTTCATCATTTCAATCTTAGGACAGCGAAAATGTTCCCTTGATTCCCCGTAAAGGGAGAAAGAAGAGTTGAGAGGGGGGGGGGAGCGTGATTAAATAATAATAATAACAATAATAATAATAATAAATTATCATAAATCAAATAATAATATTGAAACAAGTATTAAAGTTTAAAAACCGGAACTACGGTAGACGAGTTTGAAGTTAATACCAAGGATTTAGTAAAATTTCAATTGAGTAAAACAAATTGAGATGAACAGAATATGTCGTCATTGCTCTTCTCATCATATTGAATGGATTGATAAAGAAATAAATGATTATGTAAACTTTTTTTTACAGATTTTTACAAATCGATCCATGAATTTATTTTTTTTTTTCTCTCTTTTACCGCAAATATTTAGATGTATCAATTATAATTCGAGATCAAATTAGGAGACATCGTTTAAATGTTAACTAAATATTTACAATTTACAATTGTAAATTACTAAAAGCACTCTGAAACGGTTTATATCATGGATGTCTAAACTATGACCATCCGAGGGCCACATTGCAAAAAAAAAAATATGCTGGGCCGCACATAAATATTTCTTCAACAAATGGAAATAAAATCAACTACAGTACTGCATTCATTTTAATTTACAATAAACATTAAAAACAATGTTTATTTAATCCATGCTTGATACTGTTTTCTGGGTGATCATAGTCTTAAAGGTCATTTAATTATTTGTTTTACACAATACACCGTGATATTTTATTCATTTTCCAGTTCATTATTTTTTCATTATTTTCTGTATGGAAACAAATGATTTTGACGAGAGAAACGAGGAGCGTGGGAAACCACCGAAAAAGTTGGGAGACAAGGACTTTCAAGCCTTATTAGATGAAGACGTATACTCAGACTCAACAAGAACTCACGGAACAATTAAATGCGACGCAAAAAGCAGTATCTTTTCATCTGAAAGCTATAGGAAAGATTCAGAAAGTGGGAAAATGGGCACCAAATGAACTGAACTGAAACGCAAGAAAATCGAAAAACCTGTGTTCAAATTTTGCTCGTCAGATGTAAAAGAAAATCATTTCTCCATCGAATAGTGACAGGTGATGAAAAGTGGATATATTTTCAGAATCCTGAGCGTCGTAAATCATGGGTGAACCCAGACAAAACATCAACATCCACTTCAAGACCAAATCGTTTTGGAAAAAAAACAATGGTGGGATCAAAAGGGTATAATAAATTATAAGTTACTAAAACCTGACGAAACCATTAACACTGATCGTTATCTCCAAAAAATGATCGATTTGAATCGAGCAATACGTGAAAACGATCGGAATATGCAAAAAGACAAAATAAAGTCATTTTGCTTCATGATAATGCCCGCTCACACACAGAAAAACGGGTCGCGGATACGATCGAGGCGTTCAATTGAGAAGTACTTGCACATGCGGCTTATTTTCCAGACTTGGCTCCGTCTGATTACCATCTATTCTCATCATTGGGACAAGCACTCGCTGAACAGACATCATGCAAAAAATACTTTTTTCTATTAACAAAATGAATATATATATATGTAAATATGTAAAAATCTCCACATGTGAAATTTGGTGTGAAAACAATACCTTCCGTTGCTATCGTCGGTAGGTAAAAATGTCATTTGTCGACAACAGCGCCATCTAACAATGATAAGAGTAAAGACACATAAGGTTTCCGGAAGTCAAAATTGCGTGTCACACACCTGGTTGATACGTATCTTAAAGACAAATATTTGGTTGTTATTTTAATTGTAAATCAAAATCAAAATTTAAAACGTATATATCAAAGACCATCTGGTTTATATTACTTATTTTATAATTGATAATACATTAATCAAGTAAAAATGGATCTTTATTCCCAAGAAGACACAAAATATCCAATATATATAGGTTATTTTTTATTTTTATGTTTTTTTCATCTAATGTAATAATTGTCACTAAAATTATTTTTTTTAATATTATTTATAATGATATTATTCTTTAAATTGAATTATAAAATGGTTAGATATATAAAAATATAATGATTTAAAATAACGAAAACAATTCTTTTTTTTAGGTCCTCTATTTTCTTGTGTATATTGTCATACCAATTTTATAAGTGAGGGATTTTTATCTAAACATCTAAAAAAATGTTTTCATAAAAAATATTTTCTATTTTTAAAAATGATGTAAAACTCATAAAAGATACAGAGAAATATTTTGACGAAAAATTGAAAGAAGAAACTGATTCAAACCATACTGGAGACAGACGTTTTCAATGTAATTATTGCGAAAAGAAATTTAAATGGAAATCACATTTAGATCGACATTTATTAATTCATACAGCCGAAAAAACATTTGAATGTAATTATTGTGAAAAGAAATTTAATCAGAAATCTACTTTAAAAACACATTGTTTAATTCATACAGGAGAAAAACCTTTTGAATGTAATTGTTGTGAAAGGAAATTTATTAAAAAATCAGATTTAGAGAGACATTTATTAATTCATACAGGAGAAAAACCTTTTGAATGTAATTATTGTGAAAAGAAATTTAATCGGATATCTACTTTAAAAACACATTGTTTAATTCATACAGGAGAAATACCTTTTGAATGTAATTATTGTAAAAAGAAATTTAAACAGAAATCAACTTTAATAACACATTTATTAATTCATGCAGGAGAAAAACCTTTTGAATGTAATTATTGTAAAAAGAAATTTAATGATAAATCAAATTTGAAAAAACATTTATTAATTCATACAGGAGAAAAACCTTTTGAATGTAATTATTGTGGAAAGAAATTTAATGTGAAATCAAATTTGAGAAAACATTTATTAAATCATACGAGAGAAAAACCTTCTTAATGTAATTATTTTGAAAAGAAATTTAATCAGAAATCACATTTAGATAAACATTTATTAATACATAGGATTAATAATAAAAACAACATTTTCTTTAAATATAGCTTTTATACTTTATACGACAAAAATTATAGCTTAAACCAATAAAAATCTGCTTTATTTAACTTAGTATTTATATTTATTATTTTATTTCTTCTATTAATAAATACATTATTACTAATTATCTATTATATTTCAGAATCCTATCATTTTATTATCCATATGTTAATTTATTTATTATTTATTTATACAAACCTAAAATATGTCTATGATTCTTTCATTTTACTAATCAAAAATTGTAAATAAAAAAGTAACTTTATAAAAATCCTTATTTTAATTCTTACCCGAGAAAAGCATTTCGAATTTAATTTAATCACATTTAAATTGTCATTTACTAATTCATGCAGGTAAAAAGTTTTTTGGAATTAAATTATTGTAAAAAGAAAATTAATAATATTTAACATTTATTAATACATACCTGGTTTACCTATCTATACCGCTCGGTCAATAAAAAAAATGATTCCTTATTATCGGGTTTGGCTGGTAATAGTAATACCTGATTCACCAAATCGCCATTCAAATAATTTAAAAGAACATAAATAAAAAAAGATTAGTGACCCTTTAAACGAACGTATTAATGCACTGAAAGACAAAAAAGAATGGTCTTAAAAAAGTATTTATTTAGAGATAAAACTGACATTTCAGTTATGCTGCTATTATTCTTTTCAATGATCAAACCTGGTACATTATTATATCATACCTGGTTCACCCAGCCGCCGCTCGATCATTAAGAAAAAATTATTCCTTATTATTGGGTTTGGCTGTAAATACTAATAACTGCTTCACCGAGTCACCGTTCAAAAAGAACATAAATGACTAATAAAACTAATTAAACGTATGTCAATGAAATTACATCACAATATTCTTCAATATCTCAGAAATTAATTTTTTAAAATTTGATATCTCCATGTTGTCATTCAACATAGCAAAGAATACAATTCAAAGAATTTTTATAATATTTATATTTTTATTTTTCTAATATTTACCTTTTTAACTTATTTAATAGACTGAAAACATTCACATTGAGACTATTATTACCTCTTTAATTTTTAAGATTTTAGGAATAAATAATTTTAATTTCGAGCTCATAATTGGATTTTCAAATAATATTTTAATATGGGTGGACAATGTATGAAGGGACACTTGAAGAAATGTGATTGTTGCGGCTAAGAACTTTCGAGCACCATAGAGCCAAAGAGATAGATAGATAGATAAATAGATAACATATACAATAATAATATATAATTAATTTACTGATTAAATATAAATATATTTTAAGTAACAACACAAAAACAAATGAATATAATACTACTGATTGAAAAAAAATGGACGAAAATCTTTTACATATAAACTTCCAATCAAATACAAGGACGGAAGCGCTGACTGACGAAATTGATGACGTCATTTTTCCCTTTTTAAATAAAGACAAATCTTCTAAAAGTTTTGAAACATTTTTAAATAATTTAAATTTATCTATTAATGCAATAAAAAACAGATATGGATATAACATAAATATTTTTAATTTTATTTTATTTATAATATAAGATAAGATGTTAGGAGGCGCTTGCTGTGACGTCATGAAGGGCTGGGTGACATGCTATGACGTCATATAAATTTAAATTAAGAAAAAAATAATGAAGATTATTTTTCCCGAGGATGGGACCACAATACAGATCGATTTTTCTTTATAAATACTATCTATGGTGTGAATTTCAAAAAAATCTTTAGAGCTGTTTCTGAGATTTACATTCTTATTTACAAATATATATAAATAATTTTAGCTAGCATAAATAAGATAAGATAGACAGATTCAATTTTAAATTATTTCTAATTAGATAAATATTTAAATATATTATAAACAAAGAATTGGTAAGGAAATTATTCAATTGTATAGTGATTTAAAGGACGTGTGTATGTGATACTTCCTGGTTTAATAGACACTCTAGATATACTAAAAATGTGAAAGTTAAACATATTTAAATATGATGTGAAATATTGTAGGTAAAGAAATGAAATTGTAGTGAGCTATGTGGGTGATAATAAGTTATTATATATAGGGCAAGTTATTTTTTGTTTTATAAAGTAATTGATAATATTAATTAAATGAAAATTATATTCAGTAGAAATATGAAGACCAGCATAAATCGAATTAGAAATTTAACATATTCTGAACTCCTGACTGACCGATACTGAGAATTTAACAGCAAATTTAGCCAACTTTCCATTCATTCTTTTATAGTAAAAATTATCAAAATTTAATTTCATTTGATTAATTCCTTGACTTTATGAAAACATTTCGAATGTTTTGGTAAAGTCAATTCAGACCCTCCCCCCATTCCCTATTGGATAACAATCTGAAGTAAATATTCAAATTTTTCGCATTTGTTTAGGTCATTGATTCTTAACCACTGTGCTGCACTGTGATTTTGAAAATGTACCACCAAATTTTACAAATTTAAAATTCAAATTAAGAAAAAGTACTTAATTATTTTATATGTATGTAAAAAAAAGGTAAAATGTATTTGCGATCAGGCTCTTAAACATTTTCGATTTTTCAATATTGCTCTAAGTATCACTAAGTGTGCCCACCCCTGTTATATTATTTCAGAAATGTGCCCGACTATTGAAAAAGGTTGCCCACCTCTGATTATTATCATAAACTATATCACATATCTATTATAGGTAAGTAAATGACTTTTACACTTAACTTTTTTAATTTTTAAACCGTTAAAAGTGAGGCGCGGTAAAAAAAAGTTGAGAATTGCTGAAAGTACGGGAATTAATTTTTTACACGACTGCCAATCACGCGCCAGCACGTGACGTGGTGCCATCAACAAAAAGCCAAACATATGTTTATTAATTTTAATTTATAATTTATAATTAATTAAATTTAATTTAAATTTAATATATGTTAATTAATTCAATTCAAATTTCCGAGATAGTCGAGTGGAGACATTCCAGATTTTTTATAAAAGGGCCAAAAGCAAGTTCAAAATTTCATGGCGGGCCGCAAACAAAAAAAAAATAAATTTAATAAATAATTAAACCTTCGATATTTAATGAATAATTATATAAATAGATGTAACTTCCAAGGTAACTTCCAAGGTATGAAGGTATCAAAAAATCGTTCCTAGGTTATAGCGATTATGATAATATATATTAATATATTTAATTTAACAGTAATCAAGTGGCCCGAAAAAAGTCTAGGAAACCAATAAAAGGATATTTATTGTACACTATTAGGTTTGGTGGGTCGCACGAATTTGTTCGGCGGGTTGTCCATCTCTAGTCTAAAGCAGGGGTCGTCAAAATGATCGTTAAAGGCAATTTTTGGGTAGGGAGTGGGGTCAATTTGATCTAGACTACTTATTATTTCTATTTATTTATAATTACTCATATCATATTAAATAGATATTTATTTTTATTTCATATTACTCTATTATTATACAATGGATAATACTTAAATAAATGTTTAAAATTATAAAATTAATTAAGTCAAAATTACTTTTAGGGGGGGTCGATGAGAAATTTCCAAATTCATGTAGGGGTCTTTGATTGAAAAGGTTTGACGATCCCTGGCAAAAGGTAAAATTGAATTTCTCCCTTTATTCAATAAAAATAATCATTTTAAATATGTTAGATTATTTTTAATAATTAATTTCGAATTTTTAATTACCCTGTTTGGATTAGCATGATTATTATAAAAATAATATCAAATTTTTACAAAGAATATATAATTAATTTTAATATCATGAGAAATCATTATATTTCATATGAAACATATATTAGATAACAACGGTGGTCATACCATGGCTCGCGAGCCAAATGTGGCTCTTTTTGAGTTTATTGTGGCTCAATTAAAAAATATAAAGTTATCACAATTTAGAATTTACATATATTAAACTGGAAAAAGGCTGCTTCATGACACATGTTTATTTATACTAGTATATAACATTGAAAGGAAATTTAAAAATTTAGTTATTTCTGCAAGTTTTACAAAGTTTGTATCCGATCTATCCTAACTCTGTCTACTTTATTACAATAGCAACAGCAGAACTATTGCATACGGGGCGTATTATTAATATAATTAGGTATTTTAATTTTTGCATCTGTAACTACGAACCCACCCAAAAAAAAAAAAAAAAAATTAAATTTTTTTTTCCAATTTGGCTCTTAAACATTTTCGATTTTTCAATATGGCTCTAAGTATATATTTGAATAAATGCTTTTATAATAAATATTTAAGGGTGATTTTATATACTCCGGGATTAATATCAGTAATTTTCAGTGGTGTATTGGGAGGGGAACGCAGGGGAACGACGTTCCCTTACCTTTTTTCAGAGCCGGAACGCGTTCCAGTACTTTTTCATGTCCCGACATCTCCCACTTAAATCTACTATTAGAATTTCTTTTTTTGTTTTATAAATATTTTGCATATTAAGAAAATATACAAACTTATATGGAAAAATATAGTTTGCTCAAAATAAGAATTTTTTGCTCTCACGATGCGTTCCCTTACTTCTTATTTTACCAATACATCACTGCTAAGTATCACCAAGTGTGGCCACCACTGTTATATAATATTTATATATATATATATATATACCTATATGAATTATGTTTTAATGTAAATATTTTGTGTTATTTTTTTCTTATTCCGCTTAAAAATATTTAAAAGATTAATCATCAATTATTATATAAGTTGATAAGTGAGAGTTAAGAAAAACAAAAAATAAAATTCTAAATTGTTAAATATTAATTACATTTTATGCTTTTTATTATTCTATACATTTTGCACCATATTATCTTGAAATTTTATATTTTAATAAATATTTATTTATTATTATTTTAGAATAAATAGTCCATTTATAATAATCAGGATGAACCTTACCTGGTGGGAATTGTTGTAAAGAGGAAAAAATTCGCAGTTTCCTTATTAACAGCATTTTAGGAGATAAATTCGACATTTACAAAAAAATTGTATGTTTTTTTTCTTTGAATTTGATGACAAGTCGTCTTTATCAGCCACCTTAAATAAAATGAAAACGATAATCATATAATTAATTAAATAAATAAATAAATATATAAATAATATTAACACAAAATATTACATGTTTATAATTTCTAAAAAAAAATAAACATTTTGATTAAAATTATGGCCTTGATAATAAAATTTAGTTAACATTTATTTATTTATTTTCAAAAGTAAATAAATTAAATAAAAATAATGTAATATTTCATTTATAATTATTTTTAATTATGACCTTTATAATAAACTTTAATTAACATTTGCTTTCAAAAATAAATGAATAATTAAATAAAATAATACTAATTAAATATTTCATTTATCATTTTTTTTATAATATTAAAATAAAATAAAATTTAAATCAAAAAAAAGATCTCTCTGTTTTGTTTTATAATAAATATTAATGAACGAATGAATCATAATCAGATTAATTTTAATTTTAAACTTTCAATCATTTCAACTATATCGATCAATAAATAAAGTATTTTGTTTCTATTAATTAGTACCTGGTTTACCGAGCCGCGGCTTGGTACTTTAAAAAATGTATTCCTTATGAACTATCAATACATGTAAGAATAAGATTATTATTAAAATAAATGAACAACAAAATATATGAAACAATTTCAAATAATTACAAAGAACATAATTAAAAAAAAACATACAGCCCTTAAATGTACGTACGTATTAATACACTGAAAGATAGAAAAGTATGCCCTGTGGATATAACATAATATATATTTCGTAATTTGATTACAAAATATTATTAAAATAAATATTTTTAATTTTATTTTATTTATATTTATAATATTTTGTATTTAAGGAAGCGCTTGTCCTGCGCCATTTTTTTATTATTAAATTTCCTATTTTAAATTAAGAAAAAACTAACAAAGATGATTTTTCCCGAGGGTGAAACCAATACAGATCGATTTTTCTTTATTATTATCTATGGTGTGATTTTCAAAAAAATCATTTTCAAAAATACAAATATTATTAAAATATATATTTTTAATTTTATTTCGAAATTAAATAAAAAATTTTAAAATATTTTAAATATAAAAAAAATATTAATACAATATCTTTTAAAAAAAGGCGGGAGTAAAATTTCAAAATGGATGCCATTGACGTCACCCATATATAATTTTTAATTAAGAAATAAATAATGAAGCTGTATGTTTCAAGAAATGTGATCAATAAAACTCAATTTTTCTTTATAAATACTATATCTAGTGTGAATTTGAAAAAAATCGTTAGAGCGGTTTTTGAGAACCAATATATATAGATATATACAATTTTAGCTAGCATAATAAGATAAGATATTATATATGTGTGTGTCTGTGTATATGATTTACTTAGAGTAATAAATTATACTACTGTGCATTGCCATAATTGTAATATATCATTGTATAAATAAAAATGACAAAAAAAAAGTTTTCTCATGAAACTCAAGAGCATAATTTTATTATTTGATTTTAATATATTAAGATAGAAATAGAAAAAAGTGAATCCTAAGACAATTAAAGCGAAAGAAGTGAAATTTATCATCTGGAGAGAAGAAAATAATAAAGAATGAAATTAAAATTGTAAGTTATTATAATATACAATACTATATATTTAACATTTCTTGTTTTTTCTAATTATGTAGCACATTATCAAAAATATGGGTAAAAAAAAAAATTAAATTGTAATATTTTTAAGAAGAATAGCTCAAAAATTTATTCGAAAATAATTTATAATATTCAAAAAAAGTATATTTGTTTATTTAGAAATAACATTTTCTTTCTTTTTTTTTAAAAAAAAATAAATAAATTAGTAACAATTTTTTCCAAGGAAAAGAAGTAAATGATGATAAATTTGATTTTCTTTAATAAAAATAAATTTATTTCATATTTTTATAAAATTCTAACATGTCCGATTATGAAAAGTTTATTCATCATTTCAAAGTTATATTTTATTTAGTGATGTTAATAATTGGATCTCAATTAGTAAAAAAAAGAAAAATATGGAACCTAAAAAAGAAAAATTGATTTTTTTTTTTTTTTGTATTGCTTACTTTATCCACTTTGAATGTATTAGTAGATAGATAATATCGGAATACCTAGACTTGTTCTTAAATATTTTAAAGCTATTTTATTTATTGATTTGATTACTAGAATAATAATTAAATAAGAGATAAGACTAATAATCAGGTCGATGATATTTTAGATTGGTTTCAAAATTTATTTTTGTTTGTTCGTAACTCAAGGCCTAACATGAAAGGGACAAACATTCCTTGTATCTTTCTCTCTTGAAATGAATTTGCTTGAAAAAATACAAAAAAAAAAAAATACAAAAAAAACTAAAAATAAAGGATAGATAGATGAGCAATTAGAAGATTGGATGGAAAATAGTAAATCAACATTATTTTTTTGGGGCTTCTTTTGAAAATGTTATTGCGTCCAGTGCATCTGTCGAATGGGAATGATTCTTTCGAAACACCTGCTGCCACTCGAACGAAGGGCATTACTTGGTGAGTGAACGGATTTAAAAATACCCGGGGGAACCCTTGCCATGCGTTTTCACTGACCTGTCATCCTCCTTGGGTGTTCCCTGGTTCACTGGTGAATTGTTGAAGGGAGGGAAACGTCCAGGACGATCATTGCCAGCGGATGAAAATGGACCAATTCGTTGTCAAGCGACAAGAGGCTTGCGGTTGGGTGACCTAGAGTCCCGTCAGGCGAGTGGTTCCGCATCTGCGAAAGGCCGTGATGGAAGCCATCGGCTCAAGGCTACCGGCCCAAATAATAATCCGCCGTTTACCTGTTGACCGGAGATGTCAGCCGGTCAGCGGACAAGCGAGACTGACACCAACGGCACTCGCGTTTCCTGGCACTCGTCCCCACGGAATGCCAACGACGAATGAAGTTCTTGCGTGGAGGCTACGCCGTCGAACCGACATCGGAGCCTCGCGCTACAAGCCGACCGACAAACATTCGCCCCCACTCCGACATGTTTGCAAACTCACCTCGATCGCCAATGACACTGGAGACAACTCACCAGATCTCCTCGTCCTCTCATCCGTCCATCGCCATCATCGAAACCGTTAAGCGAGCAGCGCCCCCCAACGACACCCAACATCCAAAGTCGATCCCCATCCATTCCATGAACTTGACCTCAATACCTCATTTTCGATTTCCACTCACCAACCCGAACCCCTTTTTCCATCCTTTGCAGAAGTTCTTTTTTTTTTTTTTAGTAAACAATCGATTTCCAAATCAAACAGATCCTTTACTTCTTCTTCTATATTTCTTCATGGAAGGGGATCTACTTCAAAGGTTTACCGGTTAACTGGTAGTACCGATTTTGGTTCGACGACGTTGCCTTCACACACAAATTTACATTGTCTCCCCACTCTTTTTACTATCTCGCTAGAGATAGTATTGCGGTCACGAAAATTTTCGATGTCGAGATTTTGATGTTTTTATACGTTTTGAAGGTCCCTGAGTCATTTTCACTAAGGTTAAGAAACATGTGTGTGCGTGTATGTGTGTATGTAGACAAGATTAGGGAATAATGGTTTAAGTTAGAATAATGAAATTTGGTACAGGTGCATTATTCAAAATTCGTAGTTTTCTATCAAGCTCAGCTTTATACGTTTTGAAGGTTCCTGAATCATTTTCACTAAGGTTGAGAAAAATGTCTGTATATGTGTGTGTGTGTATGTAGACAAGATTACTCAAAAACGGTTTGTGCTAGAATCATGAAATTTGGTACATGGGCATTATTCAAAATTTGTAGTTTTTTATCAACTTTTGAGAAATGTAGCTCATTCGGAAGAGGACCATTACCTACCACGTTTTCATTTTTTTTCCTCTAAACTGACCGTAAAACTAAAGATATATTTGTGATATTTTTTCATATGATTAAAAATTGTATAAAACTGCTATATATAGAATTTCAGATTGACTGAATCGCTGAAAGTACCGGAATTAATTTTTAAAATTTTTAACACGTTGACTGCCAATTAGGTGACATGGTGTCGCGCTGCTTTAATAAATATTATTTATTAATTTTATACTTTAATTAATTAAATTTAATTTAAATATAATCTATGTTAATTAATCCAATTCAAATTTGCGAGATAGTCGAGTGGAGACACTCCAGATTTTTTTTTTCTTTCAATCCAAAACATCTCCTAAATTCGCCCTAAACATTTGTTACCCATTTTTTGTCCAAACTTTTTATACACCTTAAAAAATGGGCTTATTTACAAAAAATGAAATTTACAGTAACATTCTAATCAAATACAGATAAACCTCGTTTAATGTTGTCTAGAATTGTGTCGTTTCGTTTAAAAGTAATTAATAATATAAATTTTAGAAATCACATTATTTAAGTATTTACAAGACAATTTTATAAAAAAAAATTCTGTATCAAAAGTGCATTAATGCAAAAATAAAAAAAATAAAAATAAATAAACCGTTGAAATGAATAGAACAAGATTCGAAAGACAATATATTTCCATTAAACAAACTTCTAATAATATTTACTAAAAGGGTATGGCTTCCTATTTTAAAACTAATAAAATAAAACAAAATCCAATTGATATTTTTATAGGTTTAGGCTTAATCACGAATTATCGTTTCATTTGTTTACTCGTCATTTAACGATTCCTAAATATCTTTAAACATATTTTTATTTTAATAAGATAGAGCTATAGAACTATAGGGAATTTGAATTTCATTAGGAAAACTATATTTTTGTATCAATCGATTAGATAGAATCAATCCAATTTAAGTTCTGCTCTTCAAAGGTAGTCTTTTCATATAGAAATAGAAGAAATTAATCTGGTATATGACTGATTATAAGCTTTTAAATAAAAATAAGCATATTTTTCTGAAAAGAAATTGAAATGAGGCTATAGTTTCAAGGACGTAGTCGCCATCATCTGTTAAACATACCAACTATACATACCTTTTGAAAGAAATTAGAATATTAATTAATCATTTTTTATCACAGAAAGGAAAGATTAAATGAATGAATACATTTATTATATATATATTATATATATATAATACAGTAACATTCAATAAAGTTTCTAATAAATTTATTCATTATTTATTAATTTCATTGGATTATGAATTGTTTCATCCCCAATATTAGTAGATTAAAATATAATTCATTCAAATTAAATAATTAATTAATTACAAATTAATAATATATTTATTGTAGGCATTTTACTTAAAAAGAATTAAAATTAAATAGTAATATATATATATATATATATATACTTATAAAGTACTTTCATACTTTCAATGTGGTATGTTTACATTCTGGAATAGTCGAAATGGGTGTCATTCAAGGCTGACAATCTTGTATTGAAGGCGAATAAAAAAAAAAAAAAATCAATTGCACACGACAGATTAAAATCAGTAATATAATGAAAAATTGTCAAGTTTGGTTGAAAATAACTTTGAATGAATGAATTTTAATGAATCTTAATAATTATTAAAATTGGATATTTTATCTGCGTGACCTCTATACATCCCCAGACATAGTTAAGTTTATAAAATCGAGGAGGCTGCGATGGGCAGGGCACGTGGCTAGAATGGGAGAGGAAAGAATGGAGAAAAATATATTGGTGGGGACCGATTGGGAAACGTCCACTTGGAAGACCAAGGACGCGGCGAGTGGACAATGTAGGAAGGGATGTGAGAGAGATGGGGGAGGGTAGGAATTGGAAGGTTGTGGCTTAGGATAGGGATACTTGAAGAAATGTGGTTGCAGCGGCCAAGAACTTTCGAGTTCTGTAAAGTCACAAAGATAGATATTTTATCTAATCTATTTTTTTAATCGGTGAAAATGTGATGTAGAGAGAGGGATAAATCAAAAACAAAAAAAAGAATATTAAGCATAATATAGGTGCACAGGAAAGTCATTACTAGTTTTCCTAATACATGTCACGAAGGACTATTACGCAAGATTATTAGAGCATTTTATTCTACATGTCGAGTTTCGTATCTAAATAAGTTGACATGTGGCAAGGCGCAGAACCGACCGACGGTTTGAAATAAATTAATATCCAGCTACAGAAACAATTTCAAATAATTCAAATGTATTTATTAATGCAATAAAAAACAGATATGGATATAACATAAATATTTTTAATTTTATTTTATTTATAATATATGAGTAGGAGCTGGCTGTGACGTCATGAAGAGCTGGGTGACGTCATATAATTTAAAATTAAAAAAAACTAATGAAGATGATTTTTCCCGAGGTTAAAACCAATACAAAGTTCATAATTTGTGGAGATATGTAAAAAAATCTCCTCATGTGAAATTTGGTGTGAACATAACCCTTCCTTTCCTATCGTCGATCGGTAATACTACCACTTCCGGTTTCCGGATATACACCAAAAGTTGATCAATTCATCCCACTGATGCATTAAGTAAATATACCAAATTTTATCAAAGTCCGTTGAGCCGTTCAAGCTGTACACATCTATACGGACACACAGCGGACGGACAGACATCATGCTAAAAATACTTTTTTCTGTTAAGAAAATGCATGATTCGTGGAGATATGTAAAAATCTCCACATGTGTTATTTGGTGTGAAAACAATACCTCCCTTACTATCGTCGGTCGGTAAAAAGTGCATTCACGGCAGGTACTACTTTCAAAAAAACCAATAAAAGTTATTCATTTTAGTTAGAGACTTACAGTGAGATTTCTACGAAATCTGGTTGCTACAATTCAAAATTGTAGATTTTGATATGGAAGACAAACAATGTCCTGGCATACCAAAAAGTGTGAAATTGTGCAAATGCTGGTGGTATAAAATGAAAAACGGAACTAAACTCAAAAACAAATGACAAGAGCGTTAAATATGTTCCAAGAAAAGATTGACGATTGATTATGAGCAATGTGAAAAAATCTTATAGATAGGAAGATGGGTAGCATGTGACATAAATGACAGTCAAATGAAAAACATGTTTTATTAAAATATCCATTTATATATTTCTTCATCAAATATTTGGAATGCTACAAAATGAATTTATTTTGAAAACCCTAAATCAGGGGTGGGCAACCCGCAGCCCGCGTGCACATAAACTGGGGCCCGCGAACATATTTAAAATTTATATGGTGGCCGTCCCTTATTCAAATTTATCAAAATATTGAGTTATTTCTAATTATAAAGTAAATAACATACCAAAAACATCATTTTTTGTCAATTGTGGTTATTTTATGATAAATTTTCTTCAACGTTTTCTGAAAACATAATTTTCATTTACCTACAAAGCCAATGTTACTGGCCCGCTTAAGTTTGGTGGTTTTCAATTTTGACCCGCATTACAAAATGGTTGCGCATCCCTGCTCTAAATCATAGTTATCTTCTAGTGAACCCCATGGCCAAGACTTTTGGTCACAGAACAATGCTATGTTGTTTTAGAATTAGAATGACGTGGTGTATTACGAACTGTTGAAACCTGGAGAAACAGACAATAGTGATCGCTAACGACAACAAATGATCAATATAAACCATTCATTGATACAAAAACGTCCAGCATGGGCCAGACGACATCGTAAAGTGATTTTACTGCACGATAATACACCGGTTTATAAAGAAAAACCAGTAAAGGAAGCGTTGAAAGCAGTTGGATGGGACATATAATCCCATATAATCCCAGCTCCTTCCACAATCAATAGGACACGTGCATACAGAGAAGCACTTCGCTAATTTCAGAGAAGTTATAAAATAGCTCGATGAATGGTTTTGCTCAAAGAAGAAAAAGAAGGTATCCATAAATTCTATGAAAAATTGGCAGATGTGCAGTATTAAATAGCCAATTCTTTGAATAAATAATTTCGTTTTGTAATCGACTCGCATTGTAGATAAATATTATATTTAATAAATATAAATAATAATATTCCTGGAAAATATTTTAACCCTTTGCACTCCCATTATCAACCAGGGATTATTTTTTCATCTGTCACCTCTTACAATTTGATTCGATTCTCTCTTCAAAATGTGTGTGTTGTCCAACTTTTCATGAACAAGATCTTTATTGATGGTCCTTCAGAAATTTTTGATCACTGTCAGTGATATCTGTCGGTATAAATATGAATTACTTAACTGCCTGGTTTCCTACTAATATATTTTTACACAATTGCAGTACGATTGTTTTACTTACAATAGTACCCAAACCTTCTGATGTTATACTTCCAAAATATACTAAAATTGAGTACACCCTCCATTCCAAAAGAAAACGAACTTTTTAAAAAAACAAAAAACCAATGTACATTTTGGAACAAATCATTTTTATTAATCAATGCATTCCCTTTCTGCATCGATACACAAATTTGCACGCTCCAACAAGTTGTCAAACGACTTCTCCTACAGATAGAAGTCGCACGGAGCCAGATCTGGTGAATAGGGCAAATGATGCAAAGGAATAACGTGATTTTTGACCAAAAATTCAGACACAAGTCGCGAACGATGTGATGGTGCATTATCGTGCAAAAGAGTCCAACTGCCGATTTCTCGATATTCTGGCCGAATACGACGAATTCTTGCCAGCAAACGCTTCATGACGCCCAAGTAAAACTCTCCAGTGACTGTCTGGCCGGGTGGAACAAATTCTTTGTGGATAATTCCTTTTGAATCGTAAAAATCCGGTTCTGGGATGGCCTGATCTTTCGTCATCATCCAGCGTCTCTCTACCCGATTTGAATCGCCCGAACCACTCGTAAACTTGGATACGGGATACAAAACATCACCATATGCATTTTGTAGCATTTGGTGCGTTTCAGTAAAAGTTTTGCCAAGTTTAACAAGTTTATACTGTACGGGCATCTCCATTCTCCATTGGGGTCACATGTTAGGTAACAAATATGCCTTTGAATTCTAACACGAATTCATCCATCTACCGAAATTTCTCTCAATTGAATGTTCTTTAGGTTTTTATCCAATTAATGATTGAGTATCTGAAACATCCCAGCTCAAATTCTTGTTTGTTGTAAATTTTCAGATCTGCAGACAAACATTATTTTCAGCAAAGTTTTAACTCCGGAATAAACTTGCTATTGTTATGTAAATATTCCTTTTTGCATTTGGCTTAAACTTTGGTCGTTGAGATTAAACAATTAAGCATCCAAAGTATTTGAATAAATCTTCTCTTAAAAAGATACTAGCAAAGCAATTCTTGCATTGAAATTTCGAGACCATTATTCTTTTAGATTACTAACTTCGACATATTGAAAACACCTACTTTATTTCACTAAATCCAAATCACTAGTGTCGTTTAGGCATTTTCAACAATTTGTAGTATAACACTGGTAAATTATAACACCCACTGTTGTTTATTGCGTGTTTTCGTTTCAAAATTAAATAAAAAAGAAATATTTACTTTCATAAACACATTCTATTTAAGTGTAAAAAGGTTACATTATAAGATAAGTCTCTAAAATGTTATGCTAATATAAATAAATGTGTAGTAATAGGCGCCAATTAAGTTTGTTACTATTATTATCATTTATACATATCCAATGATAGAAGGCGAGATGGAGAATACATGGCGATACAGGAGTACAAGGAGTTAATCGAAAATATGCATGTTTGTGTATAAAATTAAGAGAAATTTAATAAAATTGTAGAATCACTTGACCAATCAGGAGAGTTTATTCCGATCTGGGCAGGAATATAAGTAGGGTAACTCTTGTCCCGCTATTACAAACTATCCAAAAGTTAAGACAACATATTATAACAAAATGAGAATAAACCGCACTGAAAGAACAAAACTGCAAAAGTACAATTTGAACTATTTTGACAACTTTTCACATCATTAAAATATTATGTAGTAACCTTTAAAGCACTATTTAAAGTACTACCCATGATGATATCCAATATCGGTTAGGAGTAGCACTAGAAGAAGTATAAAAAGACTTTTCTAGAATAAATAAAATGGTAAAATAGAGAAGAAACTATTTTATAGCTATTTAATTAAATATGTTATTAGTTCCATAAATAAAGGAAAGGTAATTTATTTACAGCGCCCGTTCTAACATTTATATTTCTATTAAAACCGGAAAATAGAATAAATTGCATCCCCTAAATTCATAATAAGTAAAATTTATTACATTCATGATCAAAATGCCGCCGTTCAGATTTGTCACCCCTGACAAATGCCCGGTTTACCGCCCTCTAGAGCGGGCCTTGCAGGGGATGAAAACACTTTGAAAATAGCGACCTAGTTATTTCTATAAGAAAAAACATTTGATTTTAATAAATTTTTTTAACATAAATTATTTATTTATATTGAAGATGATTATTTATATATATATATGTAGGTAGTATGTTTTCAAGAATTCTAAATTTAAAATCAAAAAATACAATAAATTAATAATATCCATTTGTACAATCAGGAGGGAATAAATTTTCAAAATTCATACACGAATATAACTCTTTCTACAAAATTAAATTTACAATTTCTAATATATCTAAAAATATAGTGTTTCCGCATGGAACCTGAATTCAAATAAATTTGAATTCCCGCCCTCTGACTAAGTTTAAATAGTAATTAATTTAATATTTATAAATATTAGTGTTAATTAATTATATAATGTAGTTTAATATTTTTAAGTTAATTTAATTTATAGTTTTAAATATTTAATTGTTATTGTCATAAATTCATGAGGTTGACCACCCCCCTCCCTTACTATCTACATATAAAAAGACAGGCCGAGCTCTCCGGAGCCCCGCTGCTGTTGTCCCTGTCGCCCGAGTGCTATTGCCTTTGTCCGTCGCTGCGGCCTGTTGTTTTTATCTGCTCGTCCACTGCTTACTGGGGCTTTTTGGCCCACCGACGCCTTATTCGACCCGTTCGAATTTACAACTCGAACGCGGTGCTTTTGGGGTCGTCGACGAGGCTACAGATTGCAGCCGCCGGTCCTGTGCTCCAGAGTTTGTTCCGAGGGGGCAAACCCAGTGATTCCTGAGGGGATCATCTCTACCTTTGGATCCGTGCTGGTCCATTCATCCCGTTGGAAACTCGAGGAGGGTCCAAAGCCAATTGATCGTTGGATCAATTGCGAAACCAGCAGAGAAGACATCCAGGCAGCGAACGGCAGCGTAAACCCCCATTTAATTCAATTCCCGGTGGTCAGATAAGTGCACTTATGAACACTTTGAACTATATTAATTTTAGATTGAAAATTTAGATTTAAGTTGATATATAAAAATATTTAGGTGACCCTAAATATAATTAATCCGTTTTTAATTGAACCTAATTTTAATTTAATTAAATATTGAAAAAGTTGATTATAGTGTTTATTTAGCGAGCTTTTTTCAATCCCAAATTCTTAATATATTAAACATAGACCTTTGATACAGTCCATTTAAATTTCCAGGTGCGATAGAAGTGAAGAGGTTGCTATCGTAATTTTATTAATTCCTCTTTTTAGCCTTCGAGCAAAATTAATATATATTAAGGATTCATCCCCTTCCATTTCCTCCCACTTTCGATTTTCAGGAACAATAGCTTTCTATTATTTCTTAGGTCTTACAAGCCTATATAGTCGATGTATCAAGCGGATACATATAGTTTAAAATTTTATCATTAGTTTCAAAATAAGATTAGAATTTAAATTTTCTAAATTAATTGCATTTTTAATTATTTAATTATTTAATTATATATGTATATGTAAATATTACCAAAAACAATTTTTTTCATACACAAAATAAGTTTCTATATTTATTTCTCAGGCAAAGAATTTTTTTTTTTTTGTAACAAATTGATTTATTTTTTTAAAAAAAAATCTACATGATGACTTTAATATTTATTTGTTTTTTAATTTTAAATAAATTTCATTCATTTACGAATGTAAAATGAATAAAAAACAAAAAGTTTTATTTATTTTCTTGATTTTCAGGATGGACTGAATAGTTGCCGTCCTGCGAAGTTTTGCCTACAGGAGTTACTAGGAAGTATTTATTGTACGAATTAATAGCGTTTGCTATTGGTGAGTGATAAATGTGTTGGTATATTGTCGGACTCTGTAGTGGAACCTGAAATATATCAAAATTGATTAGTTAATTATGAAATGTAAAATAATTACTATTTAATATAATTTAAATATATATAGATATATTTGCTTTAATTGTAGATAAATAATATAAAATGAGTAAATTAAAATTAAAATATCAAAGCTCAAATATAAATATTAGTTAATGTGATTTGGATAATTTCAGAATTATTAATTTTTAACATAGATAAATAAAAAAAAATATTTCTTTAATTATCTATTGTATTTATTTATAAGCAAAATAAATAAATCGATTCTACCTCTGATATTGTAGCATCACAAGAAGGTAGCGCTGGGGTGTTGATCATCGTGGAGACCTGAAAAAAATTATTTTTTGTTAATTTCCAAATTTTTATTAATTTTAGATATCTAATTATTTATTATTATAAGTTTATTTTACTAAGACTTTAAACCATATTTAACATTTATTAATGTATTTTTCATTCAATTTTGTTAAATAAACTTGGTTTAGTTTTAATTATTGTTCATCGATTGGTTTCAATTTTTTTATATTAATGATTACTTTTTGATTTGCTTACCGGTTGCCCCAAGGATGTATATGTTGCCAATGTTGGAGGTGGAAATGTCATAGGAATCCAAGAAGCGATGCCAGTAGAGCCTGGAATAATTGTATGAGAAGTAATGGGATTTATTGGAATTGTAGATTCTCTCGTTTCTTGGATTGTATTATCTACTGGCAATTCAGGTTGAATTTCTGGACCTTCACCTTAAAAAAAGAGAAATAATTAAAAAAGAACATTTTTTATATTAAAAAAAAAAGAAATTGATATATACTTATAGGTTTGAACAATTCATCCTTTAAATTTGGTAGAAAAGCACCGATTCGATCCCAAGTGATTGTCCACAGACGAGAATAGCCATCTGGTCCAGAAAATATCCTGGCTGAGTCCATTACAAGGAGCATGTTCTTAAGGGACTCCGGAATTGCTTCTAACTAAAAAAGTATCCTTGTGATTAAATATATATATATATATATATATATATATATATATATAATAGAATTTATCATATATAATATTTATATGAATTGTTTTATAATACATTTAAAATAATTATTTAATAATAATGCAACCAGTTGTCAGGTAATATTTATATATAACATATATAACATGTTAATGACTAAAATAATAAATAAAACTATTATTAACCGCCCTTTATTAATAATATCAGCATATTTTGGAACATATAAATAATAAATAGTGCTTATTATATTTATTACTAAATATTAATAATTTTCTATGTGGCTTATTAAGTTTATTCAAAAATTTCTCCCATTTATCGTGAATTAATAATAATTATGAGTTTATGTGATAATTCTTTCAATTTTGTAAATATTATTAATATATTACGGGTTATTATCCTTAATAATCCATTAAATAATTTAACCGTAAGATTAAGATTCAGATAAAAAGAGGAGCATAAAAAAAATTACCAAGAGATCGCTTTTATCAGCATGCATATATTTATCCATAAAATCGAGGATGGTGAGCCAAAGTGCAGTGAAAGTAGGTAGTGTCAACAAAGGAGATAAATGATGGAGAAAAACCTGAAAATGAATCCAATCTATAATAAAAATAACTTGACCTGTGGCCAGGTCCGAACCGACCGACGGTTTGAAGTAAAGTAATTTCCAGCTACAGAAACAATTTCAAATAATTTTAATATATCTATTAATGTAATAAAAAACAGATATGGATACATAAATAATAAATATTTTTAATTTTATTTTATTTATAATAGATATGTAAGACCAGGCTGTGACGTCATGAATGGCTGGATGACGTCATATAATTTTAAATTAAGAAAAAACTAATAAAGATGATTTTCTCGAGGATAAAACCAATACAAAGTGCATGATTCGTTGAGATATGTAAAAATCTCCACATGTGAAATTTGGTGTGAAAATAATACCTCCCTTACTATCGTCGGTCGGTGATAAGTTGAAAAATAGGATTTTTTTTTAGATTCATTACTTTAGATAGAAGAGTAGCTGCCCGCATTCGTGTTTCTTCAGAACTTGCTAAATCATTTGGATCTACAGGACCAAGTAATTTTGAAAGTAGAGGAAACAAAACTTGATTAAAACAACTCTCCCATTCAGCAGCTGTGAGGGATTGCAAATCAGGCATCAATAAAGCACGTTGCAAATAATCTATTGCACTCATTCGGACCTAAAAAAGTAAAATTACAAATAAAAGATAGATTCTAAATCATTTTGAAGATTAATCGTTGTTACCGGTCTTCGAATGTCACAGCAAAGACGAGCAATGCCTTGAAGTAACGGGCACCAAGCCTGGGACCAAAGTGGAGGTAAATTGGTATCTTCATTTTCTTCAGCCCACCATCGGTAAATATAAGCAGTTCGTGTGTACAACGTGTGCATTAAATCTAACAATTGAATTGCTGCTTGATGATAACCATTTGGCATTTCATCCGAGTCACTCTCATCGGCATCATAGGCCGACGATCCACCTTCAAGAGAAACTGAATCGCTATGGGTTGTCATTCCTTTGGATAGATTACCAGAGCTGCGAAAATCATTATATTCCGAAGCTCGTTTACGGCTGTTTGTTCCTATTCGACGACGAGATTTTGAAGTTGAATCGATGTCTTTCGAATAGCCTCTTTTGTCTGAATGTTTCATTCTACTTCTTAATGGGGTTGCAAATAGTTTAGTTGATTTTTTATCAGCTAGAAAACAAAGGATAGTCATCAATAATCAAAAATGGAAAGAAATTTAGAATGAAGAATGAATTAAATACTTGTGTGCAAGGCCGCTTCCACGCAAGTTCGAATACAATGAACACAATTTTCAAAATTATAAGGTGTTATATGTGCAACATCTCTCACTAGAAAGGCTAAACTTTCACAACATTTTACAAGGGCATAAGGATCGTGAGGCCCAAGTTCTCGTTCGTGTACAATACTAAATTGGTTTATAGGTAATGGTCGAACATGGAGTGGTTGAATTTCTCCTTCTCTTCCAACCTGGAAACATACATGAATACATTAAATAATGTTAGAACAAAATTCAATAGATAATCGATAAGATTAAAGAATAAAACGCCCTACGAGGATCCACCCGCCGCCGTTGTTGGGCGACAGCTCTGGGCTTGTCGATCTACACACCGGAGTATTTTGAGGACGAGTAACTTTGGTTAATTCAGAATCGGAGGTGCAACCTCTTTCAGTTTGCATTCTTTCATCTTCATTATAACTAATTTCACCATCAGATTTGGCATCTAAAATATTATATATTCAATCAATTAGTTTAAAAATATTATAAATACAATTCGAATGAAATTTATTTTTTAATAATAATTTACTTTGTTCGAAAGAACTTTTAGAAGAGTCTCCAACAACTTTTGGAGGAAGAGCTCCAGCGCCGACACATTCAAACAAAGTGAAAATAATCGACCAATCTGTATCGGTGTGAATATTTGCTGCACTTGTTTTAAGTAATTCATATAACCCGTAAGAAACTTGACGAGATACTCGAAATAATGTGTTCGCTTTTAATAGTAAAAGCATACGTAGAGATTGCAAAACCTAGAGGGGAAAAAAGATATTGATTATAATTTTTATTTTTAAATATCCCAATTACATTTAAGGAAAAACTTACGATTGGACTCATGTCTTCTTTACGCATCAAACGGACGGCCATTCGGAGTAATCCAACAACGGATCGTTCGAGAAGGAAATGATGTTCCGATACGGAAGCACCCATCATTAGACTATAGATGTGATCTCGAACGCGTTGCCACACCGTACTCACTCGGTCCCTAGAAAAATGCATTTAGGGATTTGTGGTATTTTCCTATTATTTCTACAATAAAAAACACATACCTATTTTGTATAACAATTTTTAATAAAAGCTCCAAGAAAAATACTGCTGCATCCTCATCATAAGATGTATTTAATGAAACATGACCATCTGGACCATGGGAGGCAAAAATAAGAACCTTAAAAAAATAATGATTCAAAATTTGAATTCCAGTTAATTATAATAATATTCTAGAAAAGGTGCCATTTATATACTTTTACTAATTCAGCAAGAGAATCAATTTGAAGAAATTTAGATTCAGTAATTAAACTTTCAAGGTGGCAATCTTCCACGCATTGTTGAGCTCTTTCTATATGTTCTTTATCTTCTAAAGAAGGAGATTTGTTTGTTGACGTATCTAATAATAATTGATGTTAATTAATAATTAATTTGTATGATATGAATATATTTGATTAATTAATTAATATAATACCAGATGTAGAAGCAATATAGGAATAAAGTGAACTGAAAAGTCCGGTTTCAATTTTTTGAGAGGGAGTTTCTTCCCTAAGTAATGAAATTTTTCCATTTGGCTCAATAAAATCGTCCGCCTGAAATAAAAAGGAATCTTTTAAAAGAATTGCTAAATAAAATAAATAAGGTAAGGAAAAATTATAAACCACCTCAATTAATTCTTTGGGAAGAAGTTTGCACCGGTAAAGTTGTAATATACAATCAAGAACGTTTTTCCAGCCATCGCGAATTATATCTCCATGTTTATGTGCCAAGGTAAAAACGGTTTTTGAAGCAAATTGTGCTTTCTGGTTAGATCCAAACATTACGGTGAGCGTTTCTGGACTTTCAGAATTTAATAATAATGTAAATTTGCACAAAGAAATGACTAAATTGTCGAAATCATTGCTCATGCCATAATGAGCAGAAATCATTGCGCATTTTCTAAATGAGAATTATTTTATTATAAAACAAAATAATAATTAATTGAATAAGAGATCAAAATCTAGCATCTTACCTAAAACCTGTTAGAGCTTTATGGTAGATATTGATATCGTTACTTTTATCAAAAACAAAACTAAGAGCTGCAACAGTAGGGCCCCAAATTAAGGAAAACAGGTCATGATCAAAAAGTCCATTAGGTGCATGAATGTAAACACCATCAGGACTGGATCCTCTTCTTAGAAGGACTTTCCATAAATAATTATCTCTAATGATTCCAGATTGTTCTGCAGGCATGACTATTTCTTCATTTCTATATAAAAAATATTAGATAAGTGAATGAATGAAAGAGACAGAGAAATTAAAATTTCATTAGTTGAGTCAAAATATGTTAAATTTGCATAATAAGAAATCTTGTTATATAAAATATATTAAAAAAAGATATAAAATTATATGTACCTGATAGCATTGTATATTTCATCTAACATTTCCTCTTCAAAATCTTTTCCGCCATTAACACTTTTAAGATTTCTTTTAAATTGATCAGAAGTCATCGGGTTGTTTTGCTTTTTAACATTATGATTATGTTGATCAACATTAAGCATGATGATCGCATATGCAAGGGTATAAGATGCATCTGCATTTGCAAATGGTTGTCCATTTGCTTCCTAATGACAAAAATATCAGAGAAAGTATGAATGAATTCAGAAAGAAACAAATATATTTTTTTAATGAAAAAAATCTCACATGCCATCGGTGTGAAAAATGTTCCATAATAACGGATATTAAAGGTGATTCTCCAGGTAGACGAAAAGTTTCTAAATAAAGTCTTAACGCTTCATCAATACGCATCTCCGAAAAATCGAATGATCTGTCAAAATTAAAATAATGAATATATATAATAAAAACAATACAAAAAAAATAGGAGTAAAAATAAGTTTCAGCCATTAATATCGTAAGTTTGAACTTATGGTAACAACTTAAGAGTGTATTAGTGGATAGTCTATATGTATATTTATTAACACCAGAATTTTTTTTTTTTTTTTTTTGAGAAAATGTCAATTTTTTGGCAAATAAGTGTTATTTGTGGGAACTTTTAATTTATTTCTTAATTTAAATCATGGGTGTCTAAACTATGACCATTCGAGGGCCACATTGCAAAAAAAAATATGCTGGGCCGCACATAAATTTTTGTTCAACAAATGGAAATAAAATTAACTACAGTAAAACCTCTCTATAAGGACACGTCTAATAGTTACTTCATTCATTTTAATTGACAATAAACATTGTTTTTAACAGTGTTTTGAGAATGTCCTTATAGAGAGGTTTTACTGTATATATACATAGTTTTATTAAAATAAAATAACTTCTTTTTATTATAATTTTTTATTTGAATTAGATATATGTATAAAATTATAAATGAACATGAAAAATATTGCAAACATTAAATTTTTTTAGTAGAAATGAGCAAACTTAAATAATTTTCATAATTTGCGTTTGAGCCGCACTTTACAAGCATGATTTAAATAGATCTCCAGGTGTGTGGATTGTTTATTGAAGCATATGGTGAGACTGTATTAAGTGAGAGAAGTTGTCGTGAGTGATTTTGAAAAGTGTTAAAAACGGTGAATTCGACCGTGAAAAACAAAAAGGTAAAGGAAGTTCGAAACTTAATAAAGACATGAGATTGGAAGTTTTATTGAAAATAGATTCATGCTGAACGCAAGAAGAACATGCACTTACTTTAGAAGTGACTCAATAAGCAAATTCATATCGTTAAAAATCGATAGGAAAACGGGGCAAATTTATCTATCTATATTTATTTATATATATATATAATGTACTTACTTTACAAATGCATCAATTATTTCAGAGTTATCACGATGACTGATATATTCACCAATCATTTTCTTATCTAATCTTGGATTTTCTTTTAAAAATTTTACTATCTCTTTAGGATTGATAGGATTTGATAAGAATTTATGCTCCTGTAAAAATTGTATTCCTTTTTTTGGTTTAATATTGAAATGTTCTGTTCCAGTTGACAAAAGCTAAAAGAAATGAATCGAATAAATAAAATATAAAAATATAATGAACTGAAATAATGATTTTACTTTTTTATTATATTTTAATGCCATTAATTGTTCATGTGTTGGAATGTTTTCAGATACTTTTTGCCGAGAAAGCTTAGTTGAAGAAGTCGAATAGAGATCAATGTCAGTTTGATCATTCTTGGCTTGGGGTTGATTTGAATAAATTCTATCTGATTTCTCATTAAGTATTCTATTATGACAATGACTTTCAATTGTTTCAATAATTGTTAAAAGAGCATCAAGTGAGAGCAAATGTGTATTGTAAAGAGTTCCAGATACAGGAAATGCATTCTATAAATTAAAAGTTAATAAAAATTAATTTATTATTGACAAGTGTTTAATAAAAAATGAAATGTATACTTTGGAAATAAGTTTTGTTAAATCCTCGAAAAGATTTGGACTATATAAGTCACAGTCGTAATTGAGATATAATTCAGTAACTAATCCCGGAATTCTCCATAAATTAACTAAAGACTCTGCAACCAATAAAGACAAATAAATAGTAGATGATTATATGATAAAAATAAAAATATATGTGAGGTAATTGAGAAAAGATAGGATTTGAATGAAGGATGTTTAGAGGAATTTAGTTGTTGCAATCAACAGATAGAATGACATAATTTAAAATAATATCATTAATTCATACCCAGGGCTATTTCTTTTTGTTCATATAGAATTTTCGTAGAATCAGAAATTATAATTTCACTTAATTTAGTTAAGAATAACTCCAGTTGAAATTTTAAATGTGTTCTCATACTCTCAAATAAAAGAAATGATAATTGCAAATTAGCAGCAAAAATAGAAATACGATCAGAATTTAAAAGCTGAAAATTTTAAGAAACAATTTATTAATTACTAGAATTGAAAATAATTTGAATAAAGAATAAACTTACACTGATTAAATTCCTACACAACTCATCTTTAACTAAAACAAGCAAGGAATTGAATTTTTTGATATTATCTCCTCCGATTTCAACAGCCACTGTTAATAAGGTCAAACCCATATGGATCATAGTTTCATTATTTTGTTTGTCATGAGGGTTACATAAAGAGACGAGAAAACGAAATAGTTCTCTTACGCATAATAATCCATAAGGTAAAAGTTTATGTGTATCTATAAAGAATACAATTAGAAAGTCTTTAAATATTATTTATAAATAAATTTTAATTATTACCCTCATTTTTAGCATCTTGTGGCATAAATCGGACCCCTTGAAGATTGATATATTCTTTTTTAATTGGCTCCTTTTGCGATTTTGATTCAAAAGATTGACTTGATTGGGAAATATCCTCGACAGAGGTAGATTTTTCTAATGATTCTCGTTCATCTTCATAATTATCTGATTTGTTTGAAATATATACATCCGAATATACATGAGACAATTCAGGTTCAACATTGATAACAACAGATGAGGAAGAAAGGTGATTGTTGGGCTCATTACTATCAAGTGGAACACTTGGCATGGTAGAAGAGTTAGTCGTAATAGCCAAGTTTTGAATATTTTCAAGCGAATTACTAACTTCAATCTTATTATTTTGAGCAATATCAGATTCAGGAGTAGTAACATCTTCTCCTTGCGGAATTTGATGAATAGAACCCTGCATATCGAGAATATTACCCACAGGGGTTACCGGGGTTGTGGCCAAATGCATTGGCGGCATATTGAATTTCATTTTATCTATAGGACTAGCATCGTCACTCACTTGAGCTGAAAAGTAATCCATTTTAAAGAATTAATAATTTGGACATCATAGTTGCCAATAATTGAAATATTTTTTCTATATCTGAATAAGTAAAGATTTCCCTAAAAAATAAATACTAAATATTCATTAAGATAATTTTGAAGTTAGTTGATGAAGCAAATAAAAAAAATACATTTAATATTTTAATAAGAATTCATCTAATTAATAGTTTTTTTCTTTAGGAAATAAATTTAATTGTTCAAATATACAACACATTATTAAAAATTTAAAAAAAGTAAAATTATAGATCAACACCTGTTGATTTGGGTTCATTATCTAGAAGAGGTATCTTTTCTTTAGAAGTAGCTTTCTCTAATTTATTATTCGATAGCCGTACATTTTTATTTTTGCTTAATTTTGGTTTCCTTTTTGTTTTTGGATTTTCAACGGAACCTGCACGCATTTTCAATTTCTAAAAATATATTTAAAAAATAAAATATTATATTAATTTTTGATTTTTAAATAATCCAAAATAGTATTAATCATCTTTCAATAACCTTTAAATTGATATTTGAATGTAATTCTTCTGTGAATGAAGGTAATCTTGCAAATAATAATTGAACCATATCTTTTAAACAATGTTCAGCAGTTCTTCGAAGGAGTTCTTTAAAAAAGATATAATCAATAAATAAACAAAATAAATAATAAGAGATAAAATAAATAAACCAAACTTACCACTAAGACGGGATTCAAAACATATTCGAAAACAGCTTAACATTATTTCACATATAATTTCATTTGTTAACAATGCACCTTCTGGAGAAAGTATCAGTGTTCTTAAAACCTGCATTATAAAATTAAATAAATATAAATATTTAAAAAAGTTATAATATGAAAAAATTATAATAAAAAAAATAGAAAAATATTTCAATTTAATTATACATAAATGTTTTTGAATAAATAATATAATATAATAATATATATAGAGAGTCAAAAAATGATGAGCCATGTAGTTAAGGTTTCATCATCATATAATAATAATAATAATAATAATAATAATATAAATCGTTATTATAATTTTTTATAACATACCTGGAGAATTTTCATTAATACCACTCCATCACTAGCTTGATCAGTGCCGACAAATCTTGCATGAGTGACAGTATCAGCGATATTTTCCACTGTTGAAGGTACAGATGGACTGTTTGGATCTTAAAAAAAAGTATTTTTAAGAATACAACAATTATATAATAAAAAAAGAACTTACCGATAAGACCGTAGGATAGGAATTTATTTATTGATGATAAAGCAAGGCTGGTTACAGGCCCTGTTGTCTCTTCTGATCTTATAACATCTAAAAAGGGTGCTAAAAATATAAAATAGTTAGTATTAATTTCATTGCATATGTTATAGAAGATTACATGAACAAATTAAAAATAAAACAAATTGATTAATTTTCATGTGATTATTAGAAATATTTGCAAATTATTATTATTTTTGAATATCTACAAATTTTTTTTTTTAAATTGTCAATAAAAGGTATTTTTAAGTTTAATTTCATAAAAAATAAATTATTATAATATTATTTATCCTGAGTTTAATGTAATTTGAAATATTGAAACAAATTTGACAATGCAAAAATATGTAAAAAATGAGGATGAAAATGTTAAACAAAATGACCAATGGATGTTTCAATTTAATTCTGTTTTCGTTCTTTGAATTTTATAAATTATATAAATTGAAATATATTTACTTAAAAACTGGTTGGGATCCAATTCCCTAAGATCTCCTATTTGATTGAGTTGCTCTTTTAACTCAATGAAATTCCTAATAAGTGGGTCATAATCATCATCCTGAAAAATAAAAATAATAATTCTATATTGCTCTGTTAAAACATTAATGTAAAATGCATGAATTTACCAGATGATAGTGTCCAGACCATTTGGATCCTCTTCTCATAGCTGTTAATAGAATTGTCATCTCCCCCTGAACCACATAAATTCCGTTACCTGGGAAACCCATTTTAGGATTTCTTTATAGTTAATTGAACTTAAATAAAATTAATTTATTTTAAAAACATGAGATTTATGTTTCAATAAAAGATCATAGAATTCCATTTTAAATTGATTTTAAATCAATATTCAATTTAATTTAAAACAAACTAGTCATTTTTAAAATGATCCACCGTTAAGTAAAAAACAAAATCACGAATAAAATATATTTAAAATTGTATATTATATATTATCAAATTAGTTAACCATTTATTCTTGTAAAATTGAAGATCAACTTGTCGAGTTGTCAGCGGTGACAACTATGCATGACCTCCAGGACGACCACCACAAAATTTTCGGATGAAATCCCTAGGTACAGCCTTTGACGGCTAAATTTAAAATTTATTTATAAATATAAAATAATTTATAAAACTATCGTGAAAATATAATAAAAGAAAGAGTTGAGAATAAGAATCAATCTACTAGAAATATTGAATCAATTAAATTAATTACAAATATATATATTTTTTATATATATAGTTATTATATTATCTAGAATAAAATAAAAATTAATAGAATGAATATTTCCCATATTTAAAAATAAAATATTTTAAGTAAAAATATATATAAACCATACCATTTTCATATTTTGTAAAAAGAAATTAATTAATTAATCTGGTTTGAATTGATTAAAAATTTTATAAAACTGCTATATATAGAATTTCAGCTTGATTGAATCGCTGAAAGTACCAGAATTAATTTTTTAACACTGCAAATCTCACGCGCCAACACGTGACGTGGTGCCATCAACAAAGAGCCAAACCTGCGCTGGTTTAATAAATATTATCTATTAATTTTAATTTATAATTTATAAGTAATTAAATTTAATTTAAATATAATATATTATGTTATTTAATCGAATTAAAATTGCGAGATAGTTGAGTGGAGACATTCCAGCTAATTTTTTATTGAGTAAAATTTAATATTTTTTAAATAATTAATTTGATTAAATTCAATTTTTATAATTGATAATTAAAATATATAATTATAATATTTTGTTGATAAATACTCTAAGATTTTAAAAATAATTAATTATAAGTGAAACTTATTTGATCAGTATATATAATAAAAATAATAATAATTCATAATATAAAATTAACTTAATGTGAATTAACTATTTAATAAAATGAAAAGATTATAAATCCTGTTTCTCTGTTCCTAGGGTGATCAAAGGTCCGGGTTTTCCGGGATTGTCCCGATGTCCCGAAAAATGTCATCGGGACAGTTTTAAATATTTAGGTCCGACGAATGTTTTCTTACAATCAGTGTAAAATATGTCTTACGAGAAAAAAAAGATGAAATAACGCAATCGATGTTGTTTAGCGGGGAATTGACGACTTTTACAAATCAGCATACCTTTTTATGTGGAAGGAAACAAATGCAGTGTATCAGTATTTTCTAAAAAAAAAAGGTAAAATTTTTTCCGATTTGGCTCTTAAACATTTTCGATTTTTCAATATACCTCTAAAAAAAGAGGTAAAATTTTTTTTCCGATTTGGCTGATATATGATAATGAGACCAATGCGTTTTTTTACAAATGTCCCGATTTGGTGTTTTCGAAATATGGTCACCCTATCTGTTCCACTTCTCTAATTTTTTCATTAAACCACGATAAAGTAATTGAACGTTTGTTGAAATAAAGTTCTCAAAATCAAACTAATAATAAGTGATTAGAAAGATTGTTCTTAAGTCTTGTGTACCAATTTGCTAGTAAATTTAAAAAATGGAAATGGACAAGGTATAATTAAAATCATAGATCAATCAATTTGAATTAGTTATTATTATACATTTATTAAATATGAAAAGTATTTATTCACAAATAATTTATCATTTATAATTATTAAATAATAGATAGTAATTGAGATTTTATATTTGAGAAAAATTATATTTAAATAAAAACTATAAACATTTATATTTTTCTAAATATTAAATCAATTAATTTAATATTGATAAACGTATTATATTTTTTTTCTTTGTATAGAAACTAAAAATAAGAAATAGTGAAGTGTATTAATGGTGTCTAGTGATACAGATAAGGACTCTAAATTTTAATCCTTAATCTAAATATTAATTATTATTAATTAGAAGTATATTATTTTATGGAATGAAAATAAACTTCAAAATATGAGTACGATCCATATAATGGCACAAATATAAATCGTTAGAAAAATTTTAATAAATGTAATACAATGAATGTATTTTATATTTACTAATATGTTTAACATTTTCTAAATTTTCCATTGAAACAGTAAAAGTTACATTTCAAAAGTATTTTCAATATTTTATATGTACTATAAGATAACATTCTTTATTTTTCAAAGAGATTTTATTTATAATTGAATTAAGCATATATGAAAAGATTTTTTTTAATTCATGAATTATCACATTGATATAGGATAAAAAGGTTAAAAAATATTCACAATAACACATTTATTATATATTATATGTATATATATATATATTATTTGTAATCTGAAATTAATTTAATTTGATATTTAGAACAATATACATGTTACTTAAAATTATTTTATAAGAACTACTTAGCCTAAGGTAGAATCAAAGTGAATTTATTAACCATTGAAGAAGTTATAGAAAGAATATAATTATATAAATAAATATAGATTTATAGATGTGGACGTCATCTTTTCATATTTGGTTTAGCTTACCTTCCAAGACATTAGCCATGTATCACATACTGTAGAAGTGGATAACTTGCGCCCTATTAAGACCTGTACGGCTTTTGTCACAAAGAAATCACTAAATAATTCATAACCCTTTTAAATTAATAAAAGTAAAAAAGATTAATTTTTTCATAAATCATAAATATATGGAAAGTAAAATATTTTTTTTTTAAATAATATTTAAACCTTTTTCAATGTTAATTAAAAATTATAATTTTAATATTTTTTTATTTATTCTAAATAAGTAGTTTTATGGGAAGTTCTGATCACTACGGTCATTGAGCTACTCTAATATAAATATATAATTAATTCATTAAATTAAAATCCTTCATTTGAGTCATGCTGGGACATCAATATCTCATTCTCTATAAAATTAAAAAAGATTAAGAATGGCTGATTGAGGATTTAATTTAATTTTATAATTATATTTTTAATAATATATTATTATATTATTCTTAGTGTTTTCGAATAAAATAAATAAATATAAAAAATATTTACACCGTAACAAGTGGTTCGTTCTTGACGATATTTATATTAATTTTGATAATGAATATGATATTTAATTAAAAAAAGATTGTCCTCCCCACTTTAGGTTTATCACAAAACAATCTTAATTATATTCAACAAAGAATAACAATGTTTAAAAAATTTGATACTTCATATAATTGCCATAATTTTATGAAATGTCGAATATTTTAATTTTAATGTTTTTTCATTCTTTTAATAAAAATATATATAAATAATTAAAAATTAATTTTGATGATAAATATATAATTAAATTATAATAAATAAATAAAATAGAATACTTGTCGTTTGAATAGGATAATAAATCCAAGGGCAATCAGCAATTTTCAAAGATTTATCTACATATATATAAATATATATATATATTTAAATATATCTTATGAATCTACTCAATCTTATTATCTGATTTATTTGAAAGTACTCTCTTTGATTTATTTATATATCTTAAACTCTTATACAACATTTGGCTATACTCGACAGCAAACATTTAATTATATTTTAATAATGATAGATAGATATAAGGGATGTAACATTTCAAAAATTCAGAAATTGAAAGGGAAGAGGATCAAAATATTTTATATTTAAAAAAAAATCGCCTTTAAATGGTGTTTTTTAGTGCCAATCCTTTGATATATATTTAAGAATTTAATATATAACCACCAAATATTTTTATTATCTTATTAAATTTTTTTCCTTTTAATGGAGGGAAAAATTAAACTCCAGGAGATCCCTACGCCCATTGATAAGTATTATATTAATATTCAGGTTGAAATAAAAGTGACTGTGTGTGTGTTTTATGATATGAAAGATACCTTACTTTAAAATCATAAAAAGGTATTCTTGGCTGATGAGATTAGTAGAATAAAAATTATTTATCTTTTTCTGGCGATTGTTTCGTTGTTTCATGCGTTTCACCATTTCTATCAGCAGAAGAGTGGACCCTAGAAGAAATAATTTAATATTTTTTAATTATTATATTATAAAAGTGGAAGAAAAATGATATATACCTGCTCTTTGATCGAGATCGAGTGCGAGAACGACGTTTAGTAGGTGACCTTGATCGAGTTCGTGAATTTCTCCTTGGAGATCTTATTAATAAAAAGTAAATTGAATAAATATATACAATAAATTTTTGAATTTCGTTAAATAAGCTTAACGTATATTTACATTATTTAGACAAAGAATTGATTGATCTGTGCTTACCACTTAATTACATTACCATTTGATTACATTAATAATTACCATTTAATTTATTAAATTTATTGTTAATTATTGTACAAGCAGAAAGAATTTTTTAAAAATTTAATTACAAGTTTTAATTTAATGTTCACTTTGAAGTTCCTAACCTGGCAAGGGGATACTTTATTTTTACGTGATCAATATTGGGAAGCTACTCGAAATAAAAAGTAGCAGACTCCAATCAAGGAAATGAAGATTAAGGTCGAGAGGCCGTTGTACTGATCATATTCCACATCTAACCTAAATTGACTATCCAAAGTCTAAGGTATCACTTAGAAATTCTTTATATACAACAATTATATAGGTATTGATATATTTTTTTTTATTGTAATATATATACAATTAGTTATAAGTACTAGTATTTAATGTATATACTTAATCAACAAGAAATTTGAATTTATTATAAAAATCTTAATTTTACCTGCTTCTGGATCGAGATCTAGATCGAGAACGACTTCTATAATTATCTCCACCTGAACGAGAACGTGATCGTGAACGAGAAGCACGAGGAGACCTAATTAAAAAAATATATAAAAAAAGATATAGATATCAATAATAATAATAAAATTAAAAATAAATGTATTGTCAATCCAACTTTTATATATAAATATATATAAAGACATATGGAAAATATATTTAAATATGAAGAGATTATATATATATAAATTAATATAAATTACATTACCATATTTATATAATATAATCACCAGAAAATTAAAAATCAACCACCAAATTATTGAATTATATAAATTAATAAATAACTAATTTATTTTATAAACAAAAAAAATATAAGAAATTATATTAATAGTTTATAATTAGTGGAATAAAAAAAATATTTATAACATATTCAAAAATGAAAAATTTCTATTTAATATTAAAATCTCCAAAGTCGTTCAAATAAATAATATACAGTATATAATTACAATGTTTTGGGTATATATAATAACTATATATAAACACTATGCATTAAAAAAATATAATAAATTAATTATTATATTTGAACAAAAAAAAATATTAAATATACTGAAGAGGAAGCAATTAATTTTATTTTATCTTTAATTAATCCGTACACAAGCGAATGTTTATGTAAAGTTACGTTAAGTATGGTAAAACCTTTACAAACCAATATGTCATGTTTCAAAAGAATTATATATTAGTTTATTTATTAAATATTATTAATAATAATAATAAAAAAAATAAATAAATAGATGAAGAAAAAATTATAAATTAAAATAAAAACGATCGTAGAAAAATTAAAAATTCCGATTACTAAAATTTAAATATGAAATCTATTTTTTTATTATTATTTTAAATTCATTTTTTATATTATATGTGTGTTTAAATGCTTGGTAAAAGTAGAGTAAAAGAATATAAAAGTGACCATTCAATAAAATATTTGTTGGCGCAATTACTAGCATGTAACAATTTTATTATTATTTAATACTGTTATCTAGTATTGGTATAAAATTATTTCTACTTACCCTTTTATAAAGTAGTTTTATAAAAAAAGAAAATATATTTTTATTTAAATCAAGAAAAATCATTTTATTTTTTTAAAAAAGAAATAATTTCAATTCAATCTTATAAAATGCATAGAGTTTATAAAGAAAACTATTCAATTTAAAGAAGAATAAAAATAAAAATAAATTATACTTTCCAGATTTATAAAAAAATTAAAATAGTTTACATCTCTAGTATAGTGGTTCTTAATCTTTAATTAAAATATGGATGATTTATAATTATTTAATTGAAATTATTTGAAGAGATCACTGCACTTATTTTTATATAGTATATATTATATTATATATAAGTTTTGCTTTTAATCATTTAAATGATATTAATTTTATTGTTTTAATTTATTATAATAATAATTATTATTATTATTAAAGGGGACAAAAAGTACTTTGATAGCTTAAAATTGGTCTGATTAAGAACTACTACAGTAGATAATACTAGATAACAGTAAAAAATAATATTAATAAAGAGAAGAGAATTTCTACATAAATAAATTCACTATGTAAAAATGAGATTATTCAAATATTTGAACATTAGAAGACAAAATGAATAGATTTAAATTTAAATACCTTTGATAAAACCAATTCAGGTTCCAGACTATCATATATTTTTTCTAATTTAATATTATTGTCGAAATGGCAGGAACCCAATATGATTTTTACCTTTCGAGGTACGTGCCTGCCGATAAGGTCTCGAAGTCAAGTCTTAGCATTATAAATCCATTGTATAAATTTTATTTTACGAAGTTTTCAACTAACAAGTGAAGTGAAGAGTGCGAGAGCAGAGAGTTCTTGCGAACGCGAGCACCAGCGGAGTTCTAATAGCTTAAAGCCACGGCAAGGACTAGAAGACTCTGCTCTCGAAGCACTTCTAGATGTCATAAAATTCATGTCAAGGCATGACAGAAAACAAATTGTATTTTTTTTATCGATGCGAAAAATCAAAAGAATTTTCCTAATGGAAAAATAAATAAAAAAAAAATAATTAAAAGAAGAAAAAAAAATGATTTTTATTTGTTTATAAGAAATCGAATATTTTGATAATAGTAAAAAAAATAAATAAATAAATTGAAATTTAATATGAATATTGTCAATGTAATAATATAAAATTTTTGATGAAATAAATATTTAATTAAAAAAAAAAATAATAATAATGAATTGAATAAAATAAAAAAATACAAAAAATTAAATAAATCAAATTCAAAAAAATAAAAAAAAAAAAAAATAAAAATGATTTGAAAATTATTAAAGATTAGGATTTTTTTTTATATTGTGTGTTGATGAAATTTTTATTTTCAAAATAAATGGTATTGTAAAGGAAATGGAATGTCAATGGAGCGGTTTTAAAAAGTACGCTCACCTGTAATTATCACGAGAGCGAGACCTGGAACGGGATCGTGATTTTGAATAGTTTCGTCCACGAGAGCGAGATCGGGAACGAGAACGAGAGCGAGAATAAGTTCTGGAGCGAGATCGACGAGATCTTGAATAAGATCGACGGGCCGGAAATCGGCTACAATTTAAAAAGTATATTTAAAATGAAAATATTAAATACACAAATATATATTTTTTAAGGTCCATAACACATTGCTTGAAATAGAAAAAAAAAGAAAGATTTTCATTGAATATGTTATGGTCCTAAGAAGATTTTTGATTTTATATTTTGCAAAGTGAATCGATTTAAAACCCGAGTTCTATTGGAAATGTGTGAATTATTAAAATTATTAATTACCTTCTCCAAGTTCGTCCACGGTACCGATTGCACTCTCTGGCAAAGTGTCCTGGTTCCCCACATTCATAACATCGATCATCTCCAGAGCCTCTACCTCGGCCGTAACCTCCACCCCCACCACCGCCTTTTCCATTCGACATTTCGACACGAACACGACGTCCGCAAACCGTTCTAAAAAATAATCATATATAGCATTTTTATAAATATAGATAAATATATGTAAATTATCAATAAATAATTATATTAAAATATGATTTGTGTAGAAGAAAATAAGAGGCGCTAAATTTTTTATTTTATAATTTAAGAATTAATAGTTTGTTTAATTTAGTTGTTAATTGTTTATAATATATCGTTCTCAATTTAAGGTGTTAAAAATAACTTGCAATTGAATTTCTTTCTTTTAGGTATTGTATTTCTTGATTTTTATTTTACTATCTATGTCAGTGATTCTGAACCACTGTCAAAATGTGCCGCCAAATTATTACAATTATTAAATTATTTTTTCTAAATTTTTTCAATTTGGTTCTATAAAAAAAAAAGTAAAAAGTTTTTGGGACTAGGCTCTTAAACATTTTAGACTTTTTTTTGGAAATTTTATGAATTCTGATAAGGTGACCCTCTAGCCCAGTGATTCTCAACCAGTGTGCCGCGAGATTACGAGGCTCAAACTTTTTTTTCTAAATTTTTTCAATTTGGTTCTAAAAAACAAAGGTAAACCGTTTTGGACCAATTTTTTTCAATATGGTAAACTTTTACACTTATTTTTTTCTTTGTGTGCCGCCAAATTTTTAAACCGTTAAAAGTGTGCCGCGGTAAAATCTTTTTTTAAAAGGTTGAGAATCACTGATCTATGTATATATTTTTAATATTTGTTTATATATTTCTTTAGAATTAAATAAAATCAGTTCTTTAAAAACCGACTTACATATATATTTATAATTTTTTAAAATTTATCTATTTATTAATTAATTTATTTAAAATAAAATTCATTTATTTTTAGAAAAGTTCAATATTTAGTTTTAATAAATAGTCTTTTAGGGAGCTTTAAAAAAATATTAATTAAAAAATAGATTCTTTTACTATTTTTTTTTTAAAAAAAAATATAAATATATTTTCATTTTTTGTGATTTTGAGTGACTATTGTTTTTAATGTTTTTTAATTATGATTATTATAAATTATATAAAAGGACTATAAAACCAATTAAATTATTTTTAAGAATAAATATGCCTATTGTTATTTAACCATATATATATATATATATACAAAGATTATTTATTTTTATTATATGGTAGTTTGTTTATGGATTACTGCTCTTCGGATGTGATATTTAGTAACCCAAAATTTTATTGGAAAATAATTGCTAGAGAGGAAGGATGATGTCAACGGACTTATTTACCTGCCGTCTAATCCCCGTACAGCATCTTCTGCATCCCTAGCATCTTCAAATTCAACAAAAGCGAATCCAGGAGGATTTCGAGCCACCCAAACATCACGTATTGGTCCATAATAAGAAAAGGACTCCTCCAATTCTTGTCGCGATGCTGCGGAACCTTCAAGCCGATGGGAACCAAATAATCAATAAATGGTACATTAATTAAAAATAGAATGGTACTCACCTAAATCACCGACATATACTTTTCGATCCGATGCTCGATATCGAGACATTTTACTGAAATTTGAAATATATAATAGAAATAAAGCAAATACAAATAAATCGAATACAAATTATTTAAATTAAAATAGACATCGATCTATATATTTTCAAAATGTACCTAATAGTAGAGAATCCAATTAAAGAACAACATATATATATGTTTTTAACTTAAGAATAATATTTATAGATATATATAAATATATATTAGAAAAGTTATGAATTTAAATTTTCAATTATTATCTAATGAATGTTTAATTAAAAGGAAAAATACAGGTATTGTATGGAAATTGATATGATATGCGCAGGTGTCAAATTAATTCGGCCCAAAGAGGTCAGGAGAATCGCATGAGATGTGGAGAGGTGGCAATTTTGAAAAGAAAAGAAATCTCACTATATTTCACTAACTATAATATTTAAAACAATGGAGAATATTGAAATTAGTATTTTATTTATTTTTTTTTTGAGGAGGGGGGAGTCGGGAGGATGAGTAAGAGTTAACAAAGAGTTGTTAAAAATAAAATTCAGATTTCATTTTTTATTTTTATTTTTTTCAGTGATTTTTTTTTTTTTATTTATATGTATTTTATAAACTCCTGATTTAAAGTATATATATATATATATTTAAAGTTCTCTCTCTCTCTCTCTCTAATATATATATATATATATACATGATACATAAGCGTTCCAAGTGAAGTGAGTCAACCCCCTCCCATAGAAGAAAAATAAATAAATATTTATAAAGTAAACGAAACAAGACAAAATTAAGTTGTAACCACCACTCGTATATAATACCGCTTTAATGAAATATTCTTAAAATTAATTTTTATTCTAAAGATATTTCACATTGATTAATAATAAAATAAATAGCATAGTTGTAAATATAATAAATAATTGAATTTATTTAATAATTTTAAGTATTTTTTATCGTCTCTCTTACAGTGTTATTTTGTTAACAAATAGATTATATGTACATTTAATGTTAAATATATTATATTCATAATTTAATAGATTAAAAATTATATTTTATTAAAATAAAAAATCTTTATAAGTAATTTTGAATCTGATTTTTTTTTTTGTAATCTCATCTAACTATTATAAATTTTTTCAATACATAAATCAATTTGATTCAGTTGATATTTATTTTTTTTTATTAATTATTTCTTTATTTCATTTATTTTGATATATAAATTTATTTCTAAAAATTCCTCGTTTATAAATTAAGATGCTGATTAAATAATTTAAAAAAAAAATAATTATATAACAAACATCCTTATGTATATTGCATGTATTTCTATATATTGATAAGAATTAAAATTTATTATTTACTACCCCCGTTCCCACTCTATTCAAATATTGTATGTATTTTATATTTAAAATTTTTATTTAATCCCAATTAAGATTATAATATTTTTTTATCTCAAACATGCTTTAATTTTTTTTTTTTTTTAATAATTCTAATTGAATTGATTTTACATATTTTACATATTTTTCTACATTTATTATTTTAATATTATTTAAATCTTCCTTTCTGGGCTGAAGTCAATATTTTTAGAACGACATTCGGACCGCACTGCCTACCAAGTATTGATTATCGTTAGTATCTCGAATTCGCTCCCCCAATTAATGGCAACTTGTATTTATCCAATCTATTTCATCACAATTTGTTGTTATAAATAAGTATAGTATAGTGAATTATAAATGAAGAAGTAAACAAATCCAAGTGAGTATTATTCTTATGATTCTCCGTGTGAATATAGAAATTAGAATGATTGTTTTTCTACATATATATATATATATATATACAGATATATAAATATATATATATATATATGTATATATAATGATCACATTTGCATATAGATAGTTTTCATTGATATTTCCTTTGTGCTTGTTCTGTATTTAGAAAGAAATATGAATAATCAACATAAGCTCGATTTCACGCCGACGTTGCAGGCCAATTTAAATCCAATTAAAGAGGAGAAACAGTCCAACTCCAAAGGAATCCTTCATGACACGAGCTGTCTAGATTCTAATAATCCAGAATATGGTTCGGATTCATTAAAAGTTCCACAGGTGACTCCAAATTCGACTGAGTTATATTCAAATAAAAACCCTGAAACAACATTTGTTGTTCCTGATGACGGTCTTGGTTTTGATGACGGCGTTCGAGTACTTCGAACATTAGGCACCTGGTTAGTAAACATGTATTATTTATTTTAAAAATTCTTTTCTATTTCAAGTTGGAAAAGTATTTTTGTCCCGGCTGAAATAGCACCTTGTTGTTATTTTTCAATGACAATATGGAACTCAATTGATAATTTGATTTAGGTCACCTGATTATGGTCCCAATTCTATTGGATCAACAATGCCCATCTTATCAGGATCCTATCCAACTGAAAGTACAACAATAAATGGAATGGGAAATCAAAGGAAAACCAATACCAATGCAGGAGGTCGAAATAAAATAGGTTTTTCTCTTGCTAGTTCTTCTGGATTCAAAATTGATGGAAGTTCCTCTTCAACCGTTGCTCCAACCAAAAGTTTTGCATGTACAGTTTGTGGGAAAGGACTCGCCAGAAAGGACAAATTAGTAATCCATATGCGTATTCATACTGGAGAAAAGCCTTACGTCTGTGAAGTATGCAACAAAGCTTTTGCTCGTCGAGATAAGCTCGTCATACATATGAATAAGATGAAGCATCGAACACCAACCAATGTTGCACCATTAGGTAAACGGTCTGTTACTGGTGTTGTTGTGGAGGAAAAATCATATATCTCGCATGAAACAACAAAACAGGTGCCATTAGTTGATAAGCAAATAAGAGAAGCAGCTCCACCCCCTCAAGCTCATCCTGGTCCTGCTGTTACATGGAGTTGTGAATTATGTGGACGTATTTGTGCCACTCGCGATGAATGGTCCTCCCATGCCAAAAGTCACCTGGAAGAAAAAGTATTAAGCATTGCAACAATACCACATTCACAGCCATCTTCACTTTTGCAACAAGTACAATCGACAGATGTCAATTCAAATAACACCTCGATTACAACAAGTATTTCATCTACCTCCTCCACTACTACAATTTCAGATAATTATATTGCCCCTAATATTACTAACAATGCACAAATACAATATACAGCTGATCAACAATATTGTTTGGTTTGTCGACATACATTCAACAGTAAGTCCGATTTAATGTTTCACATTCGGAGTCATTTTGAAGGGAAATATCCTGATCTTGATCAACTTACACGGATCTGTCCTAGTGTCCTTGACAGCTCGAAGCTATGCACTTAAAATAATCTAGTAGACAAATTGTAAAAATCAATTAGCCATAACTTTTGGTATGCAAGATATTTGTTCGTTATTCATAAGCGCAGGACGACTTTTTTTTTCAAATAAATTCACTCTATCAAAATATAAGTACTACCTTTAGCTACCTATATAAAATATATGCATAATTCATTTTTTCATGATTAATAACCAGAAAGAGTAATAGAATTATTGTTTATTTATAAATATTATTAAATTGGTATATTATTGAAGATTTTAATCTCCTTAGAATGAAGATCCTACTAGATGTATAATAATTATGAATTCAACTTTGATAATAAATTAAAAAATTAATTTGACTATAAAGCGAACATTCCCATTTATTCCATCGTCTTGCTTGCTTGCATCCATTTGATTATTGTAGAAAGGCCTAAAGAAGATATTAGGACGTGTAGCAATTAACATAATAATTCTCTAAGAGAAGAGTTCAAATACAAAAAGATGAACACATCTGAAGAAACACAAATAAAAAAAAAATAATAAAATATAATCAAAATTGTAATTCAAACTACTTTTTTCCTTGAAAATTGTTTCAATCTAATTAAATAATTTTCTTAGAGCTTTTAGAAATTGTAAAAAAAAAATTAAATTTCTTTAGAACACACATACACAAAATAATGTAAACATTTATTGATTATAATTAATAGTATTAGAAATAATATTTTTTTTTATATATTATTTAAAAAAAAAATAATCAAAATTTCTTCAATTAAATAAAAGAGTTATATTTAGAATTAATGAATAAATTAATAAAAATAGAATTGTTAAACTTTCTTTAATTTTTTTCTACTACTTAAAAACAAAAAAAACAAACTATTGATTACCTTAAATCATGTGAGAATATTTCCTATATAAAATCAATATAAGAATATCAATCGAATCCTAAATACCTTATTTCTTTATCATCCTTGAAAAGAGTCATTAATATAGAATTAATTTAAATAAATTGGAGACAAATCGTTATTATATTTTTTTTTCGTGACAATTTCCATTTTCAGTTGAATTCTTTTCTTTATTTTCTCTTTGTTCTTGATCCTCCACCTTATGCTCTCTAGTGAAAGGTCAGTCCTAATATAAACTTCAAGGTTTACCGCTATTTGTATTACTCTATCACACCATACCTAACGTCCTTGCTCCACGTTACCTGTTCAACCTGCTTCCGTTTTAAATTGAAATATAATAATAGCTCCCCAAGTAAGAGATTTCGCATTTCATGATCCTTAAATTAAATTCTAAATTTATCTATAATTATATTTTATTTAATAGAGAAGAAATAAAAAAAAAATACATATTTCCATTAAATAAATACATGGATGAACCTATTTCGTTATTATATATCATTATATCATTAAAATAAATCATTCAAATATTATTTATTTATTTAATTATTTATTTTTTATGAAATAAATTTAAAAATAATTTCTTTTTTTTTATTTTTGAATTTCTATCATTATATATAATATAATTAAATTTTTTTTTTATTTATTAAGATGTATTTGAATTTTATATAACATTTTTTTGAAATTTTCTTTATTTAATTATTATTAATATTATTAGTAGTAATATTGTTAAAAGTGAATTGTATTAGTTGTTGTTTTAAATATCTTTTCAGGTAATTTAAAAGGTAAAAAAAAAAAGAAAAATAACAACCATTTTGTAACAAATTTTAATTTATTAATTAAAATATACATGTATTTATCCTAAGATAAAGAAGAGGAGAGACTATTTATGAGAGTAGTTTGATTAAAGAGGTGATAAAATATTAAGAATCTAACTTTTGTTGAATGTATAACTGAAACCATCAGGAGTACGGTTTAAATTGAGTTTGCCGGGAGGGAAAAATCGGTGAGGGGGTGGTGTTGTGGAGGGGGTGTAAGGAATAGCGTTTTGAGGAGGTTGATAACTGGGGTATTGGGGTTGAGGTCGGTATTGGGGTTGAGCGGGGGGGTTGTAATAAGAGGGTTGGGCTTGAGGTTGATATTGAGGTTGAGGTTGATATTGGGGTTGGGGTTGGTATTGGGGTTGAGGTGCTGCAGGAACGGGTGCCTGAGGGAGATGATCTCCACTTGGCCGGAAGCCATCTTTGCCAGCGGTGTAGGAGATGGTACGTCTTTGGCCAGATGGATCCACGTACGAGTAAGTACCTCTTCGGTTTCCATCTTGGTCGGACTCTTCTTTGAACTCGACTCCATCCTCTTGGCTGTATTGTGCTCCAAATGTCCCATCACCGGAAAGATACCGCTGTTCACTTAAAATGGCGGCATTTTGCGGGGGCTGACTAAAATGTTGTGCTGAGGCACATGCCACTACGAATAAAAGCACAAACTAAAACAAAACATAGAAAAGAAAAAAAAACAAATGGATGAGAAGTGTGAATTGGTTGGTTGGTTGGTTGATATCGAAAGCATCGATTCGATTGAATTCAAGTAGACATCGAGCGACAGGACTTATTTTTTGGACTCCTTGCAGGACGTCGCATTTGATTTACTTACAAGCATGATGGTGTGTCGAGGACGTCTTGAGCTCAAGAAGTAGCCGACCGAGTGTGTTCGGAACAGGGGATGGGATGACTTTTATACGGAGGTAAAGACCTTGGGCATGCGACCCTGGACGATGCAATTCCCCTGCCTTGAGCCTTCATTTCCCGCGCCCAACTTCTCCACCAGCCATTTGAACTCCAAGATTGAAAGTTAATCCATAGGCTCCTCCTAGGACGAGTAGAGGACCCCCAGGCTTTTGGATTTGTGGCCTTGTGGGTCGAAAAAATTGCGTGGGTGGTTCTCCTTGTTAACAACTGTCATCTTTTATTAAAGGGGAGCTTCCTTGGAATAACAAGATGAACTTAAAAATTAAAAATAAAAAATATAATTTCATATCAATATTCATTCATTCACTCCAACGCACTTCAAATCACGTTTTTTAGCATTATTATTTATAAATAACTAAAAGCTTTCTGTTGTTACTTCAGAAAATAATAAAATTACCTCTATCCCGCTTTATACATAAATATCTCATTAGTAACAGAAGTGATATATATATATATATATATATACCAAGAAAATAATAATATAAAACGAACATTAGATGGTGTGAACTTATAGAAGATCTTTATGAATAAATTTCAGCACATAATACTAACATTTATATTGTAAAATTATATATATATATATATATATATATATATATATATAGAATATATAATTTAAATAGCTTTGAAAATTATATTTTTTAATTGAAAATATAATATATATATATTATGATTTTGGAGTTAAAAAAATAGTAATACCTAAAACTAATAATCATAAAAATAAACAAAAAATATGAAAAAAAACAAAAATTGACGGTCGAAATTATACTTCATTTAAAAGAAAAAGAAAAATTTCTAATAATATATAAAATTTATTAGTTAATCCATCTATATATATATTTAACGTATGATTAATTTTAATTAATTAATTTTTTTTCACTTCAAAATGTTCTTCATTTAATTATATTTAATGAATTATTACATACGATTTCGTTTTATACTATAGTGATTAAAAATGAAATTAATAAAAAAAAACATATTCATTATAGAAAAAAATTTCAAATTCTAACTAATAATAATGATTTCATTTGATTTCAAAATCATGATATCGAAATAAATGCGAATTTTTATGGTTTTAATATGTAAAATCTAATGAAATATTCTAATATTTATTAGAATTATAGAGTCAAGTGATGTATTGGTAAAATAAGAAGTAAGGGAACGCATAGTGGGAGCAAAAATAAGTCCTATTTTCAGCAAACTATTTTTTTCCATATAAGTTTTTATTTTACCGACCGACGATAGTAAGGGAGGTATTGTTTCTTATTCTTATTAAAAAAGGTAAGGGAACGTCGTTCCCCTGCGTTCCCCTCCCAATACACCACACTTACAGTCCCTATTTGTAATAAAAGATAAATTTTTGCTCTTCTCTTTAATTCAAATTTGACAAATATAAAATTAACATTTTTTATAAGCCATGTAAAGAGTCCTCTTAAAATTACATCATTTTAATAAATTTAAATTTTTAGAACTATTAGATTTAATTTTAAATAAAAATATTTCACAATTGAATAAAAAAAAAAATTTGAAAATATATGTATATATTTTATATTCGTTTTGTTTTTAATTCTAAATTATATATATTAGAAGACCATGTGATTGGTTAAATATTAGATTTGTTTTATTTTTTTTTTTTAACTTTTCTTTAAATTCTTCCCCTAAAAGGATCAATATTATATGAAAATGTCAGCGTGTCATTTTTTATGGTTACATATCTACTTTTCACCTTATAAGATTATATACTAGACTATATATTTAAATAATCCAGGTGTGTCTCAATTAATTATGCAAATAATTTGAAGTGAATATAAAAAAAAAATAAAAATGGATTTCAAATATTCCAATTTTATACACTGTGTCTACTAATGGAGGATAAATTTGAATTTCTTGTTTTTATTTCTTGGTTTTATTATCAGTGCACAAAATTAATGATCAATTATTCAATGAATTGGCTTGAAAGTGTGACCGATGAACTTGGATGGTTGTTGCCACGCGGTTGCACCAAAAATCTCCACCTACCCTTCTCTTAAGAAACCAGTCTTAAAAATTCAACAGCCATTCTCTAATCATTATATATTTTTTTTTTTATTTATTTCTTGTCATAAACTGGTAAAAATACTCACATAAACAACTACACTTTGTATGCATTTTTAGAGATTAAGAATATATATATATATAAATGATATATAAAATTTTTGTAAAAATAAATTTGTTTCAGCCATCTAAGATTAGAAAGAAGTGTAGCATCCCTCTTTGTCCTTCAACATGACAGACACTGCCATTTCATAGAATCTTTATAGAACGATTCAATTCCTTTTAAGCTGATTGAAAATTATACGGTTATATTTTAATTATTATACAATCTTTTTATATTCTTATCCATGCTGGATGCCTCTTACTCATAAAATTGTTCTTCTGTAATTTTTATAAATTAATTAATTTATATTCGATTAAGTGCTTTTAAGCAGTGATGTATTGGTAAAATAAGAAGTAAGGGAACGCATAGTGGGAGCAAAAATAAGTCCTATTTTCAACAAACTATTTTTTTCCATATAAGTTTTTATTTTTTCTTATTCTTACTATACAAAATATTAATGAACACAAAAAAAGAAATTCTAACAGTAGGTTTAAGTGGGAGTTGTCGGGACATGAAAAAGTACTGGAACACGTTCCGGTTCTGAAAAATGGTAAGGGAACGTCGTTCTCCCGCGTTCCCCTCCCAATACACCACTGCTTTTAACCCCATAATAATAATAAATAATAATAAATAATAATAAATAATAATAATAATAAATAATAATAATAATAAATAATAATAATAAATAATAATAATAATTAATAATAATATATATATATATTTATAACTACATAAAATTGGAATTTATTTTCATTTTATTTTTTTGTTTGGCAGAAGATATTTACCCATTCATCCAGTTTACAAACATTCAGTTGAAAATTATTGTCTAATCAAAAAATAAATACAGGTAGTAGGTAAGTATAGGTTTAGGTAATATATCAAATTATTTAGATATAAAAAATTTTCAATAAGTGGTACAGAGTATTTATGGCATGACATAAATATGGCTGCAACACATTATATTAAGTCCCCAAAAATAAAATATAAAATTTATCATTTTTATAAAAAAAAAAAACGTGCTGCAGTCTTTATTTTCTTTCGAAAAATGTTTAGAGTATGTAAAGACACAAACATAAAACAAAGGATAAGGCTAAGAGTAAATTATTTTTATTTATTTTTTCAATTGAAAGCAAATGATTTATTGAAAACAAAAAAAATGATATTATTTATAGAGAATGGAAGTATATATATGTATATATTAAAAAGATAGAGAGAAATCATGTTTCGAACGGTAAATGTTATAAAATTTAGATTCTGTTGTTTTATGTTATTTGGCCTTTTTATTTGTTTATTTATTTTTTCCTTAAAAAAAAAAAAAAAATAATAATAATAATTTTTTTTAATAAATATTTTTCGCTTGATTGGCTGGGCGATGTTATGAAGGACTGATGAAAATGACTTCCGTAACTTCTTGGACCGTGGTAGAAAATATTTCAGATGCTGACCTCCGAAAACACGGATTGATATCCGCGTTGGAATCCTTCTCTAATAAATGACAGCGAGTGTTGATTCGGCGAACCCGGTGAGCAACGCGAAGACAACCTATCCGCCCTGGGTACTTTCTCCTCATGGCTGGACCATTGAAGGTGAAGAGGGAAGAGGAAAGGTCAGCCCGAGGGCAGCTAACCTTGGCCGAGAGCAGGCCACACCCGTTTCCTTCCGGTTCCTCGCTGATCTTAATCCCACCGTTGCTCCTATCACTTTCTTTCCAATCCTCGCATTTGATTCAAAGCAGCGCCAGATTCAACATGTCCCTTGTCATTTGTACAACGATTTCAAAATTCAACCACCATCCCCCCCCCTCTTGCATTATACTTGAATCTGTTTCGGTTTTTATTTACCAAAATTATATATATATAATATTTTTGATCACGACTGAAAATATAAAAATCAAGCCGATTCACTAATTAGGCAATTGAATGGTCAGTCAATGGTCAAAACATACTCAATCAAAATTATAATTTAAAAAAATACCCTCCCATATTGTTTCTCTTTCTCAAATTTAAGAAGAAAATAAACATCAGGTAAGTTATTTCTTATTTATACATTTTCAAAAGAAAATACTGAACAAAAATTAAATGAATTTTTAAACAAATAAAAATACCAATTTAAAATTAATTTCCCCAGAATTTCTTTCCTTCTTTCCTACAGGGCCGAAGTTTTGTTTTATCAAAAAATTATAAAAATATATATATATATATAAAAAATTACATTTTTTTTTTTTGTAGATTTACCCTGATAATTTTTTTTCATTTATAACAACTTTTAATTTATAAATGTAACTGAAAATTAATAATAAAATTAAAAAGGTTAAAGGTAAGTTATTATTAACAACAATCGGTTTTTATATTCTGAGTATAGTACAAACTTCTGATGATGATGTTACTGTCAAAATGATCATGAAGTTAAATAAAAAATTTATTTTGAAAGAAAAAACCGAGTATTATTAACAATTAACTTACCTTTAACCTTTTTAATTTGATTATTAATTTTCAGTTACATTTATAAATTGAAAGTTGTTATAAAAGAATAAAAAATTTTCAGGGTAAATCTACAAATATAAATACAATGTTTCAAGGGGAGAATTGTCAGTTCAATCTTTAAATCTAATTTTTTTAAATAAATTAAATTATATCTTAAAATATTTATTAATAATAAAAAATTTATTTTGAAACAAAAAATCGGGTATTATTAACAATTAACTTACCTTTAACCTTTTTAATTTTATTATTAATTTTCAGTTATATTTATAAATTAAAAGTTGTTATAAAAGAAATAAAAATTAAATAAATATAAATTAAAGTCGGATAAATTTTAAAAAATTATATTTTTTTTTTAATTTAAGAGTAATGGAGGATTTATTAATTCAAATTCTCTATTATATATAATTATATAAATTGATTTGGACTTTAATTTTTTCTATTTAAAATTTTTATTTATTTATTTTTGCTTTTTTATATATAATTGTTTTTTTACCGACCGACGATAGTAAGGGAGGTATTGTTTTCACACCAAATTTCACATGTGGAGATTTTTACATATTTCCACGAATCATGTATTTTCTTAACAGAAAAAAGTATTTTTAGCATGATGTCTGTCCGTCCGTCCGTCCGTCTGTCCGTATAGATGTGTACAGCCTGAACGGCTCAACGGATTTTGATGAAATTTGGTATATTTATTTAATGCATCAGTAGGATGAATTGATCAACTTTTGGTGCAAATCCAGAAACCGGAAGTGGTAGTATTAGCGATCGACGATAGGAAGGGAAGGGTTATTTTCACACCAAATTTCACATGAAGAGATTTTTTTATATATCTCCACGAATCATGCACTTTTTAATGGTTTTATCCTCGGGAAAATCATATTTATTAGTTTTTTCTTGATTTAAAATTATATGACGTAATCCAGCCATTCATGACGTCACAGCCTGGTCTTGCATATATATTATAAATAAAATAAAATTAAAAATGTTTATATTTATTATTTATGTATCCATATCTGTTTTTTATTACATTAATAGATATATTAAAATTATTTGAAATTGTTTCCGTCGGTCGGTTCGGACCTGGCCACAGGTCAACTTATTTATTTTTAAAATTAAATTATTTTCTTTAATATATCCTAGCCATATTATAACATTCGATATAGTTTTTCTCCATATTCCAATATGGTTCTTATATATATATATATATATATATATATATACTATATAACAGGGGTGGCCAACACGTCGACCGCAAAGGCTTTAATAGTAGCCCGCGAAGCCAAAGTTGGACAATTTGTTATAACTTAAATAAATGTTTGAAATTCTTAATTCTATAATTTAATCTTACAATAATAAATTATTTGTGAAACATACACATACTGTTTATATTTATCCTGATAAGATAAACAATGTAGTAATAGTGAACGCGCTCTGTCGCGCTAGTTGGGAGCTGAGTGGCCGTGTGTCTCAAATTGCCTTTTCTCTGTAGCGAACATAGTCAGGGCGCATATCAGTATCAGTGTGTGTTAGAGAGATTGTAAAGTGACAGCCAGTGAAGTGACAGTCAGTGATAGAGAACAGAAGTAAGTATGTTAGTTATTGTTTTAAATATTCCGTAATAATATCTTTAGTAGGTAAATTCTAAAATAATATTTTAACCCTATTATTTTACAATGAATAATCCAAGTACAAGCCGGAAAAAAACGTATCATTATCCGAGTGAATGGGAAGAAGATTATTTCTTTACTATGATGAAAGATATGTAAATGTAACTGCAACAGTAGCAGTAGAAAGAAAACGTTAAAAGACATTATCTAACAAATTATAAAAATTACGAAGAAGATTATCCACGTGGCACTGCGTTAAGAAAAGCAAAAGTGCAACTACTGAAGGCACAAATAACTGCACAACAAAATAGTTTTTCAAAATACAATACAAATTCGAAGACAGCTCATTCAAAGTTGCTGAAACTTTGATTAAACACAACAAACCGTTTCAAGATGGGGAAATATGGAAAGAGGCGTTCATTAAAGCTGGAGAATTGTTTAAGAATTTTAAAAATAAATCTGAAATAATGACATCAATCAAAAATATGTCGTTATCGTGAAATACAGTTATGCGTAGAACAGAAGGAATGAGCCGAAATCTTGAAGACATTTTACATGAAAATATTAATAAATGCGTTTTATTATCATTGCAATTTGACGAATCTATGGACTATACCGGTACTGCACAATTATGTGTTTTTATTCGAATGGTTTTCGATGATATGTTGGTTACAGAAGAATTATTAACTATTATACCAATGCATGATGATGATAAAAAGTTAAAAATCTATATCTTATAAAATTAAATTTTTATTTTAATCTCTTCTAAAATTTATTAAACTTCATTTAAATTAATAGGAATAAATAAATTTACAATTAATTCTTGATTGAGGGATGATTTCGGTGGTGACGCCGGTCTACCTCCCCCTCCTCTCATATCCATTCCAAAATGAAGTATTTATTTTAATTGAAGTTATAAATTTAAATGAAAAATAACAGCCCTTCCATTTACAATTTTTTTAATAAATGATTGACTAGATATTATAATAAGAAAGGTAATATTTTCAAAATTAGTGATAGAATCGATTTGAAATCTAAAAAGGGATGATTTGAAAATATAAGATAAAATAAATAAATAAATATTAATGTATATGTATATATATATATATTAATTTTCTTTTGTATTTTTATTATCTAAGGAATTAATTAATTAACATAATACTAATAAAATTAATTAATATTCATAATAATTAATTTTTAAATAATATTATATTAATATTTATAATTATATTATTAAAAATCTAAAGAATAAAATTATAAAAAATTAAACAAATTGAAAGATTTGAACTCAGACAAAAGAATTACTAGTCACAGTGCAATCCGATGCGACTGTTTCATCAACTAGTAAATACATAGGAAAGAAATTCACTTGAAGGCACCGAAATATTTAGCCCATAAGCAATACATGGCAAAGACTTTATTCATTAAATATTGATTAAACAAAGAAAAATGATCATGGAAATAGTTATAATACAAGAAATACAAGAATCAAAAATAATCTTGTATTGAGAGAAGAGATCTGCAAAGAATAATCATTTAATATAATTAATCAAAAGATTCGACGTCATCAACATGGCAGCCGAAATCACATTGCATCTGTCAAAATTCAATAATTAATATTTAATTAAGGAAGCATCATAAAATTATATAATGCTAGTGAAAATGAATCTACATTGAATAACGAGTATTTTGATATGCGTTTTATATATTGTTATCAGAAAATGTTTATTTCAAGTGTAAACATGATACCAAATAAAAATTAATTATAATTTTCATTTATATTTCACTAAAAATCCATTTTATTGAAAATCTGGCAAAAATTCTGTTGTATCTTTTTACTTTTATTCATTTTTTATGAAATTTTGTTATTAATTTGTATAAACTGAATCCAATTGAATAGAAGTGTTTCTGCTAATTATCCAAAATGTTCAATAAATAGGAGTTCCAAATTTTCTATTAGTATGAAGCGTTGAGAGGTGGGTCCTCTCAGAGGCAGTTATAACATATGTCTCACTCGTAAATTAAAGGGTTTTGCTATTCGAAAGATTGACGTAATCTGGATATATTTGAATCAACCCCCCTTCGGGGGGTTGATTCAAATATATATAGGAGACTCTAAAGAGTCTCCTATAAGAGACAAGATTTACAATTTTTTTTCTTTTTAATGAAGCTATGCTAGGTATTCTCCTTCATCCAAATAAATTTGATTTTTTGAATGATCAGGGGAGGGGGGGGGGAGAGTAAGAGTAAGTGAATGGATGGAAAGGCGTCAATGGGTAAAGGACATGATTCCTCCAGGTAGAAGAGGGATTTAGAAGAAATCATGAGCTCACTTGAGGGCAGGGACGCCAATCCCTGAAATAGAATTCTTTTCTACTGGGATAATAGAAAAGAAACTACTCGCTACCCGGGATATTATTTTTAAATTTATTAAAAAATAATTTTAGATCATAATCATCCTATATGTTATTACATCTTTTATATACCATATATTTATATTTTTCTTATCCCGATAATTTATATACTTTTTATCCAAGGGCTTCCCTTTCTCAAAACACCGTTTAGTCCTAGACTACTCTACTCTACCCAAATTTCGCCTCTACCTCCCCCTCCTCTCATATCCATTCCAAAATGAAGTATTTATTTTAATTGAAGTTATAAATTTAAATGAAAAATAACAGCCCTTCCATTTACAATTTTTTTTTATTAATATTATTATAATAATTAAAACTAACATATCTTTCATATATCTAAATCGGCGATATAATGACTTCTTTAATTATCTTCTAAAATTTTAAAATTATTTGCCCATATCCATAGTCGACCGCAGACTATATTTTATTCAAAAAGTAGCCCCTAAAAGCTAAAAGTTTGGCCACACCTGCTATATAATATATATATATATATATATATATATATATATGTATATATTTATCTATATATATAAAAAAAGGTTTTTGTCTGCACATTGCTCAGAATTTAAAATTTTTTGCATATCTTCGCGTTTCATGACCTCTAGAATCCAAAAGTGACTTTAGAATTTTTCATGTCTGTCTGTCTGTCTGTCTGTCTGTCCGGAAAATTACTATTTTATAGACTCAGAATTGGCTGAACCGATTTCTATGAAATTACATCACAATATTCTTATATACCCCTAGAGTAACATAGGCTATAAATTTTATCTATATCTAAACAATAACCGCAGAAATTAATTTTTTAAAGTTTATATAACTCTCCTTGTTGTTCATTCAAGAGCCTGGCGTGGCCCACTGGCTCTAGCGGAATCATTTTAAACAATGAATTATCATAGCGATTCCCAATCGAAGAATTATTATAATATTTCACTTTTTATTTTAAATTCTAATATTTAAATATCATTTCAATTAAATCATTTATTCTAAAAGTTCCCATTTTAATTAATTTAATAAAATATTTAGATCATATTTATATTAACTTAATTTTTATTTATTCTTTCTAAATATTTGAATATTTCTTCTTTTCTATTTGAAAGTGAAAGGTTAAAAAATCTCGCTAAGAACATTCAATATTTCTATACACAAATTATTCAGAGTATTGGCAAAGCGTATCACTCACAATCAGTTTAATTTGAAATTTATATAAATTACCAAAGTGAAAATTTTTATTTGTTTAAATTTTATTACAATGAATCAAAAAAATTAAATATATAGATCACATGATTAGGAGAATCAAGAAACTTGAGAGAATATAACTGTTGGACGGAGGTCGGACATGACAGAAACTGTAAGCGAAATCTTCATATTGCGACTAATAATTTACAAATCCCCTAGCACCACAGAATTAGAAAGGTTCTTTTAAGGGAGGAAAATAACTATGATCTAAAAAAATTAATAAAAAAACAAATAAATCAATTAATTTAAATTAATACTATTTATGAATGTATATATTGGTAATTTATCTATAGTTTTATGCCGTTAATTTTTATAAATTGTCTCAAGTCTCTATTTTTGCATTTTCTCAAGTTTCATTATAATTAAAAATATTCAATAATAATCAAGCAATGAAAATAAAATATCAAAATGTAATGATCAAGAAATATTATACTTTATTTCACTATTATAACATAGAAAATACTTAAGAACCATAGGCGGAGGAAATATTAGGAGATATCATTGCGGGTTCAGGCCAAATCGATCAACATTAATTAAGATATTTTCATTATGACAGATATTAGGAAAAAAACTGCGAATTCAATATTTCTGTTCACTAATTATTTGTAGACTTTAGTAAAACATACACATGACTCAATATAGATCAGCATAAACTTTTTCAAATTTTGATCTTCAAATTTGTCTTGAAGGTAGTAAAGAAAGAATAAGATGCGGAAATCAATTGTAAAATATTAGGTTACCCAGACGACTTAAATATAATAGGAGATTAGGAAATTGCAATTGCAGATAGCGAGGAAAAATAAATGGAGGTTTGATATTAATAGTGATAAGAAAAAATATTTAGTAATAACAAAGAGGAAGAGTATTAACATACAAAATCTTAAGATACAAAATGTAGAATTTGAATATGTAGAAAAATTGAATGTAATCACGAAGGATAATAATATTTGAGAAGAATTTAAATCGGGGTTGCAATCTGGAAACGCCTGTTATCTTTTCAATAAAGAGGCTTATCTCTTCAAAATTATTATCAAAGGGAATATATAAAAAAATTATTTTGCCTGTTGCATTATATGGGTGGGAGGCATGGTCTATGACCCTGGGAGATGAGAGTAGATTCAGAGTATTTGAGAATAGGATTCTTCCCTGCATTTATTGGCCAAAGAAAGATGAGGTCACCGGGGAATGGGGGAGACAGCATAACAAGAAATTGCATGGTCTCTCTGCATCTTTAGAAATAGTTAGGGTTATAAAAGGGAAAAAGCTGCGATAGGAAGGGCACGTGGCTAGAATGGGAGAGGAAAAAGATATTGGTGGGGAGACCGATTGGAAAACGTCCGCTTGGAAAACCAATGACGCGTAGGAAGGGACGTAAGAGAGATGGGACAAGGGCTCACGATAGGGACACTTGGAGAAATGTGGTTGTTGCGGCCAAGAACTTTCGAGTATCTTTGAGCCACATAGATAGATAGATATAACATATACAATAATAATAATATATATAATTAATTTACTGATTAAATTAAAATAGATTTTGAATAAGAACACAAAAAGAAATGAATGTTTTATGTAATATAAGGATTGAAACAAAATGGATGAAAACCTTTTACTACTTTCAACCAAATACTATGTACCACTCGGGGGTACAGGGGGCGGAGCCCCCGTCTAGGTGTGAAGAGCGTCGAAGGCGCTCTGAGCAGCTAGTATATTATAAAATGCAAATTCATAATAATATTAAAATTATCTTATCTTATCTTATTATGCTAGCTAAAATTGTATATATATATTTGTAAATGGGATCTCAGAAACCGCTCTAAATTTTTTTTTGAAATTCACACCATAGATAGTATTTATAAAGAAAAATCGATCTGTATAGGTTTCCGCCTCGAGAAAAATCACCTTTATTAGTTTTTTCTTAATTTAAATTTAAAAAAATGAAGTCATAGGATGTCACCCAGCTCTTCATGACGTCAGAGCCATCGCCTCCTTATATCTTATCTTATATTATAAATAAAATAAAATTCATTTCATTGAAATCGGTTCAGCAAATTTTGAGTCTATAACGTCAAAATTTCAAAACAGTCAGACATGAAAAAATCTAAAATCACTCTTGGATTCTAGAGGTCATGAAACCCAAACATATGCAAAAAATTTTAAATTCACAGCAATGTGAAGAGAAAAATCTTATTATATATATATACATCAAAATAAATCAAATTTACCAAAATATATATATTTTATATCAACAGGCTTACTTTTCTGTCTTTCAGTGCATTAATACATACGTTTAAGGAGTATGTTTTATTAGTCATTTATGTTCTTTTAAATTATTTGAACGGTGACTCGGTGAACCAGTTATTAGTATTACCAGCCAAACCCGATAATAAGGAATCATTTTTTTATTGACCGAAAGGTAGCTCGGTAAACGAGATATGTATTAATAAATGTTAAATATTATTAATTTTCGTTTTACAATAATTTAATTCCAAAAAAACTACTTACCTGTATGAATTAGGAAATAACGATTTAAATGTGATTAAATTAAATTCGAAATGCTTTTCTCGGGTAAGAATTAAAATAAGGATGTTTATAAAGTTACTTTTTATTTGCAATTTTGGATTAGTAAAATGAAAGAATCATAAAAATATTTTAGATTTGTGTAAATAAATAAACCTATGGATAATAAAATGATAGGGTTCTAAAATATAATAGATAATTAGTAATAATGTATTTATTAATAGAGGAAATAAAATAGTAAATATAAATACTAAGTTAAATAAATCACTTTTTTATTGATTTAAACAATAATTTGTCGTATAAAGTATAAAAGCGATATTTAAAGAAAATGTTGTTTTCATTATTAAACCTATTTTTCAAAAATTATGTATTAATAAATGTTTATCTAATTGTGATTTCTGATTAAATTTCTTTTCAAAATAATTACATTAAAAAGGTTTTTCTCTCGTATGATTTAATAAATGATTTCTCAAATTTGATTTCTGATTAAATTTCTTTTCACAATAATTACATTCAAAAGGTTTTTCTCCCTTATGAGTTAATAAATGTCTATTTAAATTTGATTTCTGATTAAATTTTTTTTTACAATAATTACATTCAAAAGGTTTTTCTCTCGTATGAATTAATAAATGTGTTTTTAAATTTGTTTTTAAATTAAATTTCTTTTCACAATAATTACATTTAAAAGGTTTTTCTCCTTTATGAATTAATAAATGTGTTTTTAAATTTGTTTTTAAATTAAATTTCTTTTTACAATAATTACATTCAAAAGGTTTTTCTCTCGTATGAATTAATAAATGTCTTTTTAAATTTGTTTTTAAATTAAATTTCTTTTCACAATAATTACATTCAAAAGGTTTTTCTCCTGTATGAATTAATAAATGTCTCTCTAAATCTGATTTTTTAATAAATTTCTTTTCACAATAATAACATTCAAAAGGTTTTTCTCCTGTATGAATTAATAAATGTGTTTTTAAATTTGTTTTTAAATTAAATTTCTTTTCACAATAATTACATTTAAAAGATTTTTCTCCTGTATGCATTAATAAATGTCTTTTTAAATTTGCTTTTAAATTAAATTTCTTTTCGCAATAATTACATTCAAAAGTTTTTTCGCCTGTATGAATTAATAAATGTCTTTTTAAATTTGCTTTTAAATTAAATTTCTTTTCACAATAATTACATTCAAAAGGCTTTTCTCCTGTATGAATTAATAAATGTCGATCTTTATGTGATTTTCGTTCAAATTTCTTTTCGCAATAATTACATTGAAAACGTCTGTCTCCAGTATGGTTTGAATCAGTTTCTTCTTTTAATCTTTCGTCAAAATATTTCTCTGTATCTTTTTTGAGTTTTACATCATTTTTGAAAATTGAAAATATTTTTTTATGAAAACATTTTTTTAGATGTTTAGATAAAAATCCCTCACTTATAAAATTGGTATGACAATATACACAAGAAAATAGAGGACCTAAAAAAAAGAATTGTTTTCGTTATTTTAAATCATTATATTTTTATATATCTAACCATTTTATAATTCAATTTAAAGAATAATATCATTATAAATAATATTAAAAAAAATAATTTTAGTGACAATTATCATTACATTAGATGAAAAAAACATAAAAATAAAAAATAACCTATATATATTGGATATTTTGTGTCCTCTTGGGAATAAAGATCCATTTTTAATTGATTAATGTTGATTAATTAATAGAAATAAAAATTACCGGTAAATGTTAACGAAATAAATAAATATTTAATTTTAGCAATAAAAAGTATTTTACTTTTATTCAAATAATATTTAATCCCATTTAAAATAATATTTAATTCTATTTAAAATAATATTTTTTATATTTATAGAATATTTTATATTTTTTTATATATTTAAGGAATAATATTTTTTATTAAACAAATATTTAATTTTTTTACAAAATAATTTAAATTTAACCGACGCCACAGATGTATTTGACAAATTTAATTGTTTTTATCCCGTAAACTAGGAACGTCCCGCAAAAAATTTATTAGAAAAGTTTATTAAAATGAAAAAAAAGGATTGCACTGGTAAAGTTTTCTCCAAATCCATATTGGAGTAACATATTTGTATTATTACCATTTTAGTGACAATTAACATTACTTTAGATGAAAAAAACATTGAAATATAAATACCTATATATATTGGATATTTTGTGTCTTCTTTTGAAGAAAGATCCATTTTTACTTGATTACTGTATTATCAATTATAAAATATATACTAGGTAATAAGTAATATAAACCAGATGGTCTGTGATATGAACGTTTTAAATAAGGATTTTGATTTACAATTAAAATAACGACCAAATATTTGTCTTTAAGATACGTAGCAACCAGGTGAGTGACACGCAAATTTGACTTCCGGAAACCTTCGTGTCTTTACTCTTATCATTGTTAGATGGCGCTGCTGTCGACAAATTACATTTTTACCGACCGACGATAGCAACAGAAGGTATTGTTTTCACACCAAATTTCACATGTGGAGATTTTTACATATTTACATATATATATTCATTTTGTTAATAGAAAAAAGTATTTTTAGCACATGATGTCTGTCCGTCCTTCCGTTGTGTGTCCTTATAGACGTCTACAGCTTGAAATAAATTTACGAAATATATATTATGTTATATCCATAGGCCATACTTTTGTCTTTCAGTGCATTAATAGGTACGTTTAAGGGCTGTATGTTTTATTACTTTTTTTTTTAAGTTATGGTCTTTTAAATTTAAATTATTTGAATGGCGATTCGGTGAATCATTTATTAATATTATAAGCCAAACCCGATAATAAGGAATAATTTTTTTTATTGTCTCGATGAACCAGGTATGATCTAATAATATACCAGGTATGATCTAAGATAAGCATAATAGCAGCATAGCTGAAATGTCAGTTTTATCTCTAAATAAATAATTTTTTAAGGCCATTCTTTTTTTGTCTTCCAGGGCATTAATACGTTCGTTTAAAGGGTGTATGTTTTATGACTAATCTTTTTTTATTAATGTTCTTTTAAGTTATTTGAATGGCGATTCGGTGAATCAGGTATTACTATTACCAGCCAAACCTGATAATAAGGAATCATTTTTTTAATTGACCGAGCGGTGGTTCGTTGAACCAGGTACTTAGATTTAATCTTAATTATTAAGTGTATTCTATTTTTGAAAAATGTTAATAATAATATATGTGATTTTCTTATTTCGTTTTTAAGATAATATTTTTTTATAAAAGAATATTATTTTCTTGTTATTCATCTGTGGGGTTAGGAAATCTTCTAATTGACAATCTCATGAAATGGAGAAGAATGGTTATTTTCACTCCCCCTTCTCTCCCCTCCTATCCATATTTCCGACTCTCATTCAAATACAATCCATAATTATAATGAAGTGCATCAAAATGGAATATTTCTTTACATTAACAAGGAAATTAACTTGTCTTTGTCAATTGTTTATACAAATAATAACATATATAGTTGTTCTCATTAGAAGAGAATGGTGGAGGGGTGATGACGAAGAGTTTGGTATTTGGGGGCAGCTAATGAATCGATAATGCAACGGTTTATAAGAGGTGCAGCCGTCCTCTCGTCCTTTGTCTTTGGCCTTCGTAGCAGCTTGCTACATTTCGTTACAATGTATGATCAAGAGGTTATTGTTTGTCAGGGTCGCTGATCGTTCTCCATTAACTATTCAATCGAACCTTTTGCTCCCGTTAATTCACTGGTTCAAATGTCGACACGGAGGCCCACTTCAATCAAGTGATCCTCTGGGAGAGGGGAGAGAAAAACAAAAGGGCTGAATACCTTTCTAGTAGTTAATTGATGAAAAAATGAGGGCGACTGCAATCGTCTCTTTCCGCTGTGAAATCACACACTCACCCTTCCATCCCTTTTTAGAAAAATATCAACCCTTCTATTATTCTAAAACAATTGCTCTATGTTAATAATTAATTATAATGCATTTTTAATCGGAATGTTAAAATAATTCCATACATTATAGATAGTATCCAAGGCAAGAAGATATTTTTTTAGTGTGGTTATTAAAAAAAAAACAAAAATTGAAATAAAACCATATTCAAAGAATTTTTAATAAATCTATTCAAAATTGTTAAAATTTATTTTGAGAAAAATTATAGAAAAAAAAAAATCTTAAAATCCTAAAAGTGTGTGTACACACTTTCAAATGGTTGATTTGAATTAAATAAATAGCAGATGGAATCAATTATATATATATGTTGGTTTAGGTTTCCGTGAATGTTTTATTGTTATTATTACTATCAGATTTATCAGGGATATAATCACGTATTTTTGTGAGATTGTTTTCTCGACGTTTCGGCACCCTGAAAATGGCGCCAAAATGGGTGCCGAAACGTCGAGAAAACATATGTCAAAATACGTGATTATATCCCTGATAAATCTGATAGTAGTATATAGTAGTATATATAGTATATATATATGTTTCTACGCTTCTAAGGAGGGCAACTGCAATCGTCTCTTTTCCACTGTGAAAATCACACATTTACCCATCCAACCCTTTCTAGGATAATATCAACACTTTCATTATCTTAAAACAATTGCTCTATGTTAATAATTAATTAAACTGATTTTTTAATTTATATATATATATATATATAAAATGTGGCAATACACTAGTATAAATAATTACTTAACCACAAACATATATATATATATATATATATATATACTAGCTGCTCCGAGCGCCTTCGGTGCTCTCCACACCTAGACGGGGGCTCCGCCCCCTGTACCCCCGAGTGATACATAGTTTTTGGTTGAAAGTGTGTATGTAAAAGGTTTTCATCCATTTTGTATCAATCAGTATAAGTAGATAAGACATTTATTTGTTTTCTTGTAAAATATATTTTAATTTAATCAGTAAATTAATTATATATTATTATAGCGGCACAGTGGTTGAGTATCACTGCTCTAGCCCCTCTCATCTCTCCCCTACCCACATCTGATCAATGCAAATATGATCCCACCTCATTTAAATCATAAGATTAAATATCATCAGAATTATTAGTGTTTACGAAATTAAATACATAACAAATAAACACTTTTATATAATAAATATAATATAATATAATATAGAGTGATGGATCATATAAATTGTATTATTATATAAATTTAATTATCCGCTCAGAAAGCATTTAGGAAGAAAGGCTGACAGAATTGGCAAACAGACCAACAGATATGAAAAATTCTAAAATCATAGTTGGATTCTCCATTTAATGAAATGCAAAAATATGTAAAAAATTTTAAATACTAATCAAAGTGCAAATAAAAAACTTTTATTATAAGTATATTATGTGGATAATATCTGACGATAAAAGATTATGTATTATTGAATTTGAAAGGAAAATATTGAACAAGTGATAAAATGTAAAGTTTTGATGATGAAAAGCTGAATGGAGAAAAAAAAATGGGTTAAAATTGTATTTGGATAAGAGTACTAGATATTGTAATGGTGGAAAATGTGAGAAACTGAGATAAGAAAAGAAGAAAGAGAATTAAAATATAATATAAGTGTATAGTTGGTTAAAGTTAATGTTCACTAAATAATTTTAAATTTATTTAATACGTATAAAAATATAAATCGTATATTTGTAGCCGTAAACCAAAATAAGGAAATGGAAGAATCAAATTAATATATATATATATATATATATATATAAGGGAGTATATATTATTTCTAATTTTAATCTAAATTTTTTATATTTTAATTTTCATAATAATTTGAAATTATTATTTTTTTCTCTATAAGTTTAATAAATTTAACATAAATTAATAAATAAAATTATTGTATTTTATTATTATTATTATGTTTTATATTTAATATTGTATTTTTTAGGATAACGAAAATAATGTTTAATATTGAGCTTGTAAGGAGAAGAATGACAGAAGCCCCTGGAAGTTAGTCAACAAAAATACATTCAAGATGAGTTTGTAAATCTCTTAGGGGTAACAACCAATTCCAAAGATATTGACTAGATCAGGGATGGCGAACCTTTATCAATGTCCGTGACACAAAATTTTAAAAAATCTTTTTGAAGTAACTAAAGTACCACGAAATTGTCATGATTTTTTTTTTCACCACCTGTACCCCTTTTAGCGTTAATATATAATCGAATATTTTTGTATAACTTTTAACTATCCTGTATAAAAGTGTTATAATTTTAAATATTAAACTTTCTACCAAAATAAGCTGGAGTGTCTCCACTCGACTATCTCGCAAATTTGAATTGGATTAATTAAAAATATAAAATAATTATATTTAAATTAAATTTAATTAATTATAAATTATAAATTAAAATTAATAAATAATATTTATTAAACCAGCGCATGTTTGGCTCATTGTTGATGGCACCACGTCACGTGTTGGCGCGTGAGATTTGCAGTGTTAAAAAATTAATTCTGGTACTTTCAGCGATTCAATCAAGCTGAAATTCTATATATAGTAGTTTTATATAATTTTTAATCATGTGAAAAACTATCAAACAATTATCATTATTTTTACGGTCACTTTAAAGGAAAAAAAATCAAAACGTTGTAGGTAATGACCCTCTTCCGGTTGAGCTACATTTCTCAAAAGTTGATAGAAAACTACAAATTTTGAATAATGCCCGTATACCAAATTTCATGATTCTAGCTCAAACCGTTTTTTCGAAATCTCGTTTATACACACACACACACTTAC